>WURS02000013.1:9093595-9106193 GCA_011762765.2 Rhinocypha anisoptera | reverse complement strand
CCCTACACCGCGCTCTTCCCATCTGGTTTTTTCGGGTTTTTCTTTTAATTTTTTTTTTCCTTTCCCCCCTTCGCCCCCCCCCCGCCCCCCCCCCCCCCACCCGTCCCCGGGCCATGTCCTTGCCGTCCCTATCTCTCTCTCTCTATCTCTCTCCCTCATTCGTAATCCCGCCCAGGCTTAAGCCGATGGTTACGGCCGCCAAAGCGCCCTCTTCCCGTTTCCACCAGCAGCACCTTTAATCTCGCGAGCCCCGCAGGATCCTTTTAACTTCGGAGATCTGTTCCGTCGCTACTTTTCCAGCTCATTTTTCCTCGCTCCCTGCGGGATTTCGGGAGAGGGATGGGTAAAAAGGTGTAATTGACCTCTCCCTCGGAACCTCCCTGCTTCCCCTCCACCCACCCCCTCGACTCCCCTCCCCCATCCTCCACCCCTAGGATTTCTGCAATTAAAAATGGTAGGTTTTTGAATCTCTGCCCTCGTTAATTCGCTTACGTTCCGGAATTCGCCGAGGTGGGGAAAAAAACGACTTGACCGGGTTCCGAACAGCGAATCTCCTAATTGCCATCCGAGTGTGTTAAATAGCTCCATGCGGTGATGACTCGAGGAAAATTCCGAAGTTATGAGGGAGTAGTTGCTCGTCCCTAATGTTTACTACGGGTGCCGTATAGAGCGCAGGGCATGAATAATTGGTTTTTGATGACTTGAGTTAACATCACCTAGTTGCTATTAAATTACACAGTACATATCACCTAGTTTCCATTACCTACGACTAAGAGATAGAAAGTTTCTGGACATGCTAAGTCAATTAAGCAGCTATCACACTTGTTTAGATGCAGAATGAAACTTTCAAAAAACACCTCTCTAATTCTCACCCCAGATACCCAATAGCATTTAATGAATTTTCGAAAGTTTGGGTTCCAGTTTTCCCACCCTCACTTAAGATTTTATTTAAGAGAATAAACATTATTCACCCTGGATCGTAAACAGTTACATTTTATTGACGTAGCACTCCATTTATTCAATTTACAGGCATCTTTTTTTGTGTACACATCTTAACTTAGATACCTAAATCACATCCGCTCCTTTACAGCTGCTGCGGCATAATTTATCCTCACTAAGTATTCCTTGTCTTCAGTTCGTGCCATATTAGCGTGAAAAACTTTACACTTTAGTTAGCGGGTCACATGAAACCTACAGTTTCAACTTCAATTCTTCTTTGACCACATCCTTGCATTCCGAATGTTTATAAGAACTCTCTTCATTCGTCTTTTCCCATCTGCTAAGATAGCTCTGTCGTTGGATGCTCCTCACGTTCTGATTTCTTACCAGAGAACACACAACACTAATGAATTAACGTTTTGGATTAAGTTTTCCCTTTAATATGTCGACGCTTAAGGTAAAGAGTGGAAATAGCTTTTATGACCTTCTTCTCTTATCTCCCATCAGTGGTGGTGTAATAACAAAGAACGAAAATAAAAAACGAATGAATTATATTCAAGCTCTGGATAAACTAGCTCTCCCCTTCAAAAGATCATATAAAATTTCACATGGAATGCCACAAGTTATTGGGGTTATAGTTATTATTTTATTTGATTTTGAATGTGAATAAAAAATTAGTGAAATGAACCCCTTATGTGCGGTTGTATAACCTACTGAGGTGTAAATGATAATTGATTACCTTAACAATGGTCTATTTTTTTTAATTTAGCATATTTAAAATCTAATACTCTATGCACGAGGGTTAAGAAATTATCTTATAGCTCCAAAATCCAAGATTGTAGATTGAAGTTTTCGCACCTTAAAGTAGCAGTATTTCATCTTGCTATTTTACTTCGTTAACTTATTCACTACTCCTGGAGATTAAATTATTTTTACAAATGTCCCAAAGATACACGATAATTTATATTAATATAATTTATGGTAATTTTAATTCTTCTTGAAAAAGTTTTTCAGATCAGAAAGCCAATTGGCTCCTAATACCATGCGAAGTACAAGGATAAAAGGTATTCTTAAAAATTCTGATGTGTCGCGCTCACTGAAAATTTCATTCATGAAACGCGTAAAAGTAAGCTAGTAATTTCTGAAATTCTGGATCGCTGATCAAAGAGTAAAGTATGAAATACCCTATTTTGTATTCATCAATATCCCTATCCTCTTGTTATCTGCGCTTGAGTTAGACCATTACTGCCTCCCATCCCTTGCCTGCTTTCTCCTACCTGAACTTCGGTAAAAAGGACATCACCCAATAGGCCTTTCCCATCTTTATACGTGCCCGGAATACTTAGTCCGTAGAATCACGGGGTATAGTTCATTGGGAAACCTTTGACAATGCAGTCGGAGAATTCAACATCGTCGTGTTTAGAAATTTGGAAATGCTTCCCTTTCAATACGACGGTGAAGTAACACGGAGTGAAAGAGAGCTTGTATAGCTACGATATTCATATCCGCATACACCAAGTATCTCTCTTTGATGAAGGCGTTCAAATATATTTCCATGAAATTTACAACTGTGAAAAGGAACAGTACCTTCGAATAGGGTGAATATGTAATTTTGGTTATGAAATTTGAAAGGTAGCAAATATAATGACTTTCTTAGAGCTGAAATTAAAATACTAGGGTAGATTATTTCCAATCGTTAGGCACAAACTTTCCTGATAAGTTAGAGTTATTTATTAAAAACTAGAATAATTCTGCTTGAATTATTTACAGATGTATTTTATAAGTGATAAAATTGTTTTTAGTGAAGTTATTGATTAAAGATGCTTACTGAATAACTTCATTTGAAGAATTTTTATATGCATGGTTAATTAATCCACGTATATTCCTGTACATCACTGTTTCATTATTCATTCACCATTACAATACAAGAAAATTGTACAGATAATAAAAGAGAAAATATAATTATTGGCATACGTTTGCCAAGAATATAATGTGTAGGACAATCTTTTCAGTAAGATTACTAGCGAATACTTCGGCTTTCTACTAACAATAGTTAAGCGTGGAACAATATTTAGTTGTGAAATTTCACATAATGTGATAAAAATTAAATATGTATGATAACACATCAAAAGAAATAATTATTATTATGATTCATTTTCACTTTAACACTGTCGCTTATGTTAAGATGATAGGTTAGGATGAAAAATTTGGTCCATTTTGCTTACTACAGTAAAAGTAAAAATAATAATCTTTCCTGATAACTTACAATATACAAATAAGCAAAATAATAAGGACTAGCCTACAAGTGTATGCTTATTCCAATAGATAGGAAAAGTACAAAAGACATATTGATTTTTAATTTCATGTAAATAAATTCATTCAATAAGCCCCTAGATTAGATAAATGCTTTTCCAAAATAAGGTAATGTGTTTGTCGTTGTAAGAAGGAAAATATGAATATAATCGTTTACGATTTAATTATTGTTGTAGTATGAAAAAAGATAAATGGTCAATGGATTACTTATATTCGCCTTATGGATTATAACCTGGGTTTTTGAAAGATAAAGCTGAGAGCTTTCTAAACCGTTTTAACTTTGAGAAACACAGGGCACTGGTGTACACCAAACAGTTTTGGCATTAGCAGGTGTTATAATGACCATTAGGCTCTTGTAAAAATTAAACGTATTAAGAATTGTGTAAGTTCTCCAGAAACACCTCTGTAGCATATGAAGTTGTTTCCATGCTTTGATATTTATCGATTTTTTATTAGAGCAAAAGTTTTTGTAAAAAATAAATACTTTTCCTATTAACCTCACCAACAAAATCACGCGATAAAATTGCTTAAGGTTTATTGTTTTTGAAACGTATATTCATCATTCTTATAGTTATTGCCTTCTTATCTATGATGTATGCATAAAATTAGCCTTTAAATAAATGTTTTGTTTCATTTTTTTTCAATTTTTCGCTTTAATCATCAATAAACGATCCCTTAGAAAATCTCCTTATTAGCATTACATTCAGAAATCAAATACTTATCTTAGAAGTTTAACCATTCCGTTATAATAATAGCGAAGTAATGGATTTTTCCTTTATTTAATAAAGAAAATACACATTACTTGTATTCTTAAGCTTGGGTATATCGGGTGTAAACACAGTGTCAAGTGAATATGAAAACACTTGGTTTTTCCAAATGAAAATTTTTTATTATATACGACCTAGGTATCGACTTGCAAAGTCATCTTCAGGAGTCGAAACCTAGGTCGTATACAATAAAAAAATTTTCATGTTGAAAAACCAAGTGTTTTCATCTTCATTATGAATAGCTTCCACAAAGTAACGCCTGAAAATATCCAATTTATCACAGTGTCAAGATTTTTTTTAACCTGCGTGGGTCGACTTAGTTTCTTACTGGCAATAGTGAAATTTGGCGTGATTTTACTCTGTAGATTCCCAACCGAGTTTACTCCACGCCTTTTTATTAGGTATTTGGAATAAGAGTCTGCGACAGAAAGGCGGGCATTTTAGACCGGGCTAGAGGTGAATACAACCCAAATTTCATATGCAGATGCCTTAATGTATCCGTTTTAACTACAGAAAGAAGATAACGGTCAAGAAAAGATGCATGGTACAACCATTTTGATGTCGAACGGTGAATATAAGGAGATACTAAACCCACTTTGTCAACAAATATAATAAAATAGATAAAAATTCATGTGTACAATTACCACAGATTTCGTTCTTCATTGGCAATGTTGAGATATGACATTTGCACCAATGCATTACAAGGTTAGTGCGCTACTTTACGAAGACTATCGACGTGTTCCAAGTGCGTACCGTAATCCTGTTCCTCCACGCGGGAAAAGTTGTGAAATCATCGTTCACTCATTTGCATTCACTACGTAGCTAGTCGACTTCGTTAACGGTTATAGTTGGGAACGGAGGGCGAAAAAAGAGTTCGGCGGGCACTCTCTGCTCATGCACACTCACGCGCTGGTTTTTGCCGATGGTCCATCACCAGGCGTAACTTTGCGAAGCTGACATAAGTCTATAATATCTCGCACCCTAGCGCAAAAACCCGCCTTCATTTGGACGCTCCGTGCGTCGGCCCTGCCTGTGCCGCCGTCAGTACCCAGGGCCCTTAAAACTCTCCTCCCCAGTCATCGTCGCCTCCCTCCACTTCTTCTCCCGCTCTCTCTCTCTCTTTTCCATCTCTCCTTCCTTGTCCACCCACTTCGCTCCTTTCGAGTCGTTTAACCTTTTAAACTCATTATACCCCGCTCTGTTCTCCCTCATAAACGCGCAAGTTTCATTCAGTCTCCCTTTTAGTTTTTACTCGACCTCGGCGCCATATGCCCTCGCCGACTCGGGTCTTCATACGCCCGCTCTTTTACTTCCCCTTCCTCGGCGAAATTACACGCTTTTCATCTTTCGCGTTTCCTCCCTCATTGTAAAATATTTCTTTCCCAACGGCCGTTTTTATTAGACAGAGGGGCGTGTCGAGTTATGACAGACGTACACCGGTGGTAATGTTGCTTCATCTTAAAATGTTTAACTGTCATTACAACTTTTTAGTGCGGTCTAGTCGTGAATAAAATGCGTATGCGTGGCGTATCTTCGTGGGACGGATTTTTGTCGAAGAATCATTGAGCTCGTAAATGTGCATTAATGTTAACGACCGTATCAGAGATTTAAATAGTCATAATCTTTCTTCTTGTATAGGGATATTTACATATTTTATATGTTTTTAGTGTGTGAATTCAAATAATAATTATTGGAACCTTATCTTTTATGATTTTTTATAAAAAAGTAGTTTTGAAAGAAAAACTGTCAACAACCAGGGGGAATAGGGTACACTTACATAAAATTGGTACTCCTAGAATGCCACGAATGCGTTTCCTTCAGTTCTAATCATTCCGGATTGGGATTTAGTTTTCAATTATACATTTTTTTACTGAGTGATCATCCCTAAGGTCTAAAAGAAACTATTAAGTTTAGCGTGAATAAATGTATAAGCATTTTTGAAATATGAAATTTATGCCGACCTAGTATTAAAACTATAATGTTCCATGAGAGCCATGAAATAATCACAACGCAATATAGGATACCTTCAAACTTCTCAAATCAAATTTAATTTAATTTCACCATGAATAGATGGACGGATAGGTAATAGGTTACATTTTAATTTGATAAAATATTATATCACAAAAAAATTCATTCTACGTTACACATGGAAAAAATCAATCTTGTCGTTTTCAAAATTATGACAATTATCTCAAGGATCCAAACTGCGGTATGAAAGCCGATGACGTCGTTTATCATCCGTTGTCAAAAATTACAGCAAACTATTACTTCTCCTCATCATCGGTCATTTTATTAATTTCTTAATGCCTGAGTTAATTTAACAAGTTTTCAATAAATATTGTACTTCATCAGATCATCGACATGACGCCATCGTCTCAGTTTTTTCTTGACCTCCTTGGTTGCAAAACTTTGTTGAAAGATTGGTCACTTGAGAGTTACAACTTCTATTGGAAATGAATTATTACACGTAAGTAAATCGGGAGGTTTTAAAAACGCTCCGAGTTGAAAACAGAAGAGTTTTTGCCTCCGCATCCTCCAGGGCTTAGCTGCAGAACTTGGCGCCCTTATCTCCTCCCTCCCGCCAGGTCCCTTTCTGTGTCTCGACTCTCCCTCTTCGCCCCTACATCCCAACTTGCCCCGAAGTTTCCTCTCTCCTGGCGAATATCTTTCTCCTTTCTATTCTTCGAAAATAAACTTCGGGGTCGATGTTTCCCCCCCCCCACACAGGGCCCTCCAGCGGCACTTCCTAACGTTCGGTTCCTCCTAAGGCGCACCGTCTCGACCTGCGTTATCACATTTCATCGGAGTACTCCCTTCCGCCGCCCCCTCGCTCTATATATTGTTGCGCGTTTCCGTTCCAAGTTTGTATTAACGTTCGCTCGTTGTCCGTCGTTGCCACGGGCACGATCTCCCCTTCCTTTCCTCCAAACTCTTCCGAAACGGCTCGTATATATATTTTTTTTTCGCAATATCGCCCTTTATATTTTTCCTGTGAACACGCTTTAACCATTTAGGTTGTCACAATTCATTCCGTAATAATTTTCCTTTCTTCCTCCGATACCACGTTATATGCCATTCCATATTACTGGGTGTATTAGGCCTGCGGAATGAGCTTGATTAAACAGACGTTTCTGCCTGCCGGGTTAGTTGTGTGGGTGACGCTCGCGGGCTTCTCCAAAGGTCACGGATTCGAGCCCCGCCCAGGTTATGAATGTTGTGTTTGTCTCAATAGGTTTTTTCCTCCGATATGACGAGTTGTAAAATGATCATAGAAGTCGACGTACCGTATAAATAAAATTACTTCTTACTAATCGACGGAATCTTTACTATGCTAAGTGAAATGATTGTGCTTCTTTCGCTGATGATGTCCGTCTGAAAAGTTTACATTTATTTGCACTATCCTCACGACGCATGCTTTTCAAGCACGTCAAAAATTTGTTTCCACCTGGAAACTTCTCAATTATTCTCAGTGGTGAGGAGTGAAATCTTTCTTACTCCCCTCAAGTTTGTGACTACGAATTTTCAGGTAGAGGGAAATCTTCGTTTCTAGGTTTTTTCCTGTAGGAGAACCATTGAAATTCTGGCTTAAGGCGCCGTGGCTTTTTTTTCTAGGAAAGTTTTTCTGGGCCCGATGGGGTCACACCTGTGGGTTTCTCACGTTTAGATTCCTTCTTTTAGAATGTAAGTAGATGTTAATACAAGAAAGAAGATACTTGGCTCTGAAAAGTTTAAATACAAGAGATTTTTCCCACGACTCCTTTGCTTCCAGAGATTGTCTATAAATAAAATACATAATAAATAGAGTGATGGTTTTTTAAATAACTGTTATATTTCCTCATAAGATATAACAGTTATTTAAAAAACCATCGCTCTATCATGGATTTCCACCAAGTGACGGCCTCCACAGTGAACATAATAAATACAATGAAGTTCTGCAGTGAGGTTTTAGTGATTTTTCATTACGCGAAATAAGGCAACAAGTAATTATTCAAAAGCATGGTATATCTTTATTTTAATATTGAGAATATATTAAGAAAAATTTTATTGAATCAATATTACATTTATCATAACTAAAAGGGCTACGTTCATTATGGGTGAGAGAACATTAATTAAAACAAAATTCCTGAGAATACTTCCTTAATTTGGTCAAGTGAGAGCTTTATGAGTCATTATGTAAGAAAATATGTATATTATGAAACTATTTAATTGAAAGATTTCTTTGTATAATCATCTACAAGATAGCTATATGTAATATGAACTCTCAATATAAATATGATGCTTATATGACTATGTTCTAAATCCACGCCTTTCGATAAACTAAAGTCCGAACTGAAAATCCTCCCTTCTGGGTTGATAATACATTCACTGTTGAAAAATTAGTGAATTAATCTGTTTTTATGTAATCTGATACTCTATCAAATAGTGACCGGGAGGTTTAGCTGAGTGGGTAGCGCGCTCGCCTGCTAACCCGAAGTTCGCGGGTTCGAATCACACCCAGGGCATGATTGTTGTATTTTTCTCAAACTAATTTTCCTTAATGGTTGGTGCCGGAAAAGGCATGATGCTATGAAGATATATCAAAACCACTCTCATGAAAGCGACCCTAAAAAAAAGAAGGAAAAAAGTATCGAATTTAGTTGATATTTTTGATGATTTATAAAACTAGTCCATGTTGGAATATTGATTCATTGCTGTAAATCTTTAACACCCTTTTCTCTAAAGAAATCTACTGTACTTACTATTTTTTCACAATATCACTTCCTTTCTACGGTTGCCTACATTCTATCACCCTGCAGCTGCCTTTATTTTTTCACTTATTTTTTCATATTCTCATCTATTACTATTTTTAATAAAGTTTTTCTGCATTATATAGATACACCTACAGCTTCCTCAGTCTTTGTCAGCTACTTTTTAGCCTTTGTTCTTTATTCTTAGTGGTAGCAGCATCTTATATTTGTGGCGCGTCGATGGCCACGGTATTTCATCACCTCCTCCAATCGAAGGCAAACCCAACTGAATTAACTCAATATCCATGACCACGGCGGGACTGAAACCCACGACCGTTTGATTAGCCAGCGAGCATGATACCCACCAAACTAAACCGGCCGCGTTCTTTCTTGCATTCCCATAAATGTTCGTTTGACAGGATTTTACATACTCGATTGATATCTTGCCTTAAATATTTGTCCAGTGGGATCGTACAAGGAAGCGTGACAAATGAAATTCCTCATTCACATTTAAGGGAGGATATTTCTCTACGGTCTATTTACCCTTCGATAAACAATATTCCGCTTAAATCCCGCATACTCTCTTCCTTCTCTCACACCATCTAAAATTACCATTCTTTCCGTTTGTTCCAGTAGTCACAGAAAAATGAATAGTCCTTAAAAAATATTCCTCATTTGATGGCTCCTGTAAGACAACCATCTACTTTATTATTTTTGTTACATACTGCTATCATTAGTCTAATAAGTGGATTGATTGTGTTCATTTATACCACAATTGTAGTAGATCTTGAAAAATACACATCATAGTGTGATTTATTATTCGAAATAAAGGATTAACAGCTTTAGAATTATTACTGCCATTCAACATTGTCACTGGTATCAACTGTCATTGTCACTGTCAGTGGCATCTAGAGTATGTACACTACAGTATTCGACTATCGAATGATTGAATAAATTTCGAAAATTGCAAACGAAGGTTATAGCATTAGGCGTGACTGAGTGGAACTTACGGATATCAATAATGAAAAAAGAATTGTAATTTCCATAATTTTAGGAAGGAAGGAAATATGGCGCTGAAAATAAATTGAATGAGTTAAATAGTAAATGAGGAGTTTTAAAAATCGTTGATAAAAGAAGAATCTGATGAAAAATACCCAAAAATACTGGGATATACAACCTTATATAATTATATACATACCTTGAGACGCTCTGGACTGAGCACAACCCTTACGAGTGAGAGTGAAATACGTATAACTGCAAAAGTTGTTCTATTTGGATTACGTTTCGAGTAATAGGAAGTATCCTTCAAATTTTTTCGATTTTTCTTCTCAATTAAGACGTTATCGGATAAAAAAATGCTGTGTAGAGACCTGTGTAGAAGTGTCTTAATTTTTTTAGGATTATTGATTAACACCACTGGTGGGGTGATCCAGCCATGTTGACCAATAAGAAACATCGGAATGAAATACCACCCAGAGTTATTTCGGGGCTATAGATGTAAGATCTTTATTTATTTTTTGCGAATAGAATTTCGCGAAAAATAGAATTTATTTAATTTTCTCCCTGGCTGTTCATATGTTAAGAACATTGCCAAGTTTTCTAGCCCCCCTTCAACCCTTATCACCATTATCACCTACGTATATCAAAATATTCCAACGGAATGACACATCATTTTTTAACTGTAACACAAACAGATTGATGCTAAATTCTTGAATATTGGCGTTATAATAATTCCATTAAAAAACTTGTAAAGTCAAAGTTCTGGCGCAAAGTGAATTTTGCAGGCGTTACGGTATATATTAATATTTTATTCAAAATTCTAGAATAAAACTGACAGTAAAAGTTTGGTTTAGATAGATTATAATTTTTCGTTCCTGTAACTAGGGAAATAATGTTCGATTCCTAAACATTCAATACCTATGGTTTCAAAGGTGATTTCATAAAATTGCATCCAAATTATGAACCGTAATTTGAAATTACCTGTGATTATGTTAGCACTTAAGTTCTCTACCAGCTTGGCCAACACTGCTCTTGAACCAATGATATAAATATAGAGCAAGATGCAGCAGCAATAATAAAAATATAAGCATACGGTAACGATAGATCGTAAATATTCTTATTCAAGAATAAAAGTATTTTGGCGAGGAAAATATAAAAGTATTATCAAAGAGTGATATTATCTAGGGTTCTTCTTTAACTTCTAAACTTTCGACGTAGTTGGTTTCCTCTTTGAATGTGTTAATTTATCTCATAAAAGAAATTTTTTTGTCAAAAGATCACATTACAAATAATGGATATTACGTTAAATTTGCATGGATACATGGTACATGAATACATTATTACATGTATCCATGTAATAATGGATACATGATAAGTATAATTTATTTATCACATTTTAAATAATGGATACTTATCATTTAAATGCATCGATAGAAATGAAATAATAAGACGGATTAATTGCATGTAAAAATCATAAATACAATCTTTTATTACAAAAATATTCACCAGTAGAACAATATAATCTATCTTAAAGTAATTTTAGAGCCTTAGATTTATCAGACCTTATGTTTTTAAGGCCAGTGGGCAACTTATTGTACCCATTTCCAACAACCCATTTCTCTCTGGCTTAACTTGGTAGTTTTTGTTCTTACAGTACTCTGGTGAAGCTAACATAAATTTCATGTATCATGTTGATTAAAGTCAAGACACGAAATATTTCTAAAATTTTCCTTTCAAATATAACACTAAGCAGGAGTTATACACAATAGAAGGAGAGAGAATTTTAATAAATGAAAAAATGAATTTTTGAGGGGACACAATACGATTTATGAATAATGTTGCTTATAACATTTTTTTAATTTTAAAATTTCTTATTGCTCATTCCTCGGAGAGAAATAAGATATGGGCAAAGGGGTTATCGTTTGCACTTAAGTGATATCAAGTGTTCGCCTTCGAATTTTTGCTTCGAGAAAGCGAATAAAGCAAAATAAATATTGATAATGAGAAATTATTTTACTGAAGTTTAGCCTGTTGCACCTCTCAATGAATTAACAATTGTTCATTTTGTAGCAAAATTCGGACATTAAATCACCTTGATTACAACACGTATAATTTTAGAACTGCATTGTAACGTTCTATCAGAGGTCCACGATGAGTTTCTTTAGACCATTCGCACACCACGACGCTTTGGTCTCACAACATGTTTGGATTCATTCACCACTTTCCCTTCCGCAGAAGTTCCCGGTGGATTTCTTCAACCGCACCGAGGCGCTCTCCATCATGCCGAAGGGTCGTTATCTCCGCCTGAGGAGGATACTGCCACTCCTGACGAATCAAAGCGAGGACTGCCTCTTCCTCAACCTCTACGTTCCCGGAGGAGGTGAGTGACCCAAATTTTCCTCCTCCATGTTTTCCCAGTCTACCCGCCGCCAGTGTTTGAATGAATGCGCGGACGGGGTGGATTCGAGGTGTATTTTTATTGCCGTCGAGCTCGAGTGTAGTTTTGTTTATTTTTTCGTTTTTCGTTCGATCCCAAAGGTCCATGCTTCGGTTTGGTTTTTCCTACGATGAAAATGTTTCACTTTAATCATGAAGGAAGGATTTACCCAGAGAGACTTTGATTGAATATCCAAAGTCAAATGAAAACTCAAATAGTACTCTTTCAAATAACGTGTTTGGACTTATTAAGTAGGTGGGTGTGTGCCGTCGGAACTCTTTCTGATTGCTTTTTGACGATTTACCCCTCATCGTTTCATGTACTTACGACTTTTAACGTTTAGATTGATGGTTTTTAAAAAATAACTTTTATAATTCCACAAATAAAAAATTACAATGCACGACCGGTTTCGGCGA
>WURS02000013.1:9083115-9093495 GCA_011762765.2 Rhinocypha anisoptera | reverse complement strand
AGCAGGGCGGAGGTCACTTCCCGCCCATGTGGATGCCCTTCGACCTTACCTCCCAGTTGCACCTCAACATGGGTGCGTATTGTGAACTACTAAGTCATTACTTGTTCATTTTGTGAAGCCTGGCAAGTCTACATCATTAAATAAATTTTAAGACTTTGTGGAAAGTGATAATTAAGTATTAACTGAGTAATACCTTTAGTTTTGCAGGCGGGCTCCAGTAATCATTTGTTGTTCTATTTACCGTTTACCAATTCGAAACGAAGACTGAGATTGCGTCACAGTGTCACCATACTTTCAAATGTCATTTTACATTGTAAACAAAAAATTCTCTTGCGTAAGAGGATTTAATTTTATGTTTAATACCTCTTCATAAGCTTTTCCTAAATGCCTAATTGTTATGTCGTATTGTTGTCTTTTGACTCACATTAAGTACTAGGGGAATGTCTACAGGGATTTAAACCAGGGAGATGCATTTTGTGTACATTTATCAAGATCTTGAGACGGGGCATATGTGTAAATGTCCTTTTTTATTTATGTTTTCTAAATTATATTTTCGTCAGAATTAAAAGAAATTATTTCAATATAGAAAAGAAAGGAATAAATTTATTATGTTCTGTGGCACTTGAGAACAAGAACAGATTTAAATCAAGAAAATAAACTGAAAAACAGAATACAGAGGCCAAAGGAAAATAGTACAATAATTGAATTACACACACACACGTGTGTGTATATATATATACCCATACATACATATTCTATTACATAAAGTACATCGTGGTATATGCAAAAGATTCTAGCAGGTGAGATAGATAGAGAAATTTATAATTAAAGTGTTATACAAATAAGTAGCACTGAGTAACATCTACGTGTCTAGGAGCTACTTGTAATATTGTAATTTTAAACTCCTAATATTTCTTACATTTTTCAATGACATTGGTAATGAGTTCCATAGTTTTACTGACGAAATCAGGAATGACTTTTGATAAGTTGTTGTCCGATGAAGAGGGAAGTAAAGCGTTGAAGGACTTGGCCTACTTGAACTACTGAATTATATGGAAGGGTCTCACTGTAAACATATTGTGAATCCAGGAGGGTCTTATACTCATAAACAGGTTGAAGATGAAAGCTCCTTAGAGGTATTTCCTTCTCTGGGCTAGTATAAGCCAACGAAATTGAGCAAGGTATGGCCCAAGGTGAACATGTCTCTCATATGTGCTCCTTTGTTTATTTTTGGAAGTAAAGAAAAAATATTCATTTGCGTAAATCTTTAATGGCTGGAGTTTAGTTGTTAATGTCAGAGGTCCTATGTCTATAATATTATCATGACTATTGTGTGAAATCTTTTTTCCCCAGACCTGCTCTTTCTCGTACTTAATGGTGACACTTACTATAAAATTTCTAAGGTTCGTTGATTAGCGAGGACTGCCTCACTTTAAACAATTATTTGAAATTAAATAGGATTGCATAAACTAAAGGAGGCTTATTTCGAGGATCTAATTTCATTTCCTTCCTTCTTCCCCCCCCCCCTCCAAGGCTTATCTTTATTTTTATGACGATTTAGAGGTTCGTTGTTATTTCACCCCTTTCAGAGAAATTTCTTAGCGGACATTTTTAGAAGAGCTTGCTTTTCTTGTTTATTTTAGTCACTATGTATTGAATCAGTTTCATCTTTACAAAATTCTTCTGTTCGTATATCAACTCAAATAAATCATATGTCCACTGCACAAATGGTTTCGTATCAATCATTCTTATTTTATTTTCCTTAATCATATCAAAGGTGTATTTTATTTATACCGTTCGCCATTATTTTTAAATTATTTATTTTTAATGTTGTGGCGAGTACTTTGGTCAATTCGGACTTTCTTATGTACCTAATTTACTAATAAATAAATTACCTATTCATCTGCGTATAGTATATATATGCCTATATAAGACGCTAAATTTAATATAAAACGCTCACTTGACTTAATTGTAGAGTGCTTTCGAAATGAAAATATACAAGACCTTTCTCACAATTTTATAATTATTCGGTTAATGTGGTAACGGAGCCAACTGGTGATAATGATACTATTTCAAAGACATGATGTTAGTTACATTGTTCTTAAGCATCTTTTTGCTTCCTCGAAACTAACCAAAATTTGTGAAACAATATTATTCTCACATGCAGGGTAGGAACTGTGGTATTTTTCCATTAGCTGCGGGAATGTCCGTTTATTTTTTTCTCTAGCTGGTTAAATGAGTTTGCAGTTAATGTACCCGTTGTGTGTAATTTTTTGTCATTTTTCTTCAAAAAGGGCCAAAACCAAAAATGCGAAGTCACTACCGGAGTCACAAAATGGCGCTGTGGTTAAATCTGATTCCTCAACTACATCACTCTCAGGATGAGGAAGACACCTCGCCGCACCACGAATTTCTGGAGAAGGAATCTCAATATTATGCCGGTATGTAAATTTTAAGTAGTTTGGCCTAAAAAATTTTATAAGGTATATAATTTACGCAAAAAGGGAAAAATAATGTATGTCATCGCAAATACCCACCACCCTGAAGGAATTTAATTAAAGGTCTATGGAAATAACATAAAAATAATATAATTGACAAAAAACACTTTTTTTTATTTTACACATTGTGTGGATTAATATGGTGAAAATTCTGCATAGTTAAGGAATTGTTAAAATCAAAATCTACATTTATACCTTGCAAATCACACATTAGTGTGTGGCAGGGTGTGTGAACACCAAGTTTTAGCCTTAATCCTGCTAAACACTAGAAATAGTTTAATATACCCTTCAAGCGGTTGTTTCACGTATTCCTAGCGAAAAAAAATCCCAAAAATCTGCTAGTTTGGACATCTATCTGTTTTATTTTATGAATGTGATCTTATCATCTTTATATCTTGGGTTATAATAATTGAATACAGTTGGCTATCGAATTGAGCCTTATTCTAAAAAAAATAATCTAAGGTTAAGTTCACTTCGCTCTACCGACCTCTGAGTCATGAATGGATCACTATAACGCTTTTAGTCTTATCGTAGCAATTTAATAAATCGAGCTGCCCTGCGCGGAATGTTCTCAATTTCATGACTGATGCCCTTCATAGTTGGCTCCCATATACGGCACCCGTATCTCAAATGGGGTGAGATTCATATAAGATTCATATAATTGCTCTTTCAGCTTTAACTCACCTCTACCAACAACGCGTCAGATGACACCTATTTTTTTGATTGACCACAAATTGTTCACATATGGAGATCCCATGACAGTTTATTGGCAATAGTTTCATCCGGGCAATTAATCGAATCGACCACTTGTAATTCGCAACCTCTGATTCGATTCAGACGCTCAGAATGTGGTTCCTTTCTCTTAAAGAAATATTGTACGGCGGAACACATATTAAAGTTAGCATCTAACCGCAATCAGTTTCCCTTTTTTTTACAAATTATTTTCGAATCCTTTGATAGTAAGACTTGATCTTCTTTGCAATATTAATACTGTGCACTAACATAGACTACTTTAGCAACTATAGTATCTATTAGTTTAGAGTTGCCTACAAAAATTCAAATCGTTCATATAAATCAAGAAAAGCTGGACTCCTAATCAATTTGGGCTTGCTTTCTACCTATACTTTGATTACTCACAAATAACTTTTCATTTCCACAATGAGGCACGTGATGGTCTTGCATAGCGATGAAACCAAATTTGTAGTAGTAGTATTCTTATTCATGCTTGGAATAATATGTAAATTGTACTTTTCCACATAAATTTATTATGAGGAAAAGTACAATATACATATTATTCCAAGCATGGATATTAATAACTTCCACGAAGTGAAGCCTGATATCATTAATTTTAGTAGTAGGTATTCTTGTTTACAGGATGCTTCGACGGCTACGGTCATTTCTCACCTCTCCAAATCATAGAAAAACTCCCTATTAGACAAACATTACACCCATGGCATGGTCGGGACTCGAACCCGCGACCTTTGGGTTAGTCGGCGAGCTCGGCTAACCCGGTCGGCATGGAACCACATTCGTGAAAAAATAAAACATGTGGTAACCAATGAGTTTGATTATCGAAGCACTCCAACTTGGCGAGGAATGTTATTTTCTGCAATAGTATTAAAACCTGAAAATGTTGGCGCGACTTGGCTGGAAACAATATAGTGTCACAGAAAATATGATGTTTTTCGGAAATTATTCACTTCGTTTTGGGGTACGTAAAAGGAAGTAAGGAACACTCTGTAAGATAACATGTTTGTAGTTTTATCATTGAGGTGATTTTCAAATGTTTAACATACCTGGGATATTTTCTATATTATTTTGTTAAATTAGTTTAATATCACTTTAGAAACATGGAAGAGGATTAGACTTTTAATACCAAGAGATTGTAATATTTATGTTAATTTGCGAAGTGAACCCCACGTAATTACTATAAAGCATGTAATTTTCATTAGAAAGGAATCATATAAAAGCCGTAATCATTATTCAATGTAAAATAATCTGTGTGCTATCGTAATTATTTAGTTCATCAGTGTGGTAATGAAAAGATCCAGTTTTTTTATTTTTCCCTTTGGAGATTCATCATTGATTTTTTGTGAATGAAATTCTCCATCTTGAGCTGTGTTATAACTTCCTCTCGCTCGTCACCGCGGTTGCCACGTGGGACAAACGCTGTGTGGACGTACAAAATTAATGCGCTTCCCGTTACGGCTCATCTAGCGCTGAGGGTCTCTAAGTGTATTCTAATTCACTGGTACTCCCTTTTTTATTCTCGATTGTTCTCACAAGAACTTGTTAGTACGGTTTCCATGAGAATTATGTTACCATATATTTTTCGTTCCAGTCAAACAATAATCTTTCTTCGCCAAATTACTAATGTGTTCCCCATTAAGCCTTCTTGCTGGAACTCATGCTGAAAAATGATCTAAATCCTCGGCTATGTTTCTTCTGCTCGGTACAATTCTCTACTATACTGCCGCGTAGTATTGCAAGTCGCGGAATTTTTTTTAGTGAACTTAATTTAAGATTTACGCTGACATTTCCTTCGACTTATTTTAAGGGTACGACTGAATTGATGACGGTTAAATCTAAATCAACATCTATGCACTCTAAAGCCAAAAACTGTTCTTGGCAGGGTGTGGGAACCATATTTATATAGGTGAATCATTCTAAATACATTTACGTTTTAGAAATTGTATGCACTCGTATTTATATATGTTATTAATTTATTGATTCATTGATGATAATTCAACCAAAAACTTCAGAAATACTATATTAGCTTACATAGTATCAACGAATAAACACGACCAATGGTAATAAAACAAAAATAAGTAACAAATAAAAGCAATATAAATATATATATATCAGATGGAGGAAATAGGTAAACCAAAGGCACTGTAATGGTGGTGTAAGTCAGTAGGCTGCGTTTCAGAAAGAAGTTGAAAATAGTTTATGGCAAGAATAGGTCAAGGAAAGGAAACCGAGTATCCAGGGAATCAAATGTTGCAGGGACTCGGTAGAATAGGGACCTCTGGGAAATAAAAAGACAGAGTTTTAGAACATGAAGAAGGCTATGCATAGAAGAAGACAATATAATTCAGTATTTAGGTATAGTTTTTTAATCAGACGTCTTCGGATTTCTAGTCTATATTTCTCTATCGTTCTCAAGGTCCGCTTATAATCCCGTCTCTCGGATATCTCTCTCTCCAGCTCTTCCAAGGTCTTCTTCCTCTTCGTCATTTCCCTTGGGGTGTCAGCTTCAGAATCTGTTACGGTCTCTCTCCTTCGTCATTCTCTTATCCTGCCCGAAAGGCCTTAACATTTTTGTCGTTAAATCATCTGTTACAATATGGTTGACTCTCCTATTTTGACCTGTATTTCAATTTTAATGTTTTCAATTTTCAGTCGTCAGGCGGCCTGCCTCCAATAGTCCATTTCTGTGATTTTGGTGTCTTTTCTTTGGACGCCATACCTCGCTTCCATCAGTAATTATACTTTTTATGATAGCGTTGCATATTCTTCATTTATTTTGCGTAGATATATGTTGATCTCAGGTATTATTTGCGGAAGGACTATTTGCGGAAGGACTATTTGGAAGGATTATTTGGGCTCCTTTCTCTTTTAGCTTGAAAATGCGGCCGGACTGACTTATATAGGTAGTACTACGAATAGCTGAACTTAAGTATGTAATTTTGGTTCTAATTTTTGCAGGAAATTAAGTCTTACGTCTAATTAATTTAAAAGTCTTTTTCGCTCTAATGACTCCGAACTGAGTTCTAACGGTATCGCTGTAATTCTTATAGTGTAATCGAAGAAATGTTTAACTAATTGACTTGCCCGGCGCTGATCCATCTCGATTACATGGCTCTTATCGGATGGATCCCATATGCCCCACGCATATCAAAAACGGGGTCTCGCGAGAGATTGATAGCAACGATCTTTAACCTATAAATCACTCCTACCAACAATACGTCTGAAGAAACCTAATTATTTTTTGCCTTTCCAATAATTTTTAATATGTGAGGACACCATGACTGACTATGAGGAATATTTTTTCCAAGGTACTTAACCGAGTCGACGACTTTTAATTCGTTACCTCTAATTCATTATAGGTGTTCATCACATGGTTCCTTTGTCTATAGAAATGAACGAATAAGCATTTCTTACAGCTTTGCATTCACTGTCATTCGTTACACCATTTAAAATCTTGTCCAAATCCTTTTATAATAAGATCTGATATTTAAAAATATCCATTACTGTTTAGAATATATCTGTCTATAGTGATGAGTATACGTGGTTTTCAGCCTAATAGTTGACTTAACGACTTCTTGGGTTTCTTGGAATAGAATGAGTGACGCTTATTCTTTGGAGCATTGGTGCGCATCTATACAATTATCCGACAAGAAATCCTAGAAGTCTTTAATTTATATTTCGTTAAATTATGGTATTATTTCAAAACATCCTTACGAATCAAAACATATTGGGATAAACATGTTTTCCCAATATATTTCGATTATTTTGTAAATTTATTTTCCAATTTTTTTGCAAAATAATTTAATGTATATAAAATCGTTTTCATTTTCATCATCTGAACAGGGAGCCGTGAATCTCAAGTGAAACCAAAGGCTGACTAACTGATGTACGATGTGTGTGGAAGAAACGTATATAGTTTCGAGAAATGGCTCCAAAAATTTGTCACGTTTCCGTGCCCAATATTAAATACCCCATTTAAAACAAGTCTGCTCTTACTAATCATAAAATCGCAATCTAACGAAGGCAATGAGTCTAAGGTGCACATAGATATTCGATGAGTTAAGCACGAGCCACCATTTTGGTACGCAAACTTGAGGTGACTCGAAGTTCCCTGGAAAGAGACCCACATTGGAGGATAAAAGTTTCAAAACTATTGGATAGATTTATGGGATACAATAGTTCTTTAACTTTTTAATCCTATTACGAGACTCCTCCAAAAGGCCAGCGGCCTAACAAGTAGAAGTTTTCAGATGACACATCGTAAATTTTCGACTTGCGATAATTGGTGAAATATATGACTATAATTAAAACTGACTCCCAAACACTAATGTGAATTTGGTATATTCGTCCCTGGTTGTAAACTGGTTACTAATCTTGCAACCAAGGAGCATCCATTCCATTTAAGAGATTCCTCGTAGATAAAGTATCAACGGTGTTTATGCTAATTCTCCGTGCGTTTTTCAGGGGCCACGCTCAACAAATCCATCGTGGACCCGTACTGGAGGCTGGGGGCGGTGTGGTCCAAGAGCGCCCTGCACACGGCCACCGTCCCGCCCTCCTTGGAGTGCGACCCCGGTGGCGGGGAGGAGGGAGGTGACGACGGTCTCTCCCAGTCATCCCTCGCCGACCCCTCGCTATCTCCCCGCAACGCATCCCTCCCGGCCGGCGGCGAGGGTACCGACGAGGACGAGGGCGTGGGCCCGGCGGGTGGACCCGAGGGGGGCGACTACTTCGCCGCCGTCTCCATCACCGTCACCCTCGGCGTCGTCCTGCTTCTCCTAAACGCGGCCGTCCTCGTCGCCGGCGTCCTCCACCACTACCGGCAGAAGTCCCGGGACGGTCGCCGCAAGTGCACCGGGGCGAAGAAGAAGCTCCGGAAGGGCAAGGGGGTGAAGGCGGCGGACGATGGCGGGAGCGGCAGCGAAAGGAGCAGCGGGGACCACCACTACGGCGTCTTCGGCGACTACCTGGACAGCGTGTCCGACTCGAAGAAGGACTTCATGAGCGACGTGAGCACGGAGCTGGGACTCGTGCTCCCACACAGGGCTTACCCGGACGTGATGGATCACGAGCAGTGCTTCAGGAAGGACTCGAGTCGGAGCCTCGACAGGTGCTGCGTGAGCGAGCAGGTGAGGCTCAAGAAGAAGTCGCAGATCAGGTCGACGTTCGGGGGGGCGGCGGTGGGGTCCATGGGGGCCCTCCACGCGCCGGACACTTCCTCGCTGTCGAGGAAGCGACAGCCCAGCGGCATCGCCACGTTCCCAAGGTCCAAGCCGCCCGGGGGCCACGAGCCCGCGTCGCCGAGGACGCCTATAGTGAAGAGGAGGGTCCAGGAGATATCAGTGTGAGTTTCAGGCCGTGAAAGGATGGTCGTGCGTGTCGGAACCGCGTCTGTTGTGAGTGTGTGTGAGTGGTGGGATTGGTGAGGTCGGGATCGTTCAAATGGGGATGCGGTGTCGTTTTATTTTTTTTAATCGATTCGCGAAGAGTGATTATGTGCGTGGCGGATTCTTTCCGCGGCGATATGAGTGGGCGGGTGGTACCTGATCGACGGTCATCGATATTTTTTGCAGAGAGAAATGAACCGGAGTCGGAGGAATCGAGGAGAAGTTATCCGTGTGTTCTTATATATCTGTGTGAGGGAGGGGTTGAACCTCCTTAAAGTTAAATTCATGGAAAAATGAAATGTTGAATTATTTTGGAACTCTTGATCGTGTTTTGAAATGCATTATAAGTAATTCCCAGGAGCGCCACTTAAATAGAACAATGATGTAAAATGTTTACAAGACACACCTCTTTTTTATAAGTTTCAATGGCGTACATTTATCATGTTTGTAAAATAATTAATTCATCATGATGAACATTGTATTACTATTTTGATATAAAGCAGATAAAATAACCCTCTTGTCTTTGAGATTCATTTGTATTACCTTTTAATTCAAGCATATGATAAAGTGCGTATACCATGTCGGACTAATCCATGTACGTAAGGTGTATATAAATGAGAATAACAAAAAATCATTTAATAATATTAACAATAAGCATTTTTCCACCTGTTACTAGCATTGAAAATATATTTTAGTCTATATGGACTTTTAAAATCATAGCTTGGTATTGCTACGTATAATGCGCACGCAGACTTACATTACTTTGGGATCTCTGTTAACCACTTCACTGGAATCTCGTTACTAACTTCCTGTCAGATCTCCCTTATAATACTTGCAGTGTGAAAGGTTTCCTAATATGATTTGATGCTTTAGGTACTCTTAAAATTTGTTACCTTCATCCAATAATATCCCCATACTCTATAATATATTCCAAAGAGACCTACGTACTTTTCCTTTCTCTGTCTTACATAATTCAACGTTGTAGAAATACGAATACTTACGATTTTTTGGATAGTTTAATGCTGCATTTCAACCCTTTTTCACAAACTACCAAAATATAATATGTTCGCCGTTTAAGGTTATAATTTGAATAGATTGTCTTAACTTTGTAACTTTCAAATGTTTCACGCATATGGCATCAGTCCGATTCTCATGTTTTTCCATTTATATTTACTATATCGTGCGAAGAGCCATTGAAAGTGCAGCAAGCTTTGTATAGGATGGAATCCCATTTTCCAAATCGTGGCTAATGCCGATACCTATTCCCCCTCCTTATATCCCAGAAATATAAAATTAACTGATCTAGCCGTTATATAAGTACTAATTTCATAATACCAAATCACAACTACCCGTCTCGCAATCACAAATACAAGTCTCAGTCCTATTATATTGAATAGTAGGTAGTATAAATAATCTACTTGAAATCGGCTCCTTTTATGGTACTCGATAGCCCCGATTATCTTTCGTCTTAAACGCCTGATGTAATAGATAAAAGCACTACTTATTTTGGGTCATAATTATTGAATTTTAAAATCTATTTATATTTAAATGACACGTCAATTTTTTCATTACATTTAGAATTTTAGCTTTTCATTATCACATATCAATTTGTCAATGCCATTCCAATATCATGATAAAATATTTCTAGTAAGCTAGTGCGTTGAACCTTTAAGGGGTGTTTACACGGTGCATTAACTCGCGCGAGTTAATTCAACATCGGACCTTGAATGTGAACTTGAATGTAT
>WURS02000013.1:9071943-9083015 GCA_011762765.2 Rhinocypha anisoptera | reverse complement strand
CTAGCGTGGTGCGGGGCTGGACCATAGGGTGTGGGGTCGGGGGGGGTCAGAGAAGAGAGGTACGGAAAATATAAGGATAATCCCGAAGTCGTTTCAAGTGGTGATAAATCGGATGGAATTCATCGTGAGTCCTCTGGCTCTGACCTCTACCGATCCCACCACGTCGTCATTTAAATCGCTGCCGTCAAAGGTTTTTTTTTTCTTTTTAGGGTTATTAACTGCTTCTCGGTAAAGTCGCTTTTAACCTTTTTTCGAGACTTATTTTTATAACATTGTGAATACCATTGTTTTATTCCTCATGTGTATATTATCTCATTGTGGTCATTCTAATTGGTCGAAATAATTTCTCACTCCAAGATCAGTCTGGAAGAGGAATTTAAGTATTTGATTATATAACTAGATTTTATAATTACGGACGAACAATAGTTTTGTACTGAGAGTGAAGCGTGTTGTCTATGGAGATGGAAGGTGAAGGGAGAGGGCTGAGAATTGTTCGTTAAAGGGGGAAGAACTGAATTGGCGACTTGGAGACCGAGAGGGTGGAAGGATTCGTCGATAATATGAAGGTGTATTCCAAGGTTTTCAACTGGATTGGAGGGTCTGTGGAGAGTTTGAGGAAATAATGAATGCATGTGTCTTTATTAAATCATGTTTTATGTATATGATGTTTATAATTATTGCGCATAAATATTTGATATGTGTAGTTATAGTGAAGCATATGATTTTCGGGTATGTATAAAATATGAATTTAATCATGTATATGTAAACGAATAAAAATAGCAATCCGTGTAATTCAAGCCGTCTAATTAAACATCATTCTCTTTCTTAGGAACTTATAAAAAGTGAACAAAAAGTTATAAGAAAGGGAGAACATATAAGTATTTATTCAACATACAAATATTCATTATAGGATAGAGAGTCAGGTTAGATATGGTGGAAATATATCTATAATCTTAGGAATAGGGAACACTTTCAATTTACACATGAAATAAATAAGTCTGTTAAAGTGAAAATTGCAAGTGTTCCTTAATCCTAAAAACATTCAGTATGAGAGGAAAATCACTATGTCACAGGGAAAAAGAATTTACAAAAATTTCATATAAAATCTTGTACTGTAAATTGCAATTGCTTCTCAACAATTGGAAAATATGACCAATCATGTGATTCTACTGTAAACTGAAAGAACACTGCATATTTGTGTAGAAAGTTCTTGGAAATTGGCTATTACGAAACACCCATCACAGAATTTATTCCGAATAGAAAAAAAAACAATCATCTTTACGGATTCCCCGTAACAGACATGCATCTGTTGACACATCGAGTATCTTAGAGTGATTGACCGTCCGGAGATGTTTAACTACGGTACAATAAAATCACATCTGATATCTCTGATCGCCTTTGGACCTTCTCCTCTCCACATGGCCTGCTGCGATTAACTCTTCGACAGGGAGCTAATGGGAACGTCGTTCGTCTTTAGTTAAATCCTTCCACAAGTGCACTCCATTATTATTGAAACCCACTCTTCGAGTGACCCCAATAGCTCGGTCTCCCTTTGGATTCATTAAAGCAAGCACTCAACGAGTTAAAAATTTTTTCAGACCTTATGCTTTCCAAGGGATTGCACCTACTTTCAAGTATGGAAATGACATTGAGTCTTTCTGTAGGCATGTAGACATTTATGTAGGCTCTTTTTATAAATTATATATAGACTACAGACATGTAGACATTTATGTAGGTTCCTTTTATAAATTATATATAGACTACAACTCGTTAATAAAGAAAAACTTAGCATCTTAAAGTAGTATTTATTAATTAAAAATTAATAACAAATGAATACGATCAAGTCGCTGCTTCGTGATTTTATAATACAGAATCATTGACATTTTCTAAATCGTGATTTTTGCGTAAGATCTTCTAGAGATATTTAAAACACATCTAACGATACCTACGCGCCCTCCCGGCGGTTTTCAGAGTAATATATAGAGGTAGAAGTAACAGCGGAAAGAAAATTATTTGATAGAAAATTGACAATTAGGCTATAGAGAATCGTCAAGTCAGTGGCGTATTGACAACAACGTACAAGCAAAATAATACAGCCGGATGCCTCAAGGGACGATCAAAAAAATTCCAATAATCAAAATTTTGATTTGAACGAAAAAGGTTAAAAAAGTACTCTAAATTCATAATTTAAGAAAAGAAAGTTCCTTAGTCATTATTAGCACATACCTAGATATCTTATTAGAAATGGAATTTAGTGTTTGTCAAAAATTTCAGAGACTATAGGTTTTCCAATGATTTTGAACACTGTTTACATAAAAAAATGCCACAAAATATTCAAATTAAAAATGATTTCGAATTATAGAAGTGTTAACTGTCCAAGTTCCACTGTACAGGAAGGAATTTTCCGGCATAATTCACCAACATGATAAAACTATCGACGTGGAAAGAGTTTTAAAACCCAGTAATCTGTTTGGCGATTGATCAAAACCTTTCGTATTTAATTCAACAGTAATCCTTAATAATATTCGATTTTTTTAAATAGAACTTTATCTAATAATGTTTATTTATCAAGCTTACTATCATTTAATTTAAAGTAAATAGTAGTAATGCTTTATTTAAATTCATTGTTATCAAAATTTTCCAAAATAGAAGTTTCCAGAAGAAGCCTAAACAGTTAGATTTTTCACTGACCGAGAACAACACAAACTCAACCAATGTAAATATTGAGAACATTTCTCAGTAGGGACGAATCTTTTGTAAAAGTAAGCAGGACATTGATTTTTTAGCTTAAAATTCAATTAATAATCTGAATTGACTGAAGCATTTTTGAATGAATGCATACCCATTTACTGCATTTTCACAGTCAAGTTAGCAGTTTTTGTCGGTAATGGAGATTTAAAAATTAATTAAGTGAGATGGAGCTATTAAATACTGGTCATTTCCGATCGCTTTATAAATCTTCTCTTCGCGCTTCTTCCAAGACGTCTCGTCATTCCGTCACCCAGACCACTTGTTCCCACTCTCCCTTTGCTGCTGTCAATGCTTTCCCAACACCCGTTGCCACCCTATAGCTTCCCGTTTACTTCCCATGGTCCAAATCCCCGTCTTCTTTATTGGACCCTTGAATGCTTTGATCCTCACCACTTGATAACTACAGCAAGATGACTTACCGAGGCATAAAATTTTATGACTATTATTCCCAGACTTCTTATCTCCGCTCGCACACATCTCTTTCCTTCTACACCACCTTCTCCCTAGACTCAATAAAGTTGGGAAATAAAAGAGAGTGGAGGTTATTAAGGAACCGTATAGTTCGTAACTCTGGAAGTCGGCAAATGCGGTTACCCTTTTGGAAAAAAATAAAAGAAAAATTTCTTCTCAAGATCGTCCATTTTTTCCACGATATTTCTGGATGCTGACGATACGTGGAAAATATTATCTGAGCATTGCGGTGAATGAAAAATGAGCTACGACTTACAGGTTGCTCATAATTGAAACTCTTTGGCCTATGTAGTGATTAATAAGGATACTTATTCTTTCTTGAGGGAGCTACAAAGATTGTTTCAAACAGAGTATTATCTAAAATTATTGTAGACAAACTATATGTGTGCGAGTGTGAGTGTTTTTGTGAGGATATACAAAGGCACAAGGCGCCTATATCCTAGGTCAATGGAATCTATTTGAATGAATGTAAATAACGTATTTTAGTATGATTGTGTTCAATTCTATTTCGTAAAAGGAGGTTTTAAAATGAAGTATGCTTCCTAATGTACATTAATTATGTTTTTAAAACTACATATATCAAATTCAGTTAATATATAGATAAAGCTAAAGTTAACCAATTGTGGAATTACATAAATCTTCGAATATTTCGGTAATGCTTCGAATATACGGTGTTCTCAGTTATACTATCTTACGAATTAAATAATGACTAAATATCCAAAGGTATATTCTACTGTGTTTTCTTTTACTGTATCGAATTAATAATTCTGTCATCAATAGTTATACCTTCCTTTGAAATGCTTAATTGCTACACAGATTTATTCCAGCCCGGTAAATATTTCTTAACAGCTTTTAAATTGTACTTATTTGTCCAATTTATGATGATATTTCCTTGATAAAATTATTTGTCAACGTCCGAATCAAATTTATTTTAGGTTATAGGCGATAAAAATCATATTTACTCCCTGCTTGCTTGACTGTAGGTATACTAATTTAGAAGTTGAAAATAATCATTATCACAGACAAATTTTTTTCACAAAATTATTTAACAACATAGTTTTCTATGTTCATTGGAAAATGAAAATATATAACACTAACAATAAGTAATATTCCACAGAATTTGATTCTAAAGTTTCGACGCATAGGAGTAATCATGAGGTACCTATGGTATTTCTCCTCGGTTTTTCTCGGGGAAAGCGGGTATTCCAAGTTTTTTCGTCCCTTGAAAATTAAAAGATAGAATTTCATAATGAGGCAATATCGAATACAACCAAAACGTAGCCCCCATCTCCATTCCGCAAAAAGATTGTCATTTATTAAATTAACATTCGGTATAGCCCGTCCAAAGCTCTGCTTTATCTTGTTCAGAATAGAGAATTTCTTTCCGTCAGCATATTTTTGCTGGAAATCGTATTCCACATTAGCATACGACAGCGGGAAAGGATTGTTGCGGTGATTTAAACCGTCGTTAGTCGCATTTCACGCATTCCCCGCCTGCTGCGTGATACAACCATTAGCACGGCCACCGCACACCCCCGCGCCGTCACAACCCACCCCTCAGCGATCATCCCCCCATTCCTTCCTCCCTCCACCCCCTTTTCCCCACTCTCCTCCTCGGCCGCCGTCGCCTCCCGTCCTCCGATTCCTCCCTTTCCTTCTCGTCCCCATGGTATTTTCTCAGCCCCCCGAATGCCGGAACCCTTTCCCCGATGGACTGACTGATGGGGCCATTAAGGGCAGCCCTGATGGAACTCGTGTTTGTCGCTTCTACAAGTATTCTCCTGCCACGGTCTCCCTCCGCCCCGTCCCCGTCACGTTTCTACCCACCCTTTCTCCCCTCCCCAACCGTACTTCCGCCTTCCTCCTCGCTCACTCCATGTGCGCTACCTCCCCCTCCCTTCCCGTCCATTCGTCAAAGCTGCCAAAAGAGAGAGTGAGAGAGGGGGGAGGAACTGGGTTGACATGAGCGCTCACACATCCAGCCCGTAGCGTCATCTTTGGGTTTCCAGGGAGAGGGATGGAATCGGGGAGAAGGGGGACGGAGAAATTCGCGCAGTCATCACCTCGAAGGTAAGTGGGAAAGAGGGCCCCTTAGCCTCCGTGTCACCGTCCCTTCACTCCGAAATTCTCCGCACTTTCTTTACCTTCCGACCAAGTTTTCTTCAATTAACCCTCCTTTGAATTGTATGTACAATCGGATCCAAAAGTCTTCCGACAAAGCTGAGGGCGCCTCAGTGTCAACGGCTTGAGATTTCTTTTCCTATCTACCAGCTCAAGTTCCATGATCGGTTCCCGATTCATGAATTACAACTTAAATATCATGGGGATTACACTTTCAGGATGATTGTTGAAATATGTCTTACAATCCAGCATCTTTCCCGAAGAAAACGACAAGAATATTTGGTTTCTCATGTTCATGAAACAACTCCCTCAAAATTAATGTTACTCAGGTTAAATTTTCAGAGTTTTGGGTGTTTGCGGTGATCGGTAGAGCACGTGGTCTTAAAATTGTAATTAATCAAGTTATAATTGTCCAGCAATGCAAGTGGCTATCACAATATATAAATACGGGAAATCATGAAAAGGAGGAGTGTGAAATAAACATGTGGCAATGAGAGTTAGTCGATTTCACAAAAAAGACGAACACGTACATTGGCATCAGCTTGAATGGGAAATGAAAAGGGTACAGCAGAATAAAACTATGGCAATGGATGAAGAAGTTAACGAGGAGAATAAATCAGCAACTACGTCACACCCCGTGATTGGATTGGAACAGTGACATCTGTAAACCGAGTCCGTAACCCATGAGATACGATCCAAAAGAAACGAAATGGATATCAGTGTCGACGATGCAAAGCGTCGTGTAAAAATACTTCGAAACCGTTTAGGTGACGGAAACATGGACAGGAAGAGTAGAGTCTATTTTCCTGAGAGTGAGAATCGGCACTCAAGACGAGCTTGGGATTCTATATGAGGCCGTGCCAGGTGATGTTTCACCCGATAGCACTTTGGAGTCTATCTGAGGAATTCAGTATTTACGTTGGGTCAACTGTACTTAGAACAGCCATGTACTAAACCAAGAGCACTCCCTCTATTGGTAACCACTTTGTCGGTGTTCTGAGTCGATCCAGTTACAAGGAGATGTTCAACCTTGTTACATTTAACTCAATCTTTGGACTCGAGATAGATGAAATTAAAACAATCGAGTTAAGAAAACAACTACGTTAAATCCCACTCTTTTAGTTGGTGGATGTATATGAAAGAAAGTGGCTCAAGGATTCAGTCAAGACAATTTTATTGCATCTCCTGCACCTCTTAAGTAAGGATAGTCAGATGTGTTTGAGATGTAGACAACAGCTGGAATTCGGTTAGAGGACATTACTAAGGAAACATATAAAAACTTAGTAATTTTATTTGTAATATGTCGTCATTTTGTCAGTTAATTCAGGTCTGCAATGGCTAGCCAGAGGACCTGAAAAGTAAGAGACAGCTTTTAATGCTCCTTTCAATTACTGTCAGGAAGCTGAGGCGATTTATTGAAAAGAACAAATATCAGGATGTGTCAGGATTCGTATCGTTTTCTGCCTTTACTATCTTGCACCTAGAGGGTGTCTCACCAATTTTAGTTCACTAAGAAATCTATAAAATGATGTGGAAGAATAAAGAATATTCCATATACGAGTATTATAACCAAAAATATCACCACTTTAGCTTAGTCTTTTATTAACTGCTTAAGGCACCATGTTAACGTTTGTCATATATTCGAATAGATTTTTCTCTAAAACAGAAATATCTTCATTGAATTATAGGAAAATTAACAGCTTTATCAATGATTTCTCTCATAATGTACATCAGCAATAATCATAAAATCTAATCAAATACTCAAGCGCCTCAACAATGGCACGACATAATCCTCTTTGGCTAAATTTCATCTTTTCCCCCTCGAGTTTTCTTCAACTACACATCATTTGTTTATTTCCCCCTATTCCTATATTAAACAAGTTTCAAACAATTCCAAATTACCGACAACTCCTAGTCGAGTAAGTTCATTCCAGGTGTTTTATTTTGCTGTTGCGTTAAAACTGCCGGGACTTCACTGATCTATTCCAGATGGTATCAAATTGCTTCTTGAGTCAAGCCTACCCTGTAGTTCTGCGATATTTGTAGTCGAATGTGGAAACTTATGGGCAATATAATTGGCAAAATTCTCCCAAAATCTAATTAGTCTCAATTTGTTAACAGCAAAGTTTACATTACCTAATATTATTAATTGCGAAATTATTACAGTTGATATAACAGTTACAGATACGATTACCTACTTTTCTGAACACTTAATGATATTCATAGTTGAATTATTGAAACTTAGGTTTAACTTTCATGTACTCGCTTCGTAAATAATGCCTACTCTTTACCTCTTGATTTGAATTCCTATCATTATACCTTCTGCCCTATTCTTCAACTTCCGATCACCTCTTAATATTTCTCCCATGCAAATTGTCTTTTTTTTATCAGCGAGTTATATCAACCGCAAGTCTGAAAAAAAGATCATCAGTTTTTAACCCTGTATTTAGTAATTTCTTTACATCGCTTACGCAAAAAAAGCGGAAGATAATGACCAGTGAGAATATTGGCAAAAATAAATTGACATGGTATCACTTTTCCCAGCTCAATTGGTATTTTAACGAGACAAAATATGGTTATTAATGACTAAAACATGTTACAGAGCGAAGTTATAATTCTTAACAGTACAATACCAATTACGCAAATAAAAATTTAAATAGGAATTACTTAGGATAAATCATTGCTTCCACTTTCATAGCTATAGTGGTCACGTTTGCACGGGAACCTTTCTAACACGTCCAGGACGTAGTACTAATAAATATCTGGAGAAATAATTTACTAATACAGTAATGTTATTTGTTAATGATTCATTCCTATCTCTCATTATTAGAATGCAGTATTTACCCATTAGGAAATGTTTTGGTTTTGCAAAATATGAAGGCTAAACGACACTTTTAAAGACTTCTCCGATCCTTTTACCCAGCTGATCTAATCCAGATACTTCTAGAAAAGATAGAAAAGAAATTAATTTAAATAATTTAAAGTAATGGGCTGAATTTTCAATAGCTACTCTATGGATGTAGATTAACTACTTCCTTATTAATCACTTGTAAACTATCCTTTTCATTAATGACCAGAAGAAAACATAAAATAGAAATATTTGTCGCAAAAGCAACGTTCATCTTTTTGCTTCAATCATTACGGGAATAATTGATATAGTATGTAATTTTAGCTGTGAAATGATGGAACAACATTAACGATGGTAAGATATGTCACTTAAAAATTTCTCATAGGACCTCGACTACCCTTGTCTGGGAAGCACGAAATTTCCTATTGGAATAGTTAGATGTTTTAACAATGCCTCAAAGAGGTTGAAAGGAGGCGGGGATTTGATAAATGTTTCAATTAAAAAATAAGTGTTTTTTTTTCATTTTGCCCTGCACTGGAGTTCAAAATCTGGAGTAATTTAACATGTACTTGTGCTAATAACATAATGTTAACGCGCCTCACTAACAACACATAAAAAATGTACTTTCCAAAATATTTTGGTAAAGGCAATGGAAAAATAAATACATTATACAACAGTGACAATTAGTAGCAGTAGCATTTTTATTTATGGGGTGCTTCGACGCCTATGGTCACTTCGCACCATTTCAAAAAAAAAAAGAAAACATCAACTTCGACAATCACGCCACGAATGCCCTAGGCGGGACTCGAACCAGCGACCTTTGACTGGCGACATTTGTGCTAAGCGACATGATGCGGTGGTGGGTTATTTGGAGAGAGGAGTCTGATGAACCGGCAATTTGACGCGGTACGTGAAGATCTATTTGCTTCCAACGAAGGAAACCGGAAGCCTGATTTATTTCGGTAAAAGATGAGAAGATCCTAGTAATAGACGCATAGGTGGTAGGAGAACAGTGCAACCTTGAGAAGGCCAACAGATGGAAGGTCTCCAAGTATAGGAGAATCGTAGTCTAGTCCGTAACATGAAGGAAGAGAAAGGCCTAGAAGATCTTCAGGTTCTTGGGATCACCATCAGCTGTCGCGGCATATGGAGCAGGATCTCCGCCAGAGAGGCCATCAGAGCCGGGATAATCAATGAGAGTGATCTGAAAATACTGGCTAGCAGAGTAAATGTAGGGGGTCTAATCTCGCTAAACATCTACAACATGAACACGATGACTAGAGATGCAGTGGAAAGGACAGGAGTTGGATAGGCCTGATGACGTCTGCCTGGACCAGGTGCTGCCTTCCTTCAATAGGCGCAACCAGGTGGTGTGGTTTTTAGTGGGCATGGGCTGGATTCCCCGGCCGAGTCCCACACTTCCTAGGGCCACTTTCCCTGGGAGTGAGTAAATGCATTTTCCTCACCACCTCCAAAAAAAAAATAGCCGGCGAGCACGCTATCCACCAGGCTAACCCGGTGGGCAAATGTTCCATTATTTGTCTGTTCCGCTCGTTCGCTGTTTCCCGTTCTTCCTCAGTTTGATTTGCAATTATTCGTCTCATTGCTTCCTCTCCGCGAGTACGACGACCCAAGTTTGATCTTCTGCGAGGCATTATTTTGATGAACTAAAGCAGTTTGACCGCACTGAAAACGAATAAACAAAGTTGTAACAACAAAACATTTATAAATGAAAAAAAACACTAATCTAAAACATAGGAAAAACACAACATATTAAAAATACTAACGAAATAATTCATCCTTATGCAGATCAATCGACACAGCTCAATTCCAACTCAATGAGAAACAAAATATTTCCATCCGCTCGAACACTCCGTAGAAGTCCATTTTACGATATCATTTTATTTCAAATGAAAAATAATCGTCACAATTCGATTCTATTCGCAATTCCGCTACAAATTGCACTGATAAAAGAGAAATGTATGACAATAAAATAATAATATACAGTAATACAAATTATAATAATGAAATTATAATCAAACGAACGCAACAATTAACAAGATAAACAAACTGCACTCAAGAAATGAAGGCTATAGTAAACGACACAGCTTAGATTAAACGGAATATCACACGAAATAAGTGAATCAAATTGAAAATGTAACAGAATCTACGAAAATTCAATTTAAAACAAATTATACTCATGAAATGAACTTACAATAATAAAAAGGAAATGAAAATACAAACAGTAGCAACAATAAAAAACAAACTATAATCACAAAATAAACGCTATAGTAAACGGCACAGCTGAAATTCAACGGAATATCACACGAAATAATTAAATAAAATTGAAAATACAAAAAATATGTAAATTCTATTTAAAATGCCAAGTAACTTTAGCTGTCAAGAAGCACGCTGTCCGGTATGATCAATGTGCAGGTACTGGACGATATTAACCATAGAGTTATAATAATCTGTAATAATCCATTACTTCCGTTCTGCCATCTGTTGTTCTTCTATCTTCTAGCGAGATTGAAGTTCCTCTAGCGAGAATCTTCAATCACTCGCAACACGAAAAGAAATTAATCAAATTTCTGAAACTGTTATTGTGAGAAAAGAAATATGATAGTATAAAAATACGCTCGTATCCGAATGGAACTTTGAGTTAAAATTTCAGAGCAATCGGTGAGAACGTTGCGATTTTGAACAAACGAAAATTTACATTTATATATATATATATACTTAGGAAGAACTCAGATGAGCAGCAACAACGAGCACACGCACACACTTATAGACATTCACACTCAGAAACAAGGAAAAAGATAGACTTGCATAACGGAGAAATATTTCGGGGCTCCTTGCCCCTTTGTCAATCTGTTCTCTC
>WURS02000013.1:9053992-9064894 GCA_011762765.2 Rhinocypha anisoptera | reverse complement strand
GAGGACAAGAGACCGGCCCTCACTCCGAGGCCCCTCAGCTCGAGCACGATCCCCCGGAGGGCCCCGCTCTGGGTCTGCACGATCCGCGGGGACTGCCGTGTGCCGTGCGCGGGAACGGTGTGCTGCTGGTGATGTGATCCCGGGAGGGAGACCTTCCGGGAATGCGAGGATGACGCGGGCGAAGGTGGATTCGGCGGCTGCGAAGGGGGTCGCGTCGACGGCGAGAGGGCCCTGGCGGCCGACGGCAGGGGCATGGGGAGGGGCAGGACGAGGAGGGCGATGAGGAAGATGGCGGCGTCTGAGGCTGGGGGACGCCGATCGCTACCCGGGACTCGCATTTCCGGCGCAACATATTCGCTCCGGGAGTTCAGGCTGAGAGACCGCCACCAGTTGGGAGGACAGAGAAGGGAGGATGCATGAGGGAAGGCACGCGTAAGAGACAAAGACGATGTGGTTTCTATCAGTTCCGATTCACGCCTTCAAGGACAGGGACAGGAGAGGGGCACACGAGGGAATGGCATGGATTTCACACGAGTGGTGGGGGATAGACAATGGTCCCGAAGCAGACACTCACCATGCGTAAATCGAGGGCTGATAAGACAGCAGTATGAACTCTCCCAAAGTCAGCCTCCGACGTCAGAGAAACAAAATATCCTCAGCTGTCACAGAGAGTCTCCTTCCGAATAAAATCACAGATCCTCCCAGAATTGCATTAATGAGTCCACGGTCGAACTGTCACGATTATTCCACAGAGTCGAGCGGTCCGCAAAGATGAGAAATTGAACGACGTGATCAACTCTCACTGCCGTTGGGATGATTTCTTCTCAATGAACATTTTTATTTGGCGTCTCTACAGCGACGGTATTTCTCAATAACTTTCCGAAACAGATTTTTACAATTTCACCCATTGGATATAGTGAAAGTGAAGACGTATAGTGAATTATTTTATCTCATCAATGATTTTATTGTCAGCATTTATATGCATTCTATGAGTGAGTGATTATAGAAATACTAGGTTATTTGGAGGGTATATGATGAGACCAAATGAACCCTAAAATTGTCGAAGTAGTCCAAATTAGAGGAGACTGGCGGTACTGGTGCGAATATATTTTCCCTAATTGCTTTAACCTCCCGTTCGATCCAGCTCTCCTTCTTCAACCGGCCGGTGACGGGCGCATCGCAAGATTGAGATCACTCACGGTCCACCGGTCCCTCGCTGCCTTTCATTAATCGTCTCTTGAGCTTCGTTTTTCCCTTTGGCCCTTCCTTGTTTAAGATAATGGCTGAGAGGGTTCCTGCAGCGAGACGAAGGGGTGAAACGGCAGGTCCCCTGTCATTTTCCTCTGAAAATTAATTAATGGAGGAATTTTAAAAATAATTTTTTCCAGATCACATCTCCGCCAGGAAAAACTGTTTTTAGTACAAAGGTTTCAAGGTTTCCTTAGGAATCACTATGAATAGAAAAATGAATATGTATTTTATAAATACAGTAAGAAATACACTATAATTACATTATAATATTCGATATTCCTGTACCTCAAGTGAAAATAAAATTTTGATGACATAAAAATTCTCATGGTATTGAAAAAAGCGAATTACATACTAATTTTAGTTTGTTATCCTTCAAAAAGTATAGCATTAGTATGAATGGCATTGTGCCTTTTTTTAACATTCTTTTAGAAGAAAGTTTTAATAGCCAATTCAACTTATTGCATTAGCTTTATGGAGGTCAAAAAATCGAATAAATGATCAAATCATGTTTCAGGACTAGAAGAGAAATTTTTTAGAGTAAGAATTTAAATCGAATGTTTAAGAGTGAAGGAATACATAAAAGCAACTTAAGGAAAGATCCATTATTAATTTATTTATATTTTCTTCCACAATTCCCTTGTTTTCTTCAAGATCAATTCATTTACACCTTTTTATTTAATAGATTAAATATTAGTTTAAGTAATGGATCATAAATATAAAAATGAATTGAACTATCTTATGAAATTGATAGATATATCCATAGTTAATAATAAACCGAATCGTAAAAGATAGAAGAGTAAACCACTCTATCATTTAAACACAGAAATTCAATTAATGTTTTAAGCTGTTAACGACATGCCGAAATTCCCTTATTTTCCATAGTTATGGATATTTTTTTATTACAATAGTCTTTGCAAGAGTTTATCATACATGTCATTCCTTGTTTTACCATCACTCTGATTATATTTCACTTCTTATAAAATGTATACTATATAACACTTTAATAATGTATTAATTTAAGTATGTGTGCAAATGTACACTTTCTTTTTTAAATAGTTTACGTTACACATCTTCAGGGGAATGTAACAAAGCGGACGGAGGACGGAATAAGACTACAAAATCTCAAACCCATCTTGAAAAAAAAATAGACCCTCATTTCTCCATTTCCCCGCCTTCTTCCGGCTTCACGTCGGCTTATTTTTCCCCAGAGAAATAGATCATAGATAAGATTCCGACGAGGAAAGTTTCATCCCATTTTTTTATGCTTTCATATCTCCGAAAATTAATTAAACCTATGGAATGTGTACCGAAAATTAAGTAGGCTATTTTTAATCCTCTTTCTGTGTCTTCCATGAAGGAAGTCTCGAGTCAAGTGCCGCATCCTCATTAGGAGCTTAATTTCCTGCCTGACACCCTCGAGGCTTGAGAATCACTACATCTACGACGGTCCTCCCTTCCTTGGCCAACGCCAGGGTTTTGAACACGCACCAAACGGCAAGGCGAAGGGAGAAACCCTTACCGCCCTCCCCTTATGCAAGAGGTGTATCCTCTCCCTGCTTCACCTCCACCAACCTCTTCCTTTTCCTTATACGTACATAACCTTCGTCTTCCTTGTGAGCGTAGAATCAAGTAAGGGCAACAAAGAAGAAATGAGTAAAGTAAAAGCGATTAATTTAACGTTAAATTTGACGAGACAACTGAATCATTCGGGAGAGGTATAAGGAAATTTTTCGTTAAGATATCGGTCAAGTGGCAAAGACGGATTCCTAAACGTTAGAAACACGAGCTGATTTTTCCACGGTGAGTAATCGTGATTAAATGTCCCATTCTGTACATCCTTCGGGATAATATTGTGTGTAATTTGAATGTCGCTCCAGAAGAAGAATGTGCTAAGATATAATTTGAATAATTGCCATGTATTTGACTGGCTGAATGGTTTTTATTTACAGTTACTTTAATACATTTCCAGAAAATAAAGAAAAAACCTAGCCTTCCATTTAATTCGCTAGACGAACCATAAAGATAATGGCGTCTGTGAAACTTAATTCATAAAAATTATCGTAGAGTTGAAACTATTTGGATAATTTATCATTCTAGATTAAATAGTGTTAATAATAAATAGCAGGTCATGATTTCTTAGAATCAGATATAAAAAACAAACTGTGGTATTTTTCACATCCCAAAAACTCAGTACGGCTATTAGCCTACGACCAGCATCACCCAGAAATTTGAGAATTCTTCAATTTGGATTTATGAAAAAGGCTGCGGACTTTTGAAAATTTAAAATATAACGAAAATAAAAAACCAACATTAAATAGGTTAGGAAAAACACAGTATTTTATAAAAAGAGGGTAGACTTACTTTTTACAGTTAATCGGTTTGTCAGGTACGAGCCGGTCGTCAAATTAAGTGTCAAGATGAAAACAACAAATGTTTTTAGGAACCTTTATTATGGAACTACAGCCCATTTGGTTTGACGCAAAGCAGCCAATGGCTCTACCTGTGTGGCATAAAATCTCCCATGAATAAAAGAATTGTAAATCTCAGAGGGAACTTTAATTACACAGCTCTATTTATCCGTTAGAATATCATAAAAATTGTGTGTTCGCCGTTTATAGTACTTCAATAGGAAAAACTAATAGCCCAATTAAAACAAGCGCACTGCGAATATTACGATTTGAACCTTTGGAATAACAAACTACCCCTACCGTATACATACAGGAAGATCCATTTATTTTATAATGCATGTTAACAATTTGTTGACAAAACCATATAATCCACCAATTTCTAAAACATTACACCTTAAATCACAATAATTTCAAGGGAATTTAAGCATATTTTTTAAATAATAAATATTTAAATATATTTAGCCAATTCAAGTTGACAAAAGGCCAATCACAATGGTCTATTTTAGATAAAGAAATCTTTTTATTTGTTGATTTTTATATTATTTAAATTAATTCTCCTTCAAAATTTAAGGAACTTTCAGCAATAAGTATTGTTGTTGTGCTTTAGATGGCTTTACCAGGCTATATCATGCTGTATTCAACATGCACGGCGTGCATACGTTGAGCTGGGATGAACTTAAGGTTCATCCCAGAGCCCAATCTAAAGGTTCATTAGTTCACTCAATATTTTTTCTAATCAGTATACTTTAACTACCTAGAAAATATAACTTTAAAATAAATTAAATAAAATTGGATAAATTTTTTCATAGAAAATAATATAAAAATCACTTTAAGTTAAATCTAAATTACCCAAACTTGCTTTTTCTACTCGCAAGTAAGTTGTTATTGTATTAGTAAAAATTTCAACAATTACACATGATCACTAATTAATTGTTTCGTACCCGCTCAGCTGAATTTAAAATTACTTCGTCAGAGTAACTTTACTGTATATTCTATATAAAATCCATATCGTGTCCATAAATGTCTGTCTGCACTTTATACAGCTTTTTACATATTAATAACAATTTGCCACCCCTATTCATTGCACATGTGCTAATATTTCCTTATCAAATTGGTATGTTTTTGGAAAAATTTACATTAAAATATTACGAATTTTGTTCAACCTAAAAACGTTATTGTAAACGGTTTATAAAACCCGACTAACGTTAAAATAACCGAGATTATTGGCACCATGGTCGAAAGTCAACTTAATTCCTCTTACCGGTCTTTGTATTGTTTGAAATCCAAACACTTTATTTTAAAGTAAATACGTCTCTTTTAAAAAATGACTGCAGAAAATTTACGTGAAATTTTATTTACAATTACAACTTTTACTATTAAAAAGGGGTATCGCGCAGAGTGCACAAAGATAAGAGCGTATTTCTATTCAGTGCAGTTCTTTCGTGAAACAATATGAGGCTGAAAGATGGCTCTATGTTTAAAATAGCGTCAAATGTGACACCGGCAACATATTTTATTTCAGTCTCAGACAAGAAGTTCACTTTGCACACTAAGTTTCTTGCACCACTAACAGGAGAACGTCGAAGAACTGAATGACTTCCCTGGCAAACTACAATTGCAGTAATTATTTGACCCATCTCGAACATACCTCTACTCCACCGTGCGAGAGGATATCAACCTCACCACAGCCCGGGACCTCGCCGTTCTCGTTGCCCCCGTAGAAGTTAGTCTCGGTGGCCTCTTTGCCTAACAAGAGGATTGGACTGCCGCGGCTAACTCGAACACACGAATGCATGGGCTCGCATGTGTTTTGTGCCGAGATTGTTAAAGGGGGATCCTGCTGACACTGAGGTTCATAGGAATCTAGTTGCAACCTATAAGGCGATCGTAATTCCCAGTCACAAAAATTTCTTAAGCTACAAAACTTGAAAACATTGCTGCCGAACTCTTTCTTGCTCGTGAAATAATAAAGAGTATTTTTTCCGGAGTTATTCCATATATAGCGAAGATATGGAGAACTACTTCGACTAAGTAGATGAACTTAGGAGAATAATATCGTATGTCGCTTCAAAGAAAAAAGGAAGCTAAAAAACACTTCGATGGCCCTATTTTTCAGGGTTTTTTTATATTTTGGGTTTTACGTATTTATAGACCTTAAATTATTGAGTTACCAATGGCTGCTCCTTATTGGCATGTCAATTTTTGGCATGAAGATTTTTCAACAATTTTATTTCAGCACCCTACTTCACAAGATCGGGCAGTTAATAAAATGAATTAAGTTGATCAAGATCAAAATCTATACTAGAAATTATGTTTTCATAGTCCTCGTCCATATGAAAATTTAAGGATCTGATCTGATGCATGTTTAATACGCATTTCTTCATTCTGTATTCTTAATAAAACGCTTTTGATACACTTACGTAAAAATAAGTATAATAACGCTGAATAAAACAATCGGATACTTCTTCAGAATCTTACTCCTTTTGATATTATTAGACCTGAAACAAAAGACCTGAATAACGGAAAAGACACTTTAGTTAAGAATAAGAAACAAAAAGGCACAGCTTTCCAAGAGGTGAAGTCTCTCTTATTAAGAGAGAAAAGAATCCAACAAGGGGCGGTTACGGATATTAGGCATAATTATAAAAGTCAGGATAATCGAAAATATTATTAGTTGTAGAGTTAACGAAACTAAAAGAGTTTGAAAGAGAGTACTGGGGAGAGATATCAGGACACCCCCGCGAAAAAAAACTAGGAGAAATAAGGGGCCACGGCAGGGATTCAAACACATTCTCACAAACGGCGCGACCCGTGGGAATTTGACGTTTTTCGACCGCAGCAAGTGTATATCACAGGGCATAGGAGGGAGAGATTAAAACAACAAGTTGGACACACATCCAACTTATATTTAGGTCAACTGGCACAAAACCTTCCCGCCATTCCTACCTTCCTCTCGCACGAAATGCGGTCCAATGTTTTTCTCTGTTTTTAGGAAAGCCAGCAGGTTTCTGAAATGAGACTATCAGGGACGGCCAAATGTGCTGGCGGAAAACTTGGCTCGGCACGGTTTATTTTTTGTCACAAAATCTGTGTTTCCTCTTTCACTCTCCGCCCACCGACCTCGCCTCCCATTTTCTACCCTCACTTCGTGTTCCGGAATCTCCTTATCCTAGTGTCTATATCTCTCTCTAAACTTGTCCTCTCGAAACAATTCGTCTCTCTCTCTCTCTCCCCCCTCACGCCACGCTATCGCTCTCTCCCCAACTCACGTTATCGTTGGCACAGGTGGTGAAGTGGACGTTTTGTTCATTACCTTGAGCCGTTGAGTCACACCAGAGACCATCGATCGTGCTATATTGGACGGATTAACTGGACGATTCGAGAGAATATATGTGACGATACCGCGAGGCACGAGAGCTCTAAACTTTCATATATGTATAAATAAATATTTATATTTTTACATATATGGACGTGTATATATAGGGATTATATATATATATATAATCACACGTAAATATACTAACGCACACACAACAAAGTCCATTCAAATTCGGATGCTCTATAAACTCCTTTACTCTTTAACTCAAGCAAGTTCCGGGCCATTTGCATCTGCATTCTAACGGTTATTACTCGGGAGTATAGTTTCATTCTCCACAGTTCCAATTAGCAGCTACAATATCATTTGTGAACAACGACTAATTTTATCATTTTTTCATGAATATTTAAAAATAAAATATTGTCCATAAAATATATAATTCAATTGCTGCTTTTGTAAGATGTATACAGATTGAGAATAGTACTTAAAAATTTGACGTTTTTATGTTATTATGAATTTAAACACTTTGATTTCCACTTAAAGATTTATTATCACGACTAGTTACGCTACACTTATAGTATTATCAAGTGTCGAATTTCGTGATAATTCCACGGGTGTATAAATGACCAGTCGTGATAATAAATCTTTAAGTTGAAAGCAAAATTTAATTATTAACAACATTAAAAAAGTTCCACAATATGAAATTCTCTTTAATCAACTAAATTGACGTTATAACATTAAAAATTCTTTTTTCGGTGTTTTGATACTCAATGATATTAATATAATCATGGAAAGACCTATATAACAGGATTTAGTTTAATAGCAATGAATAATTCATTAATTTCACTATAAAAAATTAATAACCGAAGAGTTTTTTAGCTTTCTCAAATACATGTCTACCACACATGCATGCACTAGCCTTTGTACAACGCAAGGTAGATGTGGAAGAAAGTCTGAATGGAATTTATTATTTAAATCTGAAATAAAAATAATGAATGTCGATAAACTTGAAAGTAACCAAATCTTTCTCCGTAAATCTTCTTGTGAATGAAAAATTTTTATTAATACATTCTTCACTTTTTCAGAGAGCTTGATATTTCTGTCTTTTACGATGGATTCTAATCGATTCAAAGCTTCAATAAAGGTACCTTCTATATTAGATCCCATGCCCCTAACATGCATGATTCGTGCAGAAAAGATTAGGATAGCAAGAAAATGTTTGGATGATGATTTTAATCTGTTATTTGAAAAGCACCTCGGATTAATAAATAAGAGCTTTGAAAGAATATCGAATATATCGTAATGGTGATAAAAAAAGCAGTCCATTCAGTTCAAAGTTATCCTTAGTGTTACCGATTGTAAGATGCTAGCTGTTACGCTTGAGACGTTACTGCCTTCACAGAGATCGACACTAAGTTTCCACCACTATTAAATTACCCCACGTCCTCCTGTTTCATTCCGCACAGGCGGACGCCAGGTCAATCCCGTTAATAGCACGATGGCACATTAATGGATGGCCACAGAAGGGCCTTTCATGACCACCACTAAATTGCCTTTCACGATTACGATGTCCACAGGACACGAGGTGCATCCTGCGCACATTGTCTCACTCCCATTTCCCACAATGCATCCTAACACCTTGCCGCACCATCAATCACTTTTTCTTCCCAAATTAATCCGAAAAACCAAGTATTACGCCACTTACCTAAAATAAATTTATTAATTCTTTCTAGATCACTCGTGCTGCAGCGTACGGCATGGTTTTTCATCGTCCCTCAAACGGGTTTCCGTTTGCCACTCTCCCATCTTCAAAAAACAAACAGGAATGTGCGCTATATTTCATGATCTCAATTAGCAGTGGTTGGCAAACTGCCTGACTATTTACCGATTAGTGTGCTATACTTAATAGCTATATGAAAAGGGGTGATAGGAAACCTCAGATGTTCAACAGAGTTTTTAAGAATAAAAGATAAGAGTTCGATCGAGGATCAGTTATTTTCTCGTTCAGCTGGAAGCATTGATGAGAATTCAAATTGATGTGGCATGCTCCCGGACTCTATTCATTCCTTTTTGATCTAAATATGGAAGGAAATCGATGCCCTATAAATCGAAAACCGTACTTTTCATGTATTTCTTGTTTATCCACCTCGAGAACCATAAGGATGACACTATGAACCTACTAAAACGAGAACGGAAATTGAAAATTGAATGATACCTCGTTTATTTACAAGCCTCATTATAAAAACATTAAAGGAAAGCAGGAAATTAAAATAAATGTTGATTAACCAATTTCACCAATGACCGGTAAGTTATTTACAGAAAGGGATTAATTTAAATCAATATATGAGCTCCATAAAATCGAATTTCAAGCAATTTAAAGATATTGGAAGGTAAATGTTTAGTGAAAAAGCCTCTATAACTCATTTTAGTGTATATACCTTTAAACCATACGTCCTTTAAGCAACCATTTACTTATAAATGTACAAGCATTGGGGGACTGCCATCTTAATGGAAGGGTACTGTTAACATGAAAGGTATTGTAGAGTTAAATTAGGAATAGAATTGATTGCTTTAATCAAGTATTTTATTCAAGGAAGGAGCATCCCAAGTCGTCTATTACGTTTGTCAACTATACTTCCGTTATGGTTTCTTATCCGATCGACAAATATATTGAACTAGTTCGAATAATTGATATAGCCTTTAGGATTACAATATTTCACTGGATAAAACTAATGTAACATCAACTATTCTATATTAGTCCCATTATAGTTATTAAATTCTAACATGATACATTTCTTCCTTTCAAAAAGAATATTCTCCGCATTATCGGCTGTACTCTTCTACTTGTACGGGCAACATCTTATTAGTATACTCTAATTTTTCTAAAGTAATCCGGAAATATGAGAATATCTCTATCTGAATGCGTGTGTATAGTTATATAGTAAATCATAAAATTTATGCTTGATATTACACACAGAAGTTTTAATGAAAATAAATTACCATTATAAAGTCATCTCCTTAAACCATACCTAAGCCAAAAATAAGATTTATTAACTGTTACCATAAAATATCCTCGGGAGTCATATTTCGGGCTCCAACGGGAAAATATATCTAAAATCATCCAACATGAAAATTTATAACTTTAGTTATGTTAAATTCTTTCCAAAATTATCCAGTTTTTAGAAACTAATCCTGTTTTATTTTCACATAGCAAAAAATCAACATTACTACATCACTCCGAGTCTAAATGTTTCGCATAGAGAAATATACACAAATTACATTCCTCTCAGAAGAAATTATGCGTGAAAATAATTTTCATGGCACATAAGAGCACCACCAAGGAATTAAATATCACCTGATTATGTTTTCAAGTTATTTGGTGTTTTATATTTTTTGGGTAGTGAGTAAATGGCACAATATGACGGAAGAAATCTCGCCTCGAATAATTCTGGAGGGCGACCAGATTACAGACGTAGAATTCGGTGTCTTTCCTCGCCATTTCGTGAAAGTCCAACTGACTCACCCCCCACCAACAACCAACACACAAACTCTGCCCTACCCCCGTTGGCTACCCTGTACTCCCCTCTCCAGACACCCCACCCCAGGGTGTGGGGGCGAACGTATTTATTTCTCGCCGTACCCTGACGTGCGGGGTGCCGCATAGCCAGCGGCCATACCGTTTCTCACGACCGTAACATACGTGCGCACGACGGCCTTTTAGGGGGGAGGGACGACGGGCGACGGGAGCGAGAGGGGGAGTTTGTGTGCTCCGAGGGCATTCGAGGTTTGGCGCGCGCTCGCCCACGTCCGTCCCATTTCTTCCCTTCCCCTCCCACACACAGACAGACACACAGATAGAAACACTTAATAAAGAAAGACTCACATAAAAAGAAATATTTCGGGACTTGCTTTCCCCTCCGTCGGTCT
>WURS02000013.1:9039485-9053892 GCA_011762765.2 Rhinocypha anisoptera | reverse complement strand
CCGTTTCAACTCCACCGAGGAAATAAAAGCCGAATCGACGAAAGAATTGAAGACCATACCGGAAAAGGACTTTTCGGACTGTTCCGACAACTGGCAAAAACGTTGGCCTAAGTGCATTGTATCGGGTGGGGATCACTTTGAAGGAGACGAAATTGATTTGGAAGAACAAATAAAAACAATTTTATTAAAAAAAAAACAAATTCACTTTGTTTTTTTGGACACGGTATATTTCTCTCACGAACTAGGTTTCGTTGCAATGCAACATCGTCAGGTTGGAAAAAGCATTGTGTCTCATTCAATCATGAACCGGTTCCACCAAGTCACGCCGGAACCTATTTCACAATACATAGTGGAACTAGAGAATGCGGCTCGCCATCGCCACCCACACACCTTTATCTTTCGGCAGGGACGTAGGATCAAGGGGAAAAGGAAACGAAGCGACCTATTGGACGCGGAGGAGGGCGGCTCGGGAATTTCTTGGTCCGAAGAAGGACGGATGGGTCTTTTCGGGGGAAAAAAAGGGAGGAGAAATCCCCCGAAGGACGACTCAGTGCCGTTCATTGTGTATGTCCATACTCTTTCCTTTTATTTTTTTCCGGAAACATTTTTGAGACGCTGCCAAGTGGAATATTTGCCGGAGAGAGAGAGGGGAAAGGACCGAGTGTGAGACGCGTGGAGAGAAGCGGAGCGGAGAGGAAGTCTCGCTCGTGGAAGGAGATGGAGAAACGGAGCAGAGACGCGCACGCACGAACGATAACACACACACACGCTCGGCCGCAAAAGGGTTCGAAAACCCCACCCTCTTCCAGGCCAACCTCTCCCTCTCCCATGCGAACAGAATCCGAACCCGTGTCTCATGGGCGGACAACTTCTTGGACCGTCTCCAAAAGAGATGTTCCACCGCCCACTCTCGAATCGCCCGCGCACGCACGCACACACACACACTCAGGTTCACTCCCGCCACCTCCCAGTACGACTAGCTCCTGGACCCTACGCCGCCCCTTTCAACCGACACCACTGGTCCTCTCTAAACCCCATTGCCTTCCGCAGAGACGGCGACAGCCTCCTCGCGCTCTGACCAACAACGGCTTCTCGCACCTCTTCCTCGCTATAGGAACGCAGAGGCGGATTTGCTATTAAGAAGGACGGAGAGGAAGCGGTATGAAGCGGTCTGACTGCGTGACTGAATTAACCACGAAGGTTCGGTGAGGTTCAATCTTTGGCCATGCACCGGCCACTAGTACAGAGGTTACACTAAATTCCCCGCTCCCATGACGTTTGTCATACCGTCGTCAACAATAGATGGTTAACTGTGTAGGGGGAATAGGAAACAATTCCCATTCATTTTCAGAGAAGAGACTTTAACTGGTATACTGGGGTTGTATGCATTTCTAATGTGAATCAAGTTTTTTGTAGGTACGTTAAATATTCCGTCCACTTAAGACATTATGGAAATAAAATCTTCAGTTTTATTCCTATAAATAGCAACTTTTCTTGTGGTGTAGAGCCATAGTTATAAATAAGAGTACACCATTCTACTGTATATCAGATCACGTACGTAAAATTAGGGAGATAGGCTATCGAACAGAAAGATATAAAATGTCATTTTTTTCCCAGTACTATTACATATCAAACTAAGTATGATCAGAAAAAATATGGTGGTAGGATAGGTAAGGTATACATTTTATGGTTTTCTTGCATGCATGTATATTATATGTTAATTGGCCGTGTACCCGCATGATATGTATAATGATTTTGTCATTGAAAATTTTGCATCTAAATAATTTCTTTCAATGAACATAACTATTAATATATCCATGCGGGAATGCATGCTTGCTGATTGCTGACACCCAACCATTCGTCCTAGCGGCGGCATGCAGGGTATTACATAGACGTAATAGTAGCTATTGATTATGGAGTCTTGAGGTGAAAGCAGGGCTCTTGTTTTGAAAACTATAGCTACAGCTAGGAATAACGTAACTTTCCTTTGTCGTCCTTCGTCTTCAATCATGGCTCTTGCAACTCGCTCTATGGCCGGTTTATAGAGAGATCGCATTATCAAAAACTCCTGTCTTTCCGCCCTTGAGGCTTTAATTCTAAATATATATGCTAGCCAATGAAAACGTCGGAAATTATAATGAGCCGGAGAAAAATATTGAAGGTATTACACTCGCAATTTGTGCACTATAGCGGTGCAGTACTACAGTACTATTCAAGGACGTTTAGAAGAACAAGCGGTACTGGAGGAAACAAATGCGACAGCGAAGTACTAGTAAAAGTAGCAACTGTAAATAATATATTACCCTAAACTTATCACTTCAGTAATCTCCTCCATCTCACCTCACTCAGTACTGTTACGTATATTATTCCATTTTCCGATTCTCAATTTCAATATTCTCGAACTCTTCTGGCCTAAAAATGTTTGTATATTCAAAGTCTATATTCTAATCATTCCAATCCTCTACGTCGTCTTCTTTCTAGACGTAAGAGTCAAGGATTTCGTGAGATGACGCCTGCAGAAGCCCCTTTCTCTCTCCCGCTGCCGGGCCCGTCACCCATTCAAGTGGGCTGAGCCTCCTAGTTGCCAAGACTCAACTTCCGTATATCGCCCATCAATAGCCCAAGGAATTAATAATTGGTTAATTTTTAACGTGACACCATCATATTACGATCACTTCTTTGAAGACGTCTTTGCATTCGTATCACGAATACGCTGCGTGGATTGTAAGTCATCTGGAGAAAGAATAACTAGGTGAAGAACCGTTTGATTTTGGAGAGGAAGAGAGACCGCTACGCTAGCCGTGTGGACACACTGATCACAGAGAATATAGAGCATATAAACAGGATGTATTCACATTCTCTGTATATTTTGAGAAAATTTTCGAAAAAAGAGAGTAGAGGAAAGTGAAGGAATTCTTGCAAAAACTTTCAGTGAATTGCAAGGACAGGTGGCTCAGCAGAAAACTATATATACTCAGGCCGCGAAATTAGCAGGAAATGGATCTGGAGAGACAAATTTAGGCATGGGAGTAACTTAGGGCTCTCTATTGTCACCTGCAATATTGAAAATGCATTCAGAGAAATCTTCAGAATAACGCAGGAAGCATTGGAAACAGGGATTAAAGAGAGTGGTGAACTATTCATGAGTTTAACCACCAGGTTCTAGCTAGCCATTCAACTAAAGGACTGCAGTTTTATTTGATTGCTTTATAGGACCAATGAAGTTTATGATTAAAATTAATCGCAAGAAAAAACGAGAGTAATGACATTTTCGAGAGATGATAACGCTAAGAAAGGATGAGGAGCATAGTGTAGAGGCTTTGAAGGTGTGAGTTTTGCGAATGATGAAGAAAGAAAAATGGACGAATAAGAAAAGAAAAACGTACTAAGAATGGAAGGGGAGTGGTGACAATTTTTGTTGCCGGGGGGAATACGAAGAAGAAAGGAAAGATGGAAGGAAAGGGTACTCAGAGGCGACGGGTTGTTGGTGACGATTATAAAAGCGTTGAGTAGGCGAATTAGAGGTGGAATAAAATAGAGATTTTAGATAGAGAGATGGTGGATAGGAAGTTTGTGGAGATTAAGATGAGTCGGTCTTTCTTTTTTGAAGTTCATAAAAAAAAACTTATATTAAAGGGGTAGGTTGCCGATGATTATTGATTTCTTATCCCACAATCCATTAAAATTTAAGAATTTAATTCTCGCTGATATTTCCTTCAAGATATTTCAACTGAATTACATTTGAGGTATATACTAGACATATTTTAAGTATATACCTTAAATATACCTGGGAATTTTTAAGTTTTTAATTATTTTTATTTTATTTTTAAATTTTAGTTTTTGTTGAACTGGTGCTACTCTGTACTTTAGTCTAATTTCTTGTTAACCACACTATATATTTCAAAGAAAATGATTCTCAGACTGCTCATTTTAACAGACCAGAATATGAACTTTATGAAGGTGGAAATCACTGTGAAGTAACAGGGAATCATTTCGAAAGATAAAAGCATTTCGTTTGACTCTGCGATGCCAATTTCCATGTTTGGCCGGCAAGGGAAATTTGCAACTACTCGCCTACCCAACAACTATTTTTTCTCACCCAGCCTCAAAATCATTTCACTTTCATGACTTCGCATACCGGTTCTGCAGCCCGTCCCCAGGCGGGCGTCTGGCGGAATAATCAATTCACGGATATAGTACAGGGAGGAAATGCATGGGAAATGCCGGGCGTGACCATCGATTTCTGACACGAAGCCACAAAATCAATATGTGCAAGAAGAGAGATTTTGGCCTTGTAAGCAAGAACGGACATTCTTTTTGAACTCTATATTATCAAACGACGAAGTTAATTCTTCACACAAATAGCGATCTTATTTATATAGAATGCCATAGGAATTCTATATCCTTGAAACAAATACGTCAATTGCAAAAGAGTAACTCGTATACGTAATTTAACATAAAATTTGAAGGTTTGAAGGTTTTGAACGCAGCATAACACGAAGTCGATAAATTTCAGAAATATTAATTTTTCCATTCAGCGAAAACTTAACGAAAAGACTGGAGGTAATTTATTTTAAGTGTTATTTTACTATTTAGCGGTATTTGCTTTCTATGGGAAATGAATTCTGAGGAAAGACAAAGGTGTGATCATAAAAGTCTTCAATTATAACCCTAAATAAAATATAATTAGATTTTCCATTTCTGAACAACGTTAGTACAAGAAGCAATCTATCTACTACTGGAACGAGCAGAAGACAAAACTGATCATACTGTGCCACGACCTTTCTGCTAAACTCTTAAATATAATAGCCCAATACAAGAATAAAACACAATATTAAAAGAATATACTCACAGGATATGTATTTAGTGGTATTTAAAACGATCTACTGTCATATTTAATTATTAGGTAGGGAATTTAAAAAGTATTTACTGTTCGGCTATGGGTTAGTTGGCTAGAGGCATATTATTTAAAATTCCTACCATCGCTTGTCTGTCGGTCTCACCGTTCAAGGGGCCAGAATGAGCACGACGCTCTGAAATACAGGGGCGAATGGAGGAGCCTGCATTCTTTGTCCACATCATCCTCTTGAGTGGAAAATGATTCCATAACCCTATCTCGAATCGCATGCAGATCTCGACGGAATCACGAAGGAATCCGATCGTCGACAATGTCATCAAGTACCGTGCACCCAGGTTATCTCCGATCGGATCCTCGTGGGTCTATTGTTTCCGTGTGTAACAAGTGGGACCCCTTCCACCCGCTGTATTCACCCCATCGTCCACTCCATTTCCCGCCCCCCCATCCTCCCCACACCAACGCCGGCGTCACTCCCCCAAGACCACACTCACTATCACTACCCCTCTTGGGGCACTCCTCTACAGCTTTAAAGAGATTCGAACACAATGACAAGACCAACGTGCATGCACACACGCTCACGGAGCTTCCTTCTCTTCCTCCAGCTCCCTCTCTCTCTCTATCCCCACAGATTTTACTCTCTCCATCTCCTCCCCACCCTCGCCCCTTTCTCAGACTTGGTAGCGTTCACGTTCAGCAGGTACACAGACCCATCACTGGCAACTAATACCGCCGAACCCCTCTACGGAGCCGGCCTCTGTCACGTGACGCCTCCCGTGAAAGGGGTTTGAGAACGCAACAATGGGGGGAGAGACGGTGGTGAGTGCCTTCGTCCGCGCGGAGGGTGAATAGTAAAAGTACCCCCCTCGCCCATCCCCACATCCCGCGCACCGCCCGCCTCAAACTCACTGCCATGTCCGCACGTTACATCCGCAGCGGCAAATTCACGGCCGTCGGGTGGGAAGCAGGAGGGAAACATCACTCAGGGATGGGCGTGCGACCTCCGGAACACGAGGGAGAGTTGGCGAGAAGGCGATGGCACCCCGGTTTCGGGGTTTATACACCGAACATTGAAACTGTCTTCAGGACGCGACCTCAAACTATTAACTTAGTTACGTAACGTATTTCGGCACAAACATTACCCTGTCGCTTTCGAGTTAAAGCGACGTTAATCGATTCTCGTTTGTTTCCAGCCCGAAAGGAAGATCCGAACAATTAATTCATGGTCTCTCATGGCAAGTAGGAATTAACACATTTTATGTGCTGGAATAAATAACCAGATTATATCAGACGTAGTGGACCACAGATACCCTCTGTGTACAAGGTAAACATCGAGTATTTACCCTAAAGGGATGTTTATAAAAACGAATGATTTAGCCTTTAAAAAATCTATAAAATAAACTTTCTCCAAATAAAACCTTTCCATCTTCCCAGATGAGGAATTGTATCGATTCAAACCGAATAAACACCGTAGAGAACCGTCCTTATCACGTCCGTGTAATAAATAAAGTCCATTAATCTCAAGAAATCATGGAACTTATGACATCAAATCTTCGATTCCAAATGATGGCTCATTTATTCAACGCCCTTTGGTACCCTCAGTCGATAAATCAAACCAGTGGAATGAAGGCCCTTTTTAATTTGCGGTCCCCGGGCGAAGGAGCGCCAGCTCCCACCTTAAACGGGGCTTTTAATTTCCTCGCTTTATGACCCAAAAAGCAATTTAGGCTTTCACTTTTTTCACTTTAGGGAAAACTTTTTCTCAGACCATAATACCGTAACTCACACAATTTCGATATGATTCACGCGGATTCCAAAAATCTCAGCCGAGATTAAATAAAAAAAGATAGACTACCGAGAAGATTAAATTTCTTCGGATAGTTTGGCGTGAGAGAGTCGGGAAAAGCGGCGGTGAAATACTGCCTGTTTAAAGGAAAACAATTTTGTGGCAAGGTGCGCCACAGATTACAATGGTGTTATAAAATTCCATAAAGACTCTCCAACATATTATTAAAGGGAAGAAAGGGTGATAATTATCACTCCGTTAATGTGTCATTTATATACTATCCAACAGAAAAAATATACCTGCTTGGTGAAATCGGTAGCGATCAAAAGTACTTGGTAATATGATCACTCTAAGTATATTCTTGGAAAATTAACAGTTGTAGGTAATGTACTTTTACTTGTTGCAGCGCTGAGAAATCATTTTTCAATAAAAACCCGTTCAATTCCGAATTTGGTAAATTATTAGGTCTCAGAACATAGCGTCCTAATTTCTTGCGTGAAATATTCAGAGTACAACAAAGATCCACGGCTAATACTTATGCAATAGATTTATTTTAACATTTTATGAAGATGAATTTACTTTTGTGTGACATAACCAACTTAAAACTCTACAACTATGAATGCAACGAATTTTAGTGACCAACAATTTTAGTGACTGCTGACATATTACTGTGCCAATATTAGAAAAAAATTTCACAGAGATAAGTAAATTTATAAGCAAATTAGACCCTTCACACTTTCCATTTAATTAAAAACTATTCAAAACTTTCATTGACATTCGAAATTCTACAGTGATAGAGGGACAATGCAGTAATCTACGATATTTCTTTAAACATGATGAATGTGAGCCACGCGTGCGTATTCAGTCAGCCACAGTCACGTAGACCCCTCAGTCAAATAAGGGCTTTCAGTTTGTCATCCAAGGAATAATGAAACGTCCATTTTATCAAGGAGTCAACACTGTCATAGGTGTAGAGAAAATCCGGCGCTCTTGAATTAGAGAAGTTTCCGATTTAAAATTCAGTTCAGGTATTTCCAAATCGTTTTTTTTTTTGTTTCGGTGTCTAAAAATAAAGTTTACCACAAAAGTAACTACAACTCACGTGAAAGCCCTCTAGTTTGATCACTATGAGAAAAACGTTCCGTGGAAAAAATTAAGACGGGAAGAGAAATTGAGAGCGCAGGGGAAGAGTTTGTCTGTTTTTTCGGAAAACTGGAAAATCACTCTTCGAAAAAACTCCGTGAGAAAGGAAGGGGTTCAAAAAGTGAGAGAAATATATCTCTTCTTCTTCTTCAATCTTTCTTTTCTCTCCGGGTTGAAAGAGAAGATTAATTGCTAAATGTGAACCTGAAAATTCTGACGACAAAGCAAGAAAAACTAAAGAAAAGTTATTATTCATTTACTATAGTTTTTCGGCTTTTAACTTCTTAGTATTTTGCTAAGAAACGCAGGTGTAGTCTAGAATTTTCTTACTAACCGTCGTTCGCTTCTCGTCAGAAATACTACCATTTTATGCCTGAGAAAGTTTTTTGACTTCCTGAATTGACCAAGTTACGTCTAGTGAAATAGCAAGAGATTAAACTTTAAAACTTTTCTCACTGTCTTTGCAGTAGCGCCAGTTTAATCATTCACGTCAAGGAAACCTGTTCATTATACGACTACAAAAATTTAAAGCGAGGCAAACGCAAATCCCAAATCCAGTTTCTTGTTTTCTCTGACATCTCTTTCGAGAGATATTAAACTGTAAATGTCACCATTCTCATCTATGGCGGGTCGGGCACACTAACACGTACACAGATATTACTCGCAAACGGCGTCGAAAATAATGTAGAAACCTTTAAACTTCGAAGAATAGAACTTTTTCTTTTGAAAACTTAGCAGTAACTCGACCACAGAACTCCACGTAATTACAAAAAACTCCGTGAAACCACTTAATTGCCTTAGTTCCTGAGGACGGGAAATAGGTGGAAAAGAGAAGAAAGCTCAGCGGGGTGCTTGTACACCCGCTATGGTGTCATTCTTTCATTTCTTTTCTAACGACTTTGCAAGAGAAATAAATCTTTCTGTATTGCAGCTCCTTGTATCACCTTTCTAATTTCATCACCATCCACAGTAAAGAACCTGTAAAATGTCAAACATTCTAGGGAATGCATGGAATCCTTATTGAAAAAATATTTCTTCTCTAACGCAAGTAGGTGGTACTAAATATATAGCTTATCTATGTATGTAACTTGGTATGGGTTAGGTGAGGAGTAGATTAAGTAGCACAGCAGTTGCAAATTTCGGTTGAAGGAGTTTTGTTACATCAAACTAATAACAATAATTTGATAAGAAGCAGATAACTAGATAATGAAAATATCTTAGTTTTCACTAAAATTCACCAAGTGATATTCTTATAGAAATAAAAGACAATCTCATTGAAATTGATTCAATAATTTGAATCGCTAATGAAGGATTAAAACATTCAAGGATACATAAAATATCTAAGGTTTTATACTTTCTAATGAATTTCTATCGCGTTAAAAATGATAAATAAAATTTATAAACACAAAATGAGAAATAATTCCATCTAACATAAACTTATCTGTATCGATTATGAAGATAGTCTTATTCAAGCAAGAGCAGTTTAATGATGCACAAGATCTAAATAAAAATATCCGCTATTTTTATTTATGGTTATACAATTTAAAACTAAATGCAGTGCAAAAAAATTACATCAACTTCTTTCATTATTCCGAAGATGTGAACAACAATTATAAAATTCCTTTTTTCTTTTATCCTTCGTCAACTGTTAGTATTAGGTCTATAAAGGTTTCGCTTTATAATTTCAATTACACCAGTCATTTTGATGAGTAAAAAAAAGAGAGAACTTCATCAATAAAGATTGTCAAATGATATCATATTTATATTCAAATTATATTATAATGATAAAAGTAGTACGACTTCCCTCTACCGCTATTAATAAAACGACAATCTAAGGCATGAGGAAAGATAGTAGCTAACTAGCTCGTATAAGAGTTAGCATTATTAAAACCTAAAACTGAAATATATACCAATTCTAGAAAAACAAAAATATAAAACTAGTATAAATGCATATACTTGAACAGAATGGATACTTTGGAAAGTGTTTATAATTGGTAGTGATAGTTTCATAAGCGCTCATTGCTCATATGAAGAAAATTAAATTAGAGACATAAAAATCTCAATTTGAAATAAAATAGCACTAGATTATCCACAGAACTCCTGTGGAATAAAACACTGTTCTATCCTTTCATAATAAAAAGACGATAAAATTACGCATTACACAGCGAATTTCAAGGAAATAGTCATTTATTAGGATATTGCTCAACTGATAACGAATAAAAATATTGATAACTTTCTCAGCGTTTTATAATGGATTTAATCATGAAATATTGGATGATTATTTGAAAAATTACACGGCTTATTACCATCTTCTCACATTTATGACAAATTTCTAGGTGATAGTTTTCAAGTGCCTATATACTATTAAATTTCCTCTATATTAATTACCGAAATGCTCAAGAATAATATTAGTTTTTCCTAATTGATGTTATTGAACAATAACTGCAACCATATTAAGCAATAAATTAAATATCTAGTACAACAATAACAGTTTTTAGAATACGATATATATAACTATATATTTTTAATTTAAAAAAGAATATACCGTATTATACCTTCAGTTGAGGTATGAAGAATTTCTACAGGAAACTGTGAAATTCCAGCAATAATGTAATATATGACTGTAATTAAATACAAAGAGTGGATTATCAGGCGTGATGTGGTGGAATTTTATCATTATGAATATAAAGACATGCAATGTTCCACAAAAAATTATTTTTGTGGAAAATTACACGTCTTTATATTCATCATGTAATTAAATATTTGAAAAGAGAGTTATTAAAATACCATGACTATTTGTGGTTGTGAATAAACATGAAATACACGATGCTTATAAAATGATATAATACTGTGGTTTTATTCTGTTTACGGTTCTCGAAAGTGACAAAAATAAAATTTTTACCTCTGTTGAGAAACATTCTGATTCTAATTTCGGCTGAAAATTAATTTCATGAACACACATCATACCCGTCAAAATAAATCGCAAATCAGATACATTAAAAAATATCGATATATTAAATAAAAGGTGTCTATTTTAAAATATAAAAAGCTATCAACTTCTGAATGGCATGGGTCAGATTTTTTAGATGATCCTAAATAAAGATTTAGGGGTAAAATACTTGTACTCTTAAAGGATAATGAAGGTATATAGGTATGCGCATAAAGGTATTATCCCCATTTATTCAACACATGATGAATTTAAAAAATTTATATACATGTTATTTATGTTATAGTCATTTTCTTTGCGTTATTTCTATTCTTATAACTGAAACAGATATGGCAGTTCTTGTATTTCTAAAAAGTTATTTCTCAAAGTGAGAGGATTCCTAGTTCAAAAAACTAAGGATATCCAATGTAATTAATTCTAAATCTTTGTTAAAATAAATTTAAATTAATATATTCATAATGTCAAATTGTAAATAATAATATAATTAGGTTCTGTGGGACTTAATAGTTATGACATTAAAATAAATAACTGTCATATAATGACCGTTAACATTTTCTTATTAATTTCGGAGCCAATATATTTAATTCATCCGGCCACATTCCTGTCGTGAAAAAATTAGATGTCCTAGTTTCCTATTTCATGGCACAATATTTTAAAGGAGATGATAACCGTATGTGTTAATAATTATTTGCGTATGAGTCCCTTTGAATTATCGCGAGGGGATCTAGTGAATATCCGGCAATATTTTATAAGTGTCCCCGAAAATCCTTCCTAATCCAAAATCCCAGTGATTCACTATTTCATTATATTACTTCCCTTGTTTTAGCTTCCCTTCATAGAGTATCGTTTATATATGAAGGCATTGTCTTTACTAAAAAGGTAATTAAATTAGTCCGCGTATATTATATATAAATGATAATATAAATGGTAATTTAAATGCGATTGAAGTAACTTATGAATTATATTATCAGTGACTTTAATAATTTGACCACTACGCTCTATTGAAAGTAATATTAAATTCCAAAACTAAAATATGTACAAAAAATATAAATAAATATGCCAACGGATTAAATAGTAAAGGTTGTCACCCTAATTTTCATATTACGTACATGAATCTAATTAGGCTTTAAAATATGAGGCAGCGTAAATGATAAAAACCTGTGAACGGTACTTATAAATTATTATCTGTCATCCGTTATTGTCTCCTTTTCCGTAAGAGAGAATTCAAAAAGTGTGTGGTTATCCGTACGTTGCCCTTATTTATTAGAATAATTGCAAACAAATTCAATAGAGGAAAAGCTAAACTCATCGCTGATATTTGCAGATTTTGACGACAATTGACCAACTGACGAAAGTAAACCTTTCAGAGAATTTTTAATGCATCCGTGAAATACCCTTATGTTTCAGCTATTCTGATTTATCGTCATTACATTGCACAGCCTTGTTAGATATATTGTTTTGTGGTTATAATATTTAAGTACTTCAACTTGCATGATATATGGTTCCAAAAACCATTTTCTTTGAATATATATTCCTTCCTTCTTGTTTTGTTCCAAATAAGTATCTTAACAATTGTTGTTCTTGATTTCGGGAAATAAAATCGAGTCGTTTACACCTAGCAGTAGTAGAATTTTTTGTAGTATTATAGGGTGCTTCGACGGCTATGGTCAATTCGCATCTATTCAAATCACAGAAAAAACCCATCTGGACAAACAAAACACCCATGCCCTGGGCGGGAGTCGAACCCGCTACCTTTGGGTGGGCTGAAGCTCTCCATAATTTGGTAGACGGCTCCGCTCTACGGCACGCCCGAGGGGTTCCCCAGCAGAATTCGTGGGTTGGGTTGGAACACGCTTTCTTTCAGGGAACGATTTTGTCAATTCCATCCGACTCCGGATAAACGCTGTTCGTCTCAGATCCCGTACTTCTCGGGGCCGGCTCGGTGACCGTAGTTGTAGAGCTGGCTGTGATGCCGTAGAGACTCTTAACCACGTGCTACAGATCTGCCACCGGACTCATGGTCCGCCGGTTAAAAGGCACGATGCGGTGGTAAGCTACTTGGAGCGCGGTCTTCGAAACCTGGACTTTGAAAGAGAATTTCGATATAAAACCGACGAAGGTACTCGCGTACCGGATCTCATTGCGACCAAAGGGCAGAAAATATATGTGATCGACGCTCAGGTGGTTGGTGAGCAGGTAGACCTAGAAAAGGCGATTAACTGAAAGTTGGCGAAGTATCAAGGGAACGCGTCACTGCTGAGAAACATCAAGAGCAGAAAGGGTCTACAGGAATGGAAGTTCTGGCCATCACCTTGAGCTGCAGGGGAATTTGGAGCAAGAGATACGTCAGAGACACCATCAGAACCGAAGTGATGAAGAAGAGCGACATCAAAGTCCTGGCCAGCCGCGTGATAGTGGGGGGGGGGGCAGATTTCCATTAACATATTCAATAAGAGCACCCGCAGAAGACCGGTAATGGAGAGGACCGGTGTTGGCTGATGGCCGGATGACGTAGTCTTGCAGATGGTTGCCGCCTTCCTATCAATAGGCGCAATCAGGTGATGTGGGTTTTAGTGGGTATGGGCCTAACACCAGGCAGAGACCCACACTCCCTAGGGCTAGCTTCCCTGGGGGTGCGTAAAAGCATTTCCCACACCACCTCAAAAAAAAAAATAGCCGGCGAGCACGCCACTCACCTGACTAACCAGGTAGGATTTTACGTCTATTGTGACCGATTTGCGGTCTTAAATACATTAACAATTAGTACTTTTACATAACAGTACTTAACTTTAGGTTTTAGATAAATTAGCATATCACAATTCGCTTGTCATAATCCACAGGATGTGTTGGTAACTTCGGATTTCCGGAGAAATAAAATATAATTTAATACCACCATCACATTAATCTTTTTCATTTCCAATATTATATTAAATGATTTTAATTCCAATTAATTAAATATCTAGGTTATTTTGTGTCAATATTTAAGTTTAAATTTATCAATACATCATTGAATTTACAGGTTATTTAAACACTTTAATACAGATAATAACTGTAAATAAAAATATTTCATGATACCACATGTTAGGGAATTTAGAAGGATTAACTTTTCTATTTCAACAGAAAGAGAAAAGTTAATTCTTTTAAATATTAAACGATGAATGACTTCCACAAAGCTACGCCCGCAACTGTATCCTATACCGCATTTTATTTCTAGTGCTAATACAAGGTTTTTAGAAACAACATATGGGCATTCATACACTGATATATGTGACATGGAAAGTACTTATTTTATTAAATTAGTACTTAGAAAAATTAAAACGTTTGACGAGTTATTTACGTATCCAGTTCCTTTGAACCACTCATCCGAACACCTTTATCTTGAGTCTCTCTTCTTTAACATTTTGATTGTTGGGACGAGAGTTATCAAGGAAAGGCAACTAGACAGAAACTTTCCCGCAACACGACACGGCGGCGCTCACCGTGGAGCCCTACGCCTTTTCACCAATTACCCCAGCGATTTCCCTTTTTCGCCCCTCGATTTCCCTTTATGCCGCGTGTAAGGCGTTAACCCGAACAAGAGCCCCGCAGAGGAGAGTGGAAAGGGAGTTTAAGGAAGCGTGGGGTAGGAGAGGGCGGGAGAGAGAGGAGGGGAGGGGGGTGGGGAGGAAGCGTGGGT
>WURS02000013.1:9019093-9030076 GCA_011762765.2 Rhinocypha anisoptera | reverse complement strand
ATTCGATCCCGGGAACTACAGTTCATCAGACGATGACTTAACCACCGCCGCCCCCTCCCCGAGAACCGCCTGGGTTCTGCTCCGCCGACTCCCGTCACAGGATGTCCAACCCCATCTCCACGCTCTCCCGCCTCCGACTCTCGTGAAAACACACGTCACCCCCAATATATCTTTTCTTTTTTTCTTTGAAAACATCTTCGATCTATCTCGCGGCGGGATCGAAGGCACTCGGGGAAAGGAGAGGAACGGAAGGGGGTAACGCGAAAGTGAACGTCAGACGGACGCACGCTGATATGACGTTTGACGTGCGGCTACGGTATTTCGAAAACATTCCGTTTCCTCGACGGGGTGTTTCCGAGGGGAAGCCAGCAGGCCGATTCGTTGCGAGTCACCTCATTAAAAAAAAAAGAAAATGATTATCCCGCCTGCTGGAAGGAAATTCACTCTTTGCGAAAGTACAGTTGAAATTTTAGTGTCATCAAAGTTGACGTCATCGAAAAATTCACTGAGGAGGTCGTCGTCACCTGGTGAAAGTCCACAATGAAACGAAATATAGGTAGAAACTTTTATGTGTTTCCACAGGAAAATATAACACACGACCGGTTTCGACGCTGACGATTGTCATCGAAACCGTCTGTGTCTTACATATTTATGTGGAAATACATAAAAATAATAATGAAAACACTTTGCTTTCCACTTAAAATATTTTTTTACGCCCCTACTGCCTCCCACGCTCTCTCTCTCTCTCTCTTGCTGACCCACCAATCCTCTTCCGCAGCACTGCGCTGGCATGATTTCAGACCGCGGGGATTCCGATATGGCAGCATTGCGATCCAATCACTTCCTCCCCTTGCACAACCCATGGAATGCCCGTTCCAATCCCTACCGATCGTTAGGACTAACGAGAAATTTTCCCAACTCCCACGGCACGTCTACCCGTGCAAGGTAGGGGCGTTTCGGCGGGGAAAAATAATATAGGTCGAACACACGGGTGGGAGAAATACAACTTAATTTTGTCAACGCGAATGTTATCAGTCGATTCGACTTCATCCATGGAACGGATACACATCGATATTTTAAATAATTTAACTGAGTGGTACGACAATGTGAGTTCAAAATCACCTGACAGTAGTTCAAAGAGATTCCAAAAAAACGAGAACTAGATTATCCTAAAGAGCAATAATCTATCCAAACAAACAGCGACAATTCTACAAACGCCATTGGTACAAAAATGTACCTTTGAAAGAGTGAGGATAAAAATGATAATTTTATCCACTCAAAAATTGCATTTATGGAAAATGATATTTCTTTATATATCCCACTTAATTAAATAAACTAAGTAAAATGCCAAAGAACAATTGTTTTCACAAGGTAGGATAATTGCTTTCGTATATATTTACACTAAGGAGACACAGACAAAGATTTTATGTTTCAATGAGCAAGATAAAAACTGATTTCTTTAACTATCTTAAACCCACTTGCTGTGTTTCAAAAATTTTATTCTTGGTAAAAATCGGTTCAAAAAGAAAGGTATTATCAGAAGTTTCTCGACCATATGAAGATGCTGGTCTCTTAAAACAGCTTGCACCAAGAATGAGCGTCTGAAATTCACAAAATTAGTTTCACCGAGTTAAAATGCAATTTTTCAAAACAACTAAAAACAAGAGAAAAATATGAAAAATTAATTTCCTATTATTCACTGCGACAAGAGTTCTTAAGCGTTTCCTCTGCATATCTTGGTGGTCATTCCATTCTTGTTTAATCAAATCAAGAATTGAAAGCAATAATTTAAATCTGCGGCACTTGCCATTTGTCACTCTGTAATTTTTTTAATACACACTGCTGGTTAAGAGCCCCTTTTTTAAATGAAAAATACAGTGTTCTATTGAAAAATTATAATTCTCCAATCTCTAAAACATTATTTTAAGCTACTATTTCTTACGAAGTTAATAAATATAATAGGGAAAGGAACTGTCGTTGAGCTTAGTACTAGAAGACATTTACCCTCGCCTATCAAATCGACCTGCTTTGACGTCTGAATACTGGTTTTAAAAAAATATATTCCCAACATTATATTTCCTCGATAAAAGGATCGCTGTTGTGTTACTTTGAATAACATTTCTTTGTATATATTGAACGCACAACCACGGCAAGTAAAGGATGCCTTTCATATTGCCCTTGGAAGGCATGGTAACCTACTCACAAGCGGAAGAAATTTCTAAGTCCGCTTCAATCAAATAACAGCTCGGTATTTATCCAGTACTTCTTACGTATTTATTGTAAGAAAAAATCAAAAATAAAGCTTTAAACCAGCGTATATCACGGAAGTCATCTCCAAGTTCCTTGTGTCTCCATTTCACTCATTTATAAAGACATCTACCGGAAGGGATATCCTTAGGATTGAAGGAAGCCCTAAAATGATTTTTCGCCCCATCGCCATCCTTGCTTTCAGCCTTGGACCTCGTCTTACGACAGGCGATCGAAGCCTCGAACGGCCGGAAATGCCCCACAAGGAAACTCTTGAACCTGGCTGCTACACTTTGAAACCACCAAAACAGATTTGAAGCAGAGGGTTTCACCGAACTGTGATGTAATATTTGGCAAGGAAACAGGAAACTAGTTCCATGTTATTAAAAGTTAACTGAGCGATTTAACGGCCATTTTTAGGGCTACACAGAATGAGTACGGTTTGTTTACGTGTTGATCCTTGGGTAATGCGATGTCATAATTCCTCTCATTCAGCACTGTAGTCTCTCTCTCAGTAATTTCATGTGATTCAAAATATGAGAGATTGGATTTCTTTTCTTAACCTTACTTACACTACTTCTTTTTACTAACAATCGAAAAACGATGCACACGTTGTTATCCAGTAGAAATACGTAAAATGGAATTTCAGTTCCGAATTGTGTCAAATAATTTCTTTATATATTCATAAATTACTTGTCATTCTAAGCATATTATCAAACCATAAAATGCTTTGCTTTTTCTTACGGTGTAACATATGCAATATAAGCTTCTGAATTCGAATAAAAATGTTTCATTGTGCTAGCAATTCCTTACTAAGCGTTTTAATGATATGATAATAATTAATAAGCGTTATAATAATTATCGTTTTCAGTTATCGTTTATTCCCAATAAAAACAAAATATTAAAGTACAGATTTTATTCATCAACTGTAAATGAAAGAAATCAATATATCTTGACGTATATCGATTTATAATTCCTAAGAAACGAATAAAACTTTATGAAGACGTATGGAAAATTGTACATACAGTTTTTAATTCGAAAATTAGAGAACTGAAACTGAAAAGTCAGTAAACTGGTAACTAGAAGAAGACTACCTAATCTAATTTTAGGATAAAAGCAAATCTAAAATGGAGAAACCGAATTAATAGTAACTTTCAATGGAAGTGGGAAAATAATAACAATGAAAATACTGAAAATTGGTGGAAGATATATTTATAAAGATGAAATTGTGTAGAATTGTTATATATAAATTACCAAAACAAATCTCGAATACTCAAATACGACATGATTACGATATGGAGAACGTGAAAGTGAATAAGGAACGTATATAGGACACATAAGAAGCGTTGGGTACCCAGTAAAATGGGCATAAATTCAACAAATTAAAAAATCTTCAAAGACAACACCCACGGAAATATAGTCGTTACGTAAATGAAATTATTCATTTTCTGCGCACTGTTTCGGCAATTATTCAAGGGTGACGAAATATCGAGTACTAAAGATTACGTAAAACATGTGTTAGTAAGATAGGACTTAGAAACGTTTTTTTCTTTCATGAATTTCTATTTCTTCTACTTCTACCCCTTGCCACATTATGCTCCGCTTTCTTTAGGGGAGGCGCGTAAGTGTACATCTTTCATGATACGTCAGCGACAAAAATAAAGAGGTTGCTGGACTCGACAATCGTCGATCAGAGATCATTGGATTGGATTGAGGCTTAGGGTAGTATAATTCCACGACGAATGCTGAACGGACCCTTCCACCCCATACGAACTAACTTTCCTTGTTCGCCCTAACAGTCTTCTCCGCAGGGATATCCCAAAAAAAGTGTGATGAAGATGGGGTGAGGAAAGTCGAGGAAGCGAGGAAGTGGTAGATAGAAGACGGGAAAAGAGAAGGGCTATGAGAGCAGGAGGAGAAAGAGATGAACGTGGGAAGGGTTCTGGAGGAAACGGCATGTAGGAAGAGAGGAGGAGTCGCCGGGGACCCCTGGTGCCATGTTTGGTCAATCCGTTTGCATTATGAAAGGGTCGAAAGCTTGGAATGTGTGTATGTGCAGGGTAGAGGTCCGGGATAAGGGAGCGATTGTTACGTGGGCGGGAAAGGAAGGGATAAATGAAGACGAAAGGGGTGGAGTAAGTACGAGCTACGTCATGCGGTAAGCTTGGAAAGGGCAGAGCGAGCAAAAGTCAGAAAAGAGCCTCTGGGTAGGAAAGGGAGGAACTAAGAGAAAGAGGGAAGACAGAGGAGATATGGGTAAAGAGAAAAACTGAGAGGAAGGATTGAGGGAAAGGAAACTGCTACATGGGAGATAGCGAGGTGGAAAAAAGAATGGGATGGTAGGTAGGTGTTCGATTCGACAAATCGAACATGGAATGCACAGATGTTGGTTTTTCCCAATTTCGAAATCCGCTCTCGGAAAACGTCAATCTTGAGAGCGGTGTCCGGATGGCCGGCCATTCCACATATATACGTGCAAGGCAAGTGTGCGAGTGCCGGTATAAAGTTCCAAAGACGGAGGCTGCCTTTTGGCATTTGCCCCACTTTTTTTAAGCATTCCCATTTCCTCCCCTTTTCCTTACGGAAGAATGAGCATCTGTTCCCCTTTATGCCCCGGAGCATTTACTGGAGAACGATGATGTTTCCATTATTTTCGTTAGATTACAAGAATAAATCCAATAATGCCCGTCAAAAACTGTACCATATTATCTGCAGAATAACTTCATTTTGCGTGATTATAATAACTAACTTTACCTACTACCCTATTAACATACACCTTCAATTAATTCACGGAAAGGAAAAAAATTCATCGATAACGTCAAACTGCCTTTCTAAATTGGATTTCACAATTTATTGTTATACGCAAACCATTAATGGGAAACCAATATTAATTCATCAAATACGCAGTATTAACTCATTTCTCTACTCATACAACCTCACTACAATTTAGATTATAAACCAAGATTATAATCTTCTGCAACATCTACGTGACGCTATGGAAATCAATTTATTTATAATCTAATTGAATTGGTTAGCATACTTAGAGTAAATTGAAGAAGGGAACAATACTAGTTGCTTTTACAGTTAGACATTTTGAAAATTTAAAGGGGAAATTCTCAGATCAAGACAAATTCCCAGTAACCGACAGATTTCGATAAGATACAACATTTCCTTTGCATGCTTGAAAGTAACTAGTTAATGAATCTCTTTGTCAATATTTCCTTATCAAGGCTAGGATAATTCAACATGGCAATTTTTAAATTTAAACAACTTAAATTTATAAATTTAAATAACGCATTAAATATATGGACCAAGTGCAATTTTCATATAATTTTCGAGTTGTTTTGGAGGCTAGGAAAATAATAATATAATAATATATTTACTTCCAAATTGAAATATACAATTTTACAATACACATAAAAAAATAAATTTTAAAGTTTAGGTGGTCTCCAAGGTGCTTGACCTGAATTGAGCCACCATCATAACAAAAAAGTGCATTGCCATCTATAATAGTTTTTTTAACCTAATGTAGTAACAATAAAAAAATCTTAGACATAAATTAAATATGAATATTCAAAAAAGTTTTACATATTTCAAATTCAAATTTCATATTTCAAAAATGACGATAACCAGGAAAGAATGAAAACGCACCCAACCCTGAGTAAACCATTTTTATGGATGAACGGCTGAAAACTATCACTTTAAGGGTCGAAAATTTTCATTCTCACTGCGCAAGTAACAACGCCCTTCTCCCTCTCAGATGAAAACATCATCGATAACGGGGAAATTTGACGAGGGCTTCCATTTCACTTTATTCTAAGTGGATCTCTCGGCGGGAGTTTTCCAGTATACTTCTAGCCTCCCTTTGAGTATCCCACGGTTCACTCTTTGTGAGGTATGTAAGGCAGGCATATTCTCGATGTCACTTCCTCGCATATATCAGCCTTTGTCAATAGAAAATCTTACTGTCACGCTGAAACGCTCGCTGATCTTCAAAAATAAATTAAATAATTAATAATAATTTCTTTGGTTTTACTTCCCTTGGCGACGAGGAAGTTACATAGAAAACTATTGGTATTATTAATGAGGAAACATGCTACACTACCAACAACCTTGACACATTATTTCTTTCTCGATACTATGCAAAATATTATGACCACATCTGAAAGGGGTACACAATAAAAAGATAAAATATATCCAATATTTATGTATTCAGAGGAAAAACGAACTTTGCCAGCAAACTTTGATCACACAAAAAATGTATTTTATATTAGAATGTCCATCCATGCACTACAATTACTTAGATGACAGATTACTTCCATTAATGTAATTACACATCCGAAAATATCATGAAAGATAAGATTGGTTAAAGTAATCACCAAGGAGAGATACATCTGAATATTAGTGTTTAATTACTTTTAATTTTGTGATAAGGTTTTAACAAGTTATCGTGTATCGTGAAGCTCTCTCATAATTTTAATCTGTAGCTGATTCATGGTCCAAAACCATAACAATTCTCTGCCCTCTTGGCATATCTTAATGGAATTCTACGTCCTGTAATTAAGGAATCCCTAATTTTACTCCGTCCATCCAAACATCTCCACTAGGAAACCATTAATTTTATTTTAAGGCGAGTATTCCATTGGTCCGTGCAAGGAAATCTTTTGTATCTTCCGAATTTTTTTATTTTAAAACTGTTTTTCGGGTGGCTGATAACTACCTACGAAACTTTGCTACACATCCTAACAAGCGAAATCTTTTCACTTCACTTTCCGTTACAATGTACCTAAAGAACTAGCCTTCCGTTGTGCATGCAATACTATAAAGGGTTCCAAATTGCTTTAAAGTATCCTTACTATGTGCACTTTACTATGCGTCAATTTATGTCACTTGAGCGACAGTCAGTTATATATCTAGCCGATATTAATTCATTTTTGATATCCCAGAAAAGTAAAAATGCAGTTGTGATTCATTGCCATCAGTTATTCATTTCTATACGTTCAGTAGTTTACCACTATAAATTGCTGGGTATTATTTAAAGCATTAAGAATGTTTCCGTTAGCTTCAAAAATGTAATATTTTACATGGTTTTGTAGCATAAAGTAAAGATTTTGCAACATAAAGTAAATATAGGTGTAATTTATAGTGCTTTATCGCGTTTATTTTTTAATTTAATGTTAATTATAGAATTTTATCAATAACTTTTTAACAGTGCAATTTTTTAAATTTTGGAAATGTTCAACAATTTTCAATATTAAATTTATGAAATGTGATTATTCTTTTAAGATTGGCGACATTTTTCGCGGCTAAAAACAGGTTGCACCAAATCATTTAATAATTATTTTTTTGATAAGATACCATAGTGTACAAAATTTTCATTGGTATTTTGCTAAAACTAACAATAACATTCGTATTAATTTCGTTGTAAAATTATTAAGTGCGTTACTTTCTAATAACAACTGAGGTAATTAAGGCGGAAAATAATTGTTGTTATCACGTATCATATGCCATACTCAGCATAACTAAATGAAAAAGCCAACTTGGTTTTTTCATTTAGCTACGATGATTCGTTTCCACCATGTAACGGCCGACACTATCAACTACCATACTCAGCATGAAATGATAAGTTAAAAATCACTATTAAGGTATTCTACATTATTTTAATAAATTGACTGGTTATTTTTCTATAAACATTGATAAGTATATGGGAGATATGTTAATTAGCTTTCGGAAAAATCGATGCAAACATAGATAAAATCCAAGAAGATATCCAAGTTAACAATTTCACTCGAATATGAAATTCAATTACTGCCTATATCTTGCATTATGAATAAATTCATGATTAAAAACTATTGTATAATGCAAATGTCAAACATAACTTGTAAAAAAATTTCCATGGTATAGAAAATGGATCCCAGTATATTTTTTACTATGCTAAATGCTTTATTCTTCCCTGATCGTGTATATCTGATGATCGCATCGAATAAAAAAGTCATATATTATGTATTGGATACATCTGGTATAAATAAATACATCATTTTTGCTTTGGTTTCTCATTGGTTACCTCACACACTATCTCACGGAATGTCTCCGCCTAATGTATTGTAGACTGGTGATTGGCTGGGGTTGAAGCTGGAGTTTTCAACCGCCAACTAGCGAGATAACCTTGACTACAAAAGACTTATTTAGCTAGGAATATTTATCCGGCTAATTTAAATTGTAATAACTTAAGTTAATACCATCCCGTGAGTTTTAATAAGATACTTTTGATAATGATTAGCTTGTAAGTGGTCCTATAATTACTATTAGGTTTGTTGGTAACTACTCAAAGGATAAACCACAACGGAAAATACTCGTATTTATTAGCACAAGATTTCAATTTTTTCAACTTCAAAATATATGTACAGAGGAGGATGGTATGAATTTTCGAGAAATTTTTACCCTGAAGAAGAATTTCCACTCCAAAAAGATATTAAAACCTAAAAAATTCTTTATTTCTTTTTCCTGGAAGAAAAAAATGTCACTTTTTTTAGTAAACTGAATTTTATCTGTAAGGCAGAAGATACTGACGGTAATGATGGGTCTGGGTGTTTCTGGGAAATTGATTACTGGTTTTCCTAGAAAATTATTAAATCCAACAAGCTTGCTTTTTGTAAAAAAAAATTCCATTCTACAAAAACTTAAATAAACAAAATAATAACGAAACGTGTGATCAGTAACTGTTTATTGCCTTTCTCAATTTTCAAACAGTATATTTCTTCTTTCTTAATATTTTATTATCCATTACAAATTCATACATTCTGCGTGTTATATCAAATAATGTGCATTGAAAAACTGTTATGATGGCTGTCGGGTTCCACCAGTAGTCAGGCATGGTTATTTTTTATTGTAATTTTGTCAAAATAGTAGGATGTATAAGAGAACCTTACGATCCTAGTTGTGTCTTTAAAAATACAGTAGAACCTGGTTAACACGAAATATGTGGGACCAACTTATGGACAAGGAATTAAATAGAGAAACACTGTTTTACCCACCATATCGGTTTCGACTTACAAAATCATCATCAGGTTATACTTTGTAAGTTGAAACCTAGCTTGTGGGACAAAAATGTTATTTGGAAGAACAAATTATGTGTCTCTATCGTAAAAAAAGTGAATCGTAAACCCTGTTTCGTGTTAACCGATATTACGTTTTATACCTTTCCTTGTTTAAATATTTACCCGTATAACAATATTATAATTAAAATACGTGACTGAACAGAATAAAACTGCTATACGCATGGCAGGCACCTAAATAAATTTTAATGCAAGAGAAATACTATCACGAAGTGATGAGGAATGGAAATGAGAATACAGGCACTTTCAATCGTTTCCAATCTTAAATCATTTGTCTGTCATAAGACAGATACAAATGTTTGAATTCCATTCGTGTATTCGACCTATTACAGTGGATAACATCCTACCCTAATAATTGGGTCTCTGTATTTAATCGCTCCATGGAATGGCCATCACATAAACAGTTTCAGTTTCTTTATGTTTTTGTCGGAAAATATCATAAATTAAAACGCAGTAAATATACTATCAATCAACTCTCACAATTATAGTTTTGCGCAATCCAGTTTTTCGATGTGGCCCTATTCCACACCTGAATAACAATATATTTATTACAAATAGCTTCTTTTCTTCCAATTGTCCATATGCTGACTAAATCATATGCTAAATACTAAGTACAAATTTGAGTAATTCAAGTGTAACTCACATCTCCACGCAGATGTATTGCTGTCTTTATAGCTATAAAATCATATAATCACTTCGAAATTAAATGTTTCCTGATAAAAGAATAGCGAATATCACACTTCAACGACAAAATGAAGATTTAATCCCCAAAAACTTTATCTCTTTGCTAGGATTTCTCTTCGTTTTCGCTTCCCGGGAGCTTTCGATTAAAATCGTAATGGAAAGTAACGGGGTTAAAAAATGGTGCTAAAGTCAATGAAGCACACCACGAGAAGGATAAAGAACACTGGAGGGTAATGAATGCGGAGAGCGTGTGCATATCTCCGGGCACTCGATTAAAGCAGCCTCAGTCTCCTGTCCGTCAGTCTAGTCCACTCGCGTACACGTCATATCACCTTCACGTCAGGAAACAGAAAAATAAAACCCCGTGAATAATCCAAATAGCTTTCGCTGGAAGCTTTGAAAAAAATTTGGTGCCCTTTTAAAGGATTTTTTTCTGATATTGGAGCCTTTGAGAACAGCTAAGCCACCGGACTCCAGGACGCAAAAAGTTAGCCCAGTAAAAACAGTAGATTCGATAAAGACCACGTCGATGTTCGAGCAGTCCCATCAAATGGAAAATACAACCTTTGCTTCACAGGTCAGATTCCCTGCCAGCCGGAAAAGCTTGGTGGGAGTCATGGAACACTGATCGTGCAGCAACGATTTCCTGCTCCGATAAATGGGAATGAGTGAAGAGAATTATTTTCTGTTTAAAATTTCCTCATCATTTAGTGCATTACAAGGCTCTGGGTATTATTTCGAGGAAGTAACAAACAGAAAAATTTATAGTTTCTTGTGGATATTTCATGAAATATTTATTTTTTCCATATCTCATTTTTATGTGTTTATATACATATATATATATATATATATATATATATAATCACTTCGAAAAGGCTCACAATGTGAATGATATTGGTTCGAACACTAGTGGAACGTATAGAGACACAGGACACAA
>WURS02000013.1:8984100-8998489 GCA_011762765.2 Rhinocypha anisoptera | reverse complement strand
ATGCGAGATAGAGGAGGAGTATTAGGACATCCTTGGAGGGGGAGGGGGGCGGACGATATTCTCCAGGCTATACTCAGTGTGCTTGTTCGTATGTTTGTGTGACCGTGAATTCTATAATGCGGCGGAAAAAGTCTTAGAAGAAGATAAGAGAGAGGGGATGATGTGGGAGACCATGGTGATGAACCCATATCAGTCAATCAGGAGACCAAGACGCTTTTAAGGTCTGGGTCTGAACTATTTTCTTTCAGTGAGGAAATAAATAATACTATTTCCTCCTCCCCGAACTTGTAATTTAGAACATAAGAATAGCACATAGGTTATACTCTCTCATGCTTCAAAATAATATTTAAATTATTCCCCGTTTAACTAAAGACGTTCCTTTTGACATACCCTTTCATGTGGTGGCTTTTGTCGTAGTGATTCGAATACGTGCTTCGACGCCGCTTATGCATTATAGTGAATTCTCAATACGCTGCTACTCAAATGTGGATGCTGTTACTAGTGAGAAACATGTAAATAATGGAGGAAGAAAGCAATAAGAAAAATGCAGAAAAGGAAATGGCAGTGCCTGAAGTTCTACTAAAGAGGAATGGAATATCAAGATAGAATGGATAGGCATGCCGTTACATAAAAATATCACAATATGAATGGTGTAAGGAACTTGTTCTGTAGAAGGAACTTGTTCAGGAAGAATTCTGTAGAACTAGGCAAGTTCTTTTTTTGGATAACTGGAAAGAAGTTTTAGGGGAATCCAGTGAATTTTTACGTCTGAGATTATAAAAACTAGTTTTAAGTGTATGAAGGTTGGTAAACTAGAGGGAAAAGATATTTCGGTACCCTTCTTAAGTTTTTTTTACACGAAAGAAGGCAGAATGAGCTTAATTAAATAATGAAACAGTCGAGAATTACCTGAAAATTTGTCTAACTTCAATCATTCCACAGGACGAAAGTAATGGAAAAAAATTATAAATTTAACCTTATGTGACGGGAATATCTTCCTTCCATTATTTAATTAGGAGATGGAATAAATGAATAAAAGTGGAAAAGAGTAATTATTTTACGGAACAGAAGGAATACCAAATATAAGATCATGGATGGTAATAGGAATTTGCATGGAAGCGATGGGATAAGAAGCTACATGACTCAGTATTTTTAATTAAGTAAAATAAGGGAGTAATTTACCGACTGTGGTTATTGAAATATATGCCCGGGAAAACGGTAACTGAGTGCTGGAAAGATAAGAAAATATATTTAAAAAATCGAAATTGTAACGCATGATGCATAAGTTGTAGATTACCTAATATAATTTTTAAATATCAGAGAGCCTGTAAGATAGATTAAGTAATAAAAAAATCGATTGGCACCAAAGGTGAAACTACCGCTGCTAAGTAGAGGAATATTGATGGAGACACAAAAAGAAGACATACGCAGATTATGTTTAATAAAAGGGAACTAAAAAAATTGACAAGAAATGACTGGAGGAGCAAAAATTTTAAGCTAGGATACACATGAAAAATAAGGCTTTTGAAATAATAGGAAATTGAATTTTAGTGCGTAGAGGGAACTATCAAAGTGGATGACAAAATGGACTGTTCTTTGGAGTGATTTCATGCATGAATGTGAAAGGTGGATGTCACTGAAAATGGAGAACAGTGTTGGGAGATATGAAGTTGGGAAAAATATTGTGGTATAAAGTCATAAATGAGAGGTGAAGAATATTAGGAGTGAAAAGAAAACTTCTGAATAACGGAATAAATGACGAGAAGGGAAAGTCGATGTGATATATGTATACCGAGAAGGGAATGCCCGAAATGATTTGCATGGAGACCAAGGCAAAGATTCTGGGTGGAAAAAGGCCAAAAAGATCCCCTTTGTAAATATATAAATAATTCATACGGATGGAAGAATATATAAGATACCACACGCTTGATACCACATACCATTGATATAACGCTTAAGCCAGACTTAAGTTACCCTTAAGCCTCACCTCAAAGCGTACTCTGATATAACGCTTTTCATGTAGTAGTCACAGACTAACAGCAATTAGAATGGTAGTTTGTCTGTGAATGAAATACAATGGTTATAAAGTTGTTTCATTCATTTGTCTCTAATGTCATATGGTTTGCTTTGAATGCACACATTTCGATCCATATACATTACTTTCATACCATACTCATATAGATTATTCGTTTGATGATTGAAATGAACTTGAGGGGGCTGTGAAGGGATTGTTTTTATGTACGTTTTTCAATGCATCGCTGTATGTTTTCTTCTTAAAACTATTTCCTTTTCTATACCCTGTCTTCCTTGCGATTTATGTGATTTTTTGTAAGAAATATTATTTTTGCAAGTAATTGTTGCAATAATTTGTAAGTTTGTGATTAATTTAAATTTATGTACCACCTGACCAGATGGTCAACTTGTAACTAATAATAAATAACACTCTACTGTAAAGAAATTCTGAGTAGTTTACTCAAGATGTTAAAATTCAATCTCATATTCCTTTTTCTTTTCGATTTTAAACTAATTTTTCCTTTATTATGTCATTTCTCTTTCGTTATCTACCGTCACATTATCATTAAAAAATGAGTTAATAATTTCATTTGAATTGTGATAGTTATAAATTGAATTAGTTTTAAGATTCTCTTTTGATTCTTTGACTTATTTTCAAAGCTTTAGCTACGTTATAGAACAAATGATCATTAAGAGTAAAGGACGGCAAACTGGAAACCGGTAGTAAGATTCGTAAGCATAGTTCGTGGTATACCTAATATAATTTTGGTGGTATACCTAATATATACCTATACCTAACCTATATAACTTATACCTAACGTGGTATACCTAATATAATTACAATATGGTAGAGCAGTTCAGTAAATGATCGCAATCTTCGAGTTATAACTGATATTACCCAGGATATCTTTACCGTAGCGGTGCAATAACATTTTCTGATAATCAGGAGCCACCATAGGAACAGGAGTGATGGCATAGCTCTTATGCCGTGGTTATCCCGTATCCCTTCTTAGTAGTATGTGACACATACCCTCATCTAACAACAATTGGAATAAGTTGAGTTTACTAAATGAACCTTGGGGAGGAATTGACGGGTTCGACAACAGTTTTCGAGAAAATACGTAATCTGAAATTGTGAGGAATTGGATGTAACTCATCGCATTGTAAATTGATTCAATTTATGTTAATTGTCTTCTGATCAAAGATATTTATATATTTGTGGTTATATTAGTAATTTTGTCTTTGTGAAATTCTGCATATCCTATAAACTTTTCATATAATGTTGTTGCTCTTCATTTTCAACTTATTTTGCTCAACCTATTTTCAACTTCATGCTTTTCGAAACGTGGTTTTACTCCCTTGTCCCAGCTTCTGTACCTTTATCACGAGCTTCAACGTCTCTCCTCTTATGTACTAGTGATATTTCTCATCACACATTATTTTTCGGCATTCGTTCAAAATATGAAACAGTGCATCCTTTATTTCTAACTTATATTTAGCATAATTTTTCATTAGCATTTCTAAAAATTCTGAAACTTTTTCTCTTATTTTCACAAGCATTAGGAATTTTAAAATACAGCACTACACTTTAATAAACCTTTCTTTTCATTTTTCCTAAATCATAGTAAGCATTGACTTTATCTGTGTTAATATTTCTTGAATTATTGAAACAATTCTACATCCATTTTCTTTTTTAAAAAACGAATAGAAAGTGGCCTAAGTATTGTAATCCATCTCCTTCTTGCCTTAGGTATATCATTTAGAACATGAAAAGTTTCATGAAGGAATTTCAGAATTACAGAGGCAATATAAATAATATATCAATCTCAAAACCAAAAAGCGGGGGTGGTTGGGATTGAGTTACTGTTCCAGTTTTTCAATTACAATTTCCCCTAAAACGTCACGAGAGAGTCACATCTTTGTGCTGGAGGAAATGTCTCGAACTTGAACACAAATTCTATTTTGTTGCCAATGGAAAAATACTTGGTGTAACAATTTAAGTACTTCATTATTGGTTAAATGGTGGTCGTTGTACTTGAACAGCAATTGTATAAGCTTATATGCCGATGGAAAATTTATAAAGCACTATTGCGAGCATATTTAAGTGCTTCATTATCGGTTAAATGATGGTCTTTGTACTAAAACAATAATTGTATAAGCATTAATCGGATAAATAAATTTAATCGGATTAAGTTGTTTGCGTAGATATCGTATTCAAACCCGTCTCTATTATGCCATCACGAATATAAAAAAGATTTTTTTCCGCCTCGTTGAAAGGCGACTATTGAGCTGCATGTATATATAGTAAAATATATTCGCAGTCGATGGACACTCCGTTTTACTATTTTTTTCTTATAGCTGTGGTTTTTAGTATGGTGAGTCGGTAGTCATAAAATTTTTCTCCAACATACGTCCGAATGAAAGTGGTGACCTTTCATTCATGTATTTTTAGAAACGTTTTCCGTAGTATTAGTCGCTATGGCTTGCACACATTGGTGGTTTTGTTCATTTATTTGGCATATCGCCCCAAGTATTGTTGCTGCAATATTTATTGATCTTTTGCGGCTGAGTTTGGGGGCCCCATATTTTCGGGACGGGTTACTGCAAACATCCGGTTTCTCGAGTGTGTGTCCGCTGTTTTTCAATGCCATTTGTGGTGTAGCTTAAAGAGAATGGGCCTATTTTTCTCTAAATTGCGTCCTCAGTGTGTAAACGAATATGTATACGGGGAATTCTGATTGCCGACGCGAAGCATGCAAACATTTATGAGCACTGATAGTTTACGTTAATAATTTTTGCTTTTTAAAAAAGGATTATTTGAAGATAGATTTTGAGTCCCCACGAAAATACTGCGGTTTAAAAATTGGAGAGGAGTTTCCAGCGTACTAATCGACTTTCTTCTAGTGTTGACAAAGCTTTATTTGCGTTTTATCGCATTGTGAAGGAAGTTTAGTTTTAATGTCAGCAGTTTGAACTTATTGGAAAACTTTAATAATGTGCTTCCTCCATTACAAAACTAAGCCAGAAATTTCCAATTCGCAGCTAATAACTCTAATTACTTATGATTTTTAAAATTCTGGTTTAGAAAAAACGCATATCTACAGGTAGAAATGATTAAGAATTCACTTTAGTGGCTAAGAGAATGTATCTTATCATAATATGCAATGCTATTAGATATATTCAGATTGAATTTTGGTCAGCAGAGAACAAGAGGTACTCTACAGATCTCTCACATATATTTAAGTATTTCTAGCACATGAATCGGTTTCCGCTTTCACTATTCTCGTGTATGATCTATAATTTTTGTATTGTTTCCTTGGTTATACTAGCTTATGGTAAAGCTGAAGGATAGCTTCAACATTTAATTTATGGTTTTATTATTCTACTTATTTCCTAACCTTAGAGTTCCGTTTCTAACATGAAATTTCCTCCGTTTTTGTCACCAGAGAACAATGGAAAAATTGCGTTTTACACATTACATAGAAAGCAGTAACCTCAGTTTTCCAGGAACTGATGGACCTTGCACCAAAACAATGCGTCTACCCACAATGCGTTTTCAGTCAAGCAATTTTTGGTGAGTGAAAACATCCCATCTACCCCAAAAATATTTTTCTGATTTATCACCGTGCGATTTTTTGTAATCCTAACAGTTAAGTCGGCCGCTAAAAGCGACTCATTTTGAAACGGTGGAATAGGTATTGGCGATAACGGCAGGGTTCCTGCGTAGCATAATTTGAAGGCGACCACTCTCCTTGAGGTTAATTATATAAAAGGTAGCTTCGTCTCCCTAAGGTCTCCCTATCTAAAAGGTAGCTTCGTAGCAGAAAAAAATAGTTACTCGTAGATGAAAGGCCTCATTATGTTAAACGACAGAAATCTTAATGAATTATCTACGATCTAAATGGCGAGACAGATCAAAAGAAATAACCGGATTGAAATACATGTGTACACCGCACTGTCCTCAATGGCAGTAACATTTTCATCAAAAGAAGCCGTTCGTGCGTCGTAAAGGATCCCCTTTTCCCCCCACTGTTTTTTCAGATCTTCAGCAGCTTCTCTCTCCCCTCTTAACGCGTCTCTATCATTACCATTCTCCTTCAGACACACTCCCCTACGTATGTGACAGCGGCCGTCAATTCACGGTCCTTAAATCACATATTTCCCCCATCCTTTCCCCTTCGCAATTCGCCGACCGCGTCTCGTCAAAGTATTTTTAATACTCTCCCCCTTCTTCCGTGACTTTCTCACCTTCGCTCCTCCCTTCGCCTCCCTCCGTCCTCCCATTTCTCTCCCCTTTTCGCTCGCCCTATGCATCCCAGAGAGCAGTCTTCCTCGCATTTGGAACTAATTATTCCAGTGGGCCGTTTTCTTTCCACTCGCGCCCGATCGCCCTTCCTTCCACCCACCCCCCGCCCACACCGCGCTTTTTTTGTTATTTCTTCTGCCCCTCCCCCTCCCCATGAGTGTTTTCTGCCCAGATGTTTTCTTCCCTCGTCATCCTCCCCCGCGACTTATCTCCTTAGTGCCTGTTGTGAACCAACAGCGGAGCGACGGAGCTCTGGTTTATTTTTTATTATTGTTTTTCTTTGCGCCCTTATCCCCTCACCACGCGAACCCGTGTGATTTTATTTCCGTTACGGAAATTAGGAGTAGAGGGAGGGATTGGGGTGAGGGGAGGAGTCGCGCTGATAGACGCCTGGGGGTTGGGAGCGTGGGCGGTGGTGAGGGGTGTGGAGTGTGAAGCAGGAATACTCCGGGTTGCCTGCCGGAGCGAGGACAAGCCCTTCCCAGGGGGAAATTTCAGAATCATTGGTCTCCCGTGCATCTGTTGATCTGTAAAGGAGGAGGGATTGGATGGGTGGGTCGAACTTCCGTGTACTTGATCGGAGGAGAGCAAGAAAAAATTCTAAATGGGTTTTTAAATCACTTTTAGGGCGGGGGAAATTTTTGTGCTCCGCAAAAGAAATCGGGAACGGGTGAGAAAGGAGCTATGAGGTTTACGTGGATACGTTAGCGACCCATACATCAGTTTACTGTCACAAAATCTGGACAACTCCTCCCCGCCTTTTACTCCTTGAATCCGAATTTAGATTATGACTAACATAATTAGCCACGCAATATGCTAGGCACGACAATCAGTACTATCGATAAGGCATTTCTTCCCTGTGGACCATTTTTCCCGAAACATCGGTTTGTTTTATCAAAATCCATCCTCTAACGGCATGAAAATTTGCCATGAAAAATAGTGATTTACTGATCTGCTTAACATAGCATAAGCTTTTCAACAAATTAAACAATTAAATTGTAACATATTAACCATGCATACATATCGTATAGGGAAAATCTCTAATACATACAGGTTCCAACTAACCATATTGGATTAAAAATTTTAATACGGCTCTTGTTAGTACATCATTCAACTAAACACTTCTCTTGTCTGATACTCGGGCAAGATTCCCGCACTTAAGAGCTGAAACGGATGCTGCTTATAATCCCAAATGGATTACATTATCACTTCCTCTTTACTTCACTCATATTTTCCCTATATATATAAATATATATAGATATACACATAAATATGGCGTCGAATGCAGTAGCCTCTGTCCTTATTACTCTCAACTCTCACATTGAAGCACCGCTGTAAAATAGTAACGGTACCAGTCTATGCTGTGAGAGCTTGCTGTGCGCGTGTTCTGAACAGGCTTCATGTGAAATAATATCATTACAGTAATACTAATTGCTTAACTAGTTTATCCTAACTCAATAAACTAATAAACTTAATAAACTTATAATACTTAATTAACTAATAACTTAACTTAATCTAGTTTCATTTCTCACGGAGGTAATCATAAAACGTTTATTCGGCACCCTTGTATTCATGAAATCATCATGTTTCCACTTCCAAGCTTTTACGACACCAGTCTAGAACACAATCAAAAGATTATGTACTTTCACGCCCTATTATAATTCCAGACGGGGAAAATTCATTCAAAATCTGAATCAGGATCACCGTGAATAAGAGGTTTCCTATTCAATTTCTGGAATTATTAATAGGAATGTCACATAGGATAGTAACATAAATTAGAATTAAACCTCGGTGTTTAACAATCTCTAATTTACACATTCCCTTTGAACTATTTGCATCAGCTTAGTTCAGAATGTCTTAATTTTTTTGCGCTTGGGTGGTCCGATCACTAAAGTGGATCAAGAAGTCGGAATGAAGAAGGTAAACGATTTGGAGTCAGTGACATGGTGGAAATGATCCATAATATTAAGAATAAGAAACACTTGCGATTTCCACTTTTGATAACTTCTTCTTTATTCCGAACGGTTCCGTTGTACCACACCATTTTCAAGTGAGCTCACTTGAAAATGGTGTAGTACACCGATGATTGAAGGGTAATCTACCATTTAAGGTAGGTTTTTGATGGGCCTCAGGTTAGATTTTCCCCGATACATCTTAACTTAATCCCTCATCAAATCTGCATATTATCATGCAGCACCTATCCTTCTATCAAACATTCCTATTCTCTTCCTACTCCTACCCCACTTACCCAACATTTTACCCTATACTACAATCTTCAACAACCCATTGCCTCTGAGTACCACTTCCATCCACCTTTCCTGCCTTATTTGGATTTCACGTAGCAATCGCCTCTCCTCCCCTAATATTCTTAGAACTTCATTAGTTATCGTCTCCATCCACCTCACCTCCATCCGTTGCCAAATACAATTCTCAAAAGCCTCCAATCTATGCTCATCATAGTCCCTCATGAATCATGTTTCGGATCCACATAATGCTACATTCAATATGAGGGTTTTCGCTATCTTTTTCTTCAAGCCTTTATTTAAGGTCCCTCTCATCAACTCCTTCCTTTTCTCAAATACCTCTTTAGCTAATACAATTTGTGCTCTATCAGTATACTGTCCACTACGTCAATTTATTTTTATGTAACTTTCCAAATAAGTTAACTTCCGAATTATTATAAACTGTGATAAATTAAGTGTAATATATTAAGGTAACCAAGTTGATAGAGCGCTTGGTTACTGAAGTAGGGGTCTGGTCCTGGTGAAGCATCCATAACTTTCAGCCAGAACACAAGCTGAATGCTTTTCTAGTAAGGTACTAATTCTTCCTTGGAAATCGCAGTCTGTACAGGTAAAGAAAGTCCTTCTAGTACTCCTTCCCTGATGTGTAAATTTTCACACACCATTGTTGGCTTTAGTGTTAGGTGAGATCCATCCTCACCTGGCAATCCAACCTTTGTGTTCCTTAATGTGGCTACTTTTAATGTTTTACGAGGAGCTGTATTTTTTATATATTTGTAAGTAAACGTCTTTAGAAAATTCAACAATTAATTCAAAGGAGTTCATGTCGCTTTGCTAAATCTAATAATAATTTTTGGACCAGTGGACCCCTAAACCGTCAGCTGTACGCAGCTCCCACTTCTCTATGTGTAGCAGTGGAGAGAAGTGCATTATAAAACACGCTATTGAACTTGCTAACGAAGTTATAGCTATCCCGTATTTGCTGTTTCCCCTCTCAAAATTTTCCGCTTCAATTAAGCATTTTTATTCTTTCCCTCTCCTTGCTCCCTCTGATCCATCCCTGCTGGCTGTGCGTTCCAACTATTTTGATGCAATTATTCCCGCCGATATAATCACGGGAACCGGATGATGCTGTAATCTCGTCCATTTTTGCGATAACTCCTTTTATTTTTTTTTAAAGTTTGGTAATTGAAATTCGCCAATTATGGGTTTCAATTTCGTCCTCTAAATTAAGGGAAATTAATTTTAGCTCATTCGATATTTATCTCTTATTCTTCGCGATTTTTTTTAGATGGAAATGATATTTGATCTCCAAACGGAGCGAATTAGCTTGTTTATATTTTGAGTGTGAGTTTAAAATTTTGCACAAATCATTACTAGTAATTATGGAACAAATTTATCCAATAAGTTAGTTGCCTCGTTGATGAAGCAAATTCCAAATTATATATCTTCTTTTACCAATTTTCTGGATAAAGCTGTGTTGTGTAATTAATATATGTAATTGCATTTGTAACTGAAATTAATGTTGATTATTATTTAATAAAAATTCATAAAATAAATTCATAGAATAGAATTATTATTTTTAATTACTTGTTGACAAGAGTATGCTTCCGTGAAAGAGATTCCTTTTTAGAAATTGGAGACACATGTGGAGTTAAAAAAGATATTTTTTTGAGATAGAAAAAACATTGTTTATTTAATTTTATTAATTATGCTGTAGTTCTTCAGATTATTTCAGCACTTTTTTAATCAACGCCCAATTATTTCTCGAAAGTCTATCAAAATTTTAATTTTCCGTAGTTTATGATAAATTATGTAATCCCTATAGCTTATGTAAAAAATAATTATATGGAAAATTATTCTCTGACATTATTAAAAGCGGTCTATTTTATTCAGTTTTTCATATTTTCACAATCTAGCTAAAATAGAAAAGATTCAAAATTATGTTTTACTATGAAAAATATGATACATGTAACATTAAATTACTTCGCGTCTTATTTGCATGACTCAAAGCTCTCATGACAAGATCGAGTAGAGTTTTATGCTAATGAAGCAATTTATCCGGTGGGTTGATTGTATTATTTGTACAAACTAATTCATATACAGTTGTAGAACAAAGGCATTAGACTTCCAAAATTGTGATATAATCTGTTACATTTTCCCTTCCAATCTAATCACACTTATTCACTTTGTTCAAATTACCCATAGAATCCTTTCTCAAATGCATTAATTAGAACATTTAATTTAATCCATATTTTCTTTTATAATTATTAATTACTCCTTTGGTACTATGCTCCTTCCCACAACCTACATGTCCTTTTTTTATATATTCATATCATGAGTTTTATACTATTTAGCATTATGTTTTAATGATTATAGTATACGTAATACTCCTTTAATTTCCCTTGATTGTTTCAACTTTGAAACTAAGATAATTTAAGTCATTTTGTAATATAGTTTTCACGAAATAGCATCTTAAATCATCTCTTCTATAGCCATTGCATACAAATCATTGTCTGCAGTTTTGGCTTCTATTAAAGCAATCTTTTCACCGTTATTTTCCGTGTCGTCAGATAATATCTAGAGAGAAAGATTTTCAACTCATCAGCCTAATTGAGCGCGTTTAGTCGATTGATTAGGAGGTGCGTTGAATTTTCTTTATATTTTGAAAGTTCCTGAATTGAAGCATTTATGGAGGTCATTGAGTCATGCTTTGCGTGGACTTCAAAGGTATTCATGTCCGAAGGATTTGAAAGGAAGGCTGGATGAAAATTGAGGGTCTTTATTTATTTTGGCAAAATTAATATCTACGCAGTTGTTAATTATGCACGGTTTAAAAGATAAGTGAGCTCTGTATTTGATAGACCCTTTGGTTTGATGAGAACAAATTTGGATGATAAGCTTTAAGGGAACTACACATCAGGGAGCGCGGAATAATATTGAATAACTTAAATGTTTCTCATCTCATTTCCGACCATTGTGTAGTAGTGGAAAAATAAATTATGCGACTATCCCTGTCGACAGGTATACAGCAAATACTGCTTGCGATACGATCGAAGTTATATAAATATGCAGCTCAAAATTCAGGAGATACCAATGTTTTCGATGAACTGTTTTCGTTAATTTCTCTGTGGCTAAAAGGAGGACATCTCTCCAATTTGCTTTCGCTTCTCCAGGAATTAACATAAAACCTCTGAAATAGACTATAGTGTACAAATTGCAGTGCTGTTTCTTCTTTTCTTCTCTTCAAACTTCCATGTAGACCGTGTTTTTCAGGTTTGGTAAATTCATTTACATATTCCATACATAAATAATTATTCCTCGTGAGTAGAAGATAATATTATGTTATAATTTGGATAATGATAATTATCATGTATGTAATGACAAAATTAATATTCATAGTCATCAATAAGAAAATAATTAATGTAGACTCTTGAGATTTCCTTCAAGCATGCCGATAAATTAGACTTCCATGGTCCTTATATACGATTATTGCCATTATTACAGATGTCTAGACATGAAGTTGAGAACCCTCACCATCGTATTCAGGACTAATGTTCTTTAGCTAATTTAAGGAAAAATATAGCTACGAACTATTTTATGCCATCTCTGTAGTTATTTTTTTGACATTGGATCAAATATGGATGCCCGATTTTACTTTCGTGTATTAAAACCGTTCTGTGCATTGAGTTTTCCGTTGAATAACGCCGATATTTCCTCATTTTCTTTCATTCTTCTGGCTGGTTCTACCCTCTGGTACTCTTGTTTCCACGTGTTGTTATCCTTCCTACTCTGCTCTTTTTCTTGATCGATTCCACATTCGAACCATTTATACACTTCTCAGAAATTTACATGTGCTGTACATTAGATTATGCCCACTATTTTAGGACCCGAAAAGGTTATGTCTAAGGTCTTGATATAAGTTTAGGTACCTGGATTCACCGAAGGATAACTTTGGTCTCTCATTTCCTTTTTAATAGGATTCGATCAAGGAGAGCGATTAGGAAATTTACCCACCGTAAAACGACATATAAAAAGGTGCATAGCGTTCATATAAGCTTTATAAGCCGTACTCATTCGCGCAGGGAGCTGACAGTGACACGAGATTTTCTCATTATTTTTGCCTTGACTTTTTAAAATCGCAGACGCAGTTAAAAAGGTTAAGAATAATTAGTGTTTTCTGGCTCGGCAGTGGCTAACATTAGTGGTAGATTTTAGGTATGGCCATATTTCTCAATTTACTCGTAGTAGACTTCATCGTCTGTCAGATTATCGATTCAAAGCGATAGCTTCAGATTTTCTTCTACAGATACGACTGGCTGATACGTATCTCTCATTCTTTGCCATATCGGTCATTTTATGTTGAAGGAATTTATTAATGAGCATCTGTTTCGGTCACAGTAGGTCATATGATTCTGATATTTTTGTCAGCCAATTAAACTGAAAGTCAATTCTGAAACTCGACGGACCGGTAACCCAGACGTAAACCTACTCGTCTCTCATGTCGGTCATGGTTTCACTTTCACCCTAAGAATGAGTTGCTTGTGATACACGGTGAGATAAGAAAAGAGAAATCAAGGATTATATAAAAGTCTCCGAGTAATCCCAGAACCATTTATTCGGAATGGGAGTTTCTAGATATCGGCCTTCGTCATATTACAAGAGCTTATTATATCTTTTATAGTATCGGCCACCAATTTGTGGAAACGATTCATCGTAAAAACAAAATACACACTTGTTTTTTCCACAATTTTATTAGACACTACCTAAGTGTCGACTTAACAGAGTTCTGTGAAGATACTAGAAGAAAGAGGCAGTTACTTTCAGAAGGGAATAGTGTATTGTATACACAGTAAAACCTGTCACATTGGCCACCTCTATACATTGCCAACCTGTCTACCTTGGTCACTTTTTCGTGGAACCGTAAACAATACATTGTCTCAAATGGGAAATAATTTGCGTACATTGGCCACTCATGTACAATAACCACCTTTATACATTGGCCACAATTTCTCGGAACCAACCCATTATATTTACCCTTGTATATTGGCCAGCTACATCCTCTCGAAACCTGTACACTATAGAAGATTGCATTTCTTCCCATATACCTCCACCTGGGTATATCATGAGACCTGAATGTCTATTACGAATATTTTCACCGGCGAATTATTTTGTTACTTTATATCTCATTGTATTTGTCTTCGTTATGTCACCAACATATGATTACTTGCCAAAGATACCCAAAGCTTAGCGCTCAACAGTGTGGTGAGAACCGTACCAGCACGGAAGTAATTCATATGTTACAGAGTAGTGGTGTTATCATATGACTTCACGTAAAAAAGTCCCTTAATAGAAACTATGTATACTCCTATACATCCAGCGGGCTATATAAGGAGAAATATATTGCAAAAATATAATATTTGAATAGTAAATACCGAGTGCTGGTGCTATAAATTAATAAAGACTTATGATGTACTGGCATATTCATAGTTCTCTGTACAATTCATATCACTTACATTTTATTTCCATTACATCTCCACCCAATCTTTATTCAGTATATTGGCCACCTATCTGCATTGTCCACCCTTTCCTTACGGATGGAGGAACTTCCTCGATTCTTAAGAAAAAGGTGTGCCTCGACCGCCGAAAATTCGGATACTTTTGTGTCTTTTATGTTTTCTATATTTCTCGTGTACTTCTACAGTTATAGTTACATTCACAAGTGTGAACTTTTCAACGCATTATATATATATGAGAGGTCGTGGTAGCCCAGTGGGTAGAGTGCTTGGCTACTGACCGGGGGACCCGGGTTCGAGACCGGGTGACG
>WURS02000013.1:8963272-8974513 GCA_011762765.2 Rhinocypha anisoptera | reverse complement strand
CTCGACTTTTTTCTTCCTCCCCTCCCCTTCAGTAGTAGCGCAATTTTTACTTCCTCTCCTCTTTTACGTACCCTTTGCTTCCCCAAGTTCATTTCCCATTGCCTTCTCTCTCTCTTTCTCTCTCCTCTGCCGATATCTGTGCATACTTATCCGAAGTGACGAACTCACCCCCTCCAAATAATTTGTGTCATAGTTGTAGTGGTATTATTTATCGGGTGCGTCGACGGTTATGGTCATTTAGAACCGCAAATATCGCAGAAGAAATCCAATTGGAAGTACACAAAAACCAAGTACGAGGCAGGACACGAACCGGACACGGACATGACCTATGAGTTAGTTATCCACCTGGTAGGCTAACCAGACCGGCATATTATTTCCTTTCCTTGAAATTCATTCCGTCGTGTACTCATTCGATGTCCTTTATTTTTGTGAAGGAGGATCCCTCAGAGGAGAGGGGGTGATGTCGGGGTGAGTAAGTACGAAAGAAAGAGGGGGAGTGTGTGTGTGTTAGTGAGAGCGAGCTCGCCAGACGTTTTACTCAGGAAAAAATAAGTCCTTGGCACTGATTAATGCTACGAGAGCGGGAAGGGTGTATTTTGGTGTCTCTAACCCCCACACTACCCATAAAAAAAACGGTAACGGGCATTTTAAATATTTTGAGTTTTGTTTTGCATCACGAAGTGTAGAAGCAGTTGTTTCGACGTCCCGTCCCAAATTCCGTTAGTGCTTACGGGAGCGCAGGAGTTAATGTCAGGAACAATTTAAAGCTTGAACCAGGCTTCTCTTCTCTGGCTTTCACAAACATCCACCTTAATTATGTACCTTATGATCTTTCTGGAAAGGAGTTTCATTGGATTTCTTCCTCAATCGGGCGTGTCGGGGTACGTATATGAAATCTGTGAAGTCATTTTCAGTATTCAAGAAATAAACCTTAAATTAATGTTTTGAACATAAGAGATCTCTTAAACACGGAAAAATAATTTTACCATTTAAATTTTTAATATGATATGTCATCCGCAGCGTAATGTCTACTGAGTTTGCTAGTTTAAATAACATATACGTGTAGGTATTACTTCAGTTTAATTCAATAACTTGTAAAGTACTTTGTTTGGATGATAAAGAATATAGAAAGCCAAAGAAAGACACTCTGAAGATATAAAACAATTCTCAGGAAGTGGAATAACTTTGAGAGCTGCTAAAAAAAAGTCCTTGGATTCGTTATGTAATAGACTACGGCAGATTTGGTATTTAGTCACAACTAAAAATCTTTTTATAATAAAATTTAATAATAAATTTAATAAAATAATTATTTAAAAAAATGATTTCGCCGTGGAGATCTTTTGAATCGCTCAATAATAAATAGAGGCTCGAAATCACTACATTGGTGACCGTTCATCGTTGAGATTTAAAAAAAAAATTAAATGGTTCATTGAAACTTTACCGCTGTTTGTTCATATATTTTTTCTACAAACGTTATTTAAAAATTTGTGGAAACGACGCGAGACAGTTTGATGTGGTCCAAGGAGATTTTTTGTTATTCCTCAATACAGTGTGCATTCTTCCGAAAAACGTCTCATTATATTTACATGCTGATTAAGGTTTGAATTATACTTATTAGTATACATATTCAGTACGTACATACGTAGCGTAATAGTTAATATACTACGTATTACTTAAGTAGCGTTAATACACTACGTAATACATACGTAGCGTAATAGTTCCATTATTTTATACGTAATTCCTATAATTGGTCCACTGCTGCTACTGTTTACTCATTTCTTAGTCTCACGTTTTTCTAATTAAATTTATATATGTTTGCTGACTTGTCAGACCATTCTACGCTAGCTTGTTCTTATGCGCCGTTGCTTCTTAAATTAAACAGCTACACATACCTTAAATTGTGTATTTCACACATCATAGTTCCGTGTATTACTACCCGGAACTACGTATTTACTCTCATTTTAAAATCAACATTTGGGGAATTTTTATCGAGGTATTACCATTGGTATTGTGCTAAGGCTTTTACATTGTACTAATTAAGTTTAAAAACCTTAGTTTACTAACTCATAAATCTACAAATTTTCTAATCATGTGTGGCTTAAATTTTTTTCCAAGTATTAAGGTACTTTTTTGTTTAACCTACAGTAAATACGGGAAGGAAGATGGCACCTTTTTATGTTAGTCATACAACAGGATAATATACAAGAGATCTATGTCTATTATTTTTCTATTGTAATTGTGCGAATTTATCTAAAGGGTAATGTAGTCAAATTTGTGGAGTAATCTGCTTTTTACTTATAAATTATTGTTAAAATAACGGAAAATAACGAAAAAGTTCGAATAGACGTCCCGATTATTTAGAATACCATTTTATTTTTACTTTTTGGGTTATTCTCCTAGGTATCGTCGTCCTCCCACTACAATCGTTTGTCGCTCATCTGCTTTGCATGTGTTGCATTTTATACAACTTTGTTGTCATTTTCGTGAGGAGAATTTTTTACTAGTTTCCATTTTTTCCTAAAAATTTTTTCGGAGTGTTCTTACACATTCCTTGGTGATCCTCCACTTACATTCACGTGTTTACATTCTACATAGTTATATTGTTGTATTTAGAGTGCATCGACGTACATGGTAATTTTTTTTCACACCTGCTCAGAAAATGCTTTTGGTGTACGCATTTCAGTTTTCCAAAATGTCAATTATTCACTGCGTAATGATAATTTGGAACACACACCTTCAAGCGTGACGTTTAAAAAAAAAAACGCATGATCGAGCGTAAGTTCAAGAAAAAAAAACGCATGCTGCCGTTCCCAATTGCTATGGCACATATTTGTTGGCTTAGCAATAACATAGCAACTTTCGCTAAATATAAAAATAGTCTCGAAATCCTCTCACAGGAAATTAAAAGGAAAATAACCTATTCAACGACGCATACGAGTGAATAAATCATTAATTCATAATTCATTTATGACAACTCAAGGAAATGTAGATAATTATATTAATATTCCATCTGCAACTGGTTATTTTCATTTCGCTTATTGTGCCAATCTAACCATAACTTTTAATAATAAAGTCTGATATTTTGTTTTAATGTAAAAAATTTAGCATATTCGAATTATAAAATTTTTTATTACTTTTTAATAATAGTGAGTTATATATTTTTATATCGGGATCCCGAACCCTCTTTCTGCGACTAACCACACAACCCACCTCTGTCCTCCTACATACATGCATTTTCCACGCACTCGTGAAAAAAATAGTTTGTGCAACTCGTGCGATGTCACCAATAGTGCACTCGTTACACAATGTAGGGTATATCGAGGGTAAACGGACCACTCCGCCATTTAATTCTTATTTCGAAAAAAATATGGGAAAGAGATTTCTCTAAAATTGTTTAAATTATATGTTAACTCTTCATAACACTAATGAGGAAGGTTATACCTGTATTGTTGTGGAAACTTTCACAAAAAATGTAATTAACAATCAACCCTAATAATTCCCTGCAATATATACAGTTCCAGTTTATACTGGCTACTTCCGACAGAACTTCCAGTGGTTCATGACTCCTTGAGACCTTTAATAAAAAGATCGGGAGTACGCTTTCCTTTTTTAATCGGAACCTTATTTTTTGTCGATCTCGGGTCATTTTTCGAATTTTCCTGAGTCTTTCATTTTAAATTTGCAAGGTTCTCCGGTGCCGTTATGTGAAATATCGGTGGTTTTAGGTACACATGGTTTTGGTGTAGTTTTTGCCTCCATGTTTTCGTGTTAAGGGCGAATTTCTTTGGGAACCTTATCACCGGTAGCACTATGAAGCTGTCTGAGCATTTCACTCTTGCAACAGCTGATCAGAGACGAATTTATAGCTGGGAACTGTGTTTGAACTCTGAGGATACTTTGCTGTGTTTCAAAACCCTTAATAGCATTTCCAACAGTGGCCTCTAAGCTTCAGGCATTCTAGAGAATACCACCAAACACACCTTAAGATATGCCGACGTTGGAATGACCATGTTGGTATGTAGTGGCGTACTTGTTGTAAAAAGTGTTCAGGGGTTTAAAACACACACGCCCAGTGGTTGAAGAGCTTAAGTGGCATGAGGAGGTAGCAGAACCAGTCCTATATCTTAGTTTTCGTGTAGGTCAGCACAGATCAGAGACGTAGGCGTAGTGTTCGGCAAATTGACGCACAGTTATAACTTTTGATTTTACTTTCTGCACAGCCTCTTTCATGGCTATTTCTGACTACGCATGCGGGACGTTTTACCAACATACGTACGTACCATCTGTGTTAAGAAATATTAATTAATGTTAAAGAGAAAAACATAAGTAACATCGAAGGTCATGATCCGTTTAACCCCGTTCTTCGTGATCCGTTTAGCCCCGAATATCAAACGTCGATTACAAAAATCGTCAAAAAATAATTCAGTGGTTAATAATTGGACATTATTTAGTATCCCATTTTTCAACAGGTACTACTTCATTACATAGCAAAAAATTGAAAATATAACTTACGTTAAGCAGAAAAATCCTTTGAGGTTGATCACAAAAATTACATTGGCGATGAAAACAAGTCCACACGGTTTGGCGACGCTTCTGGAATGGCCGCCGACTTGAACGAAATATTTCCAGCCACTTGTGTTTTTAATTCATATACGCGTCAATATATAACTCTCTCAGTATTAAACCAAGACATACAGAAGATATTGTATATTTGTGGAGGAGCGACAGACCTTAGCGTGATCCGTTTAGCCCCGGTCTACCCTTCTGTTGACATAACCTTGTATCGAAGAAAAAATCCAGTTGGAAGAGGATAACCGCCTTACCCAGGACTCAAACCTGAAACCTATCTATCAATCAGGCTATTCACCATCCGTACTCACTATTTATTGAATAATTAAATACATACATTTTGTAACTTAGTAGTTTTAATAGAGTCACAATTTTCTGCCCGATACAAACAAAATATTGTTATTACGAATCACTTGGAACTTGCTCGGAGGAATTCCTTGATAGAATTTTCTGAAATACTTTGGAAATTCACTTCATAAAATCCTTCCTAAAGCCGGGATAGTAAACACTGAATTTCGTCCTTATATTCCTTGGAAAATAGTTAGACTTCTTTAACTGTGTGAACTACAGCGTCATATTCCAGAATATAGAATTATTTTGTCCTATTAAGAGTGGCATACCATCCCGAGTAAATCTACATTTCTCGGACACATTTACATTTCTTGGATCTATGCGTCATGCGTGGCATGGGGGTTTTCCACACTGTAATGTTCCTACAGCCGCTGCCACTGTTTTATTTTAGGATGTGGCTCTGTGTACCTTTTCACTTACTCATGCATTTTGGATAGCCCAGTATTAGGGGAGAAAAGGGGGAGTTGAAGAACTGTTAAAATCGAGCGCATACCTTGTTTGTTTCCCTGCATAATTGAAATTGCTTCCTTTCACGCACTCCGTAATTCCATTCTCGTAGAAATAAGCCCACGCGTCCTCAGAAGAGTCGTTCATCTCGGGAACATCCACCGTCAGTGGTCTGTGCGCGTGGCGAAGGAGTGTGTACCTAAGACCACCCACGCGAAAGGAAGGCCTCTCCCGTGTCGGTCGGGAGAGCGCAGATCCGTCGGAATGAAATGAAAACACCGAGCCCTGCGTGATTCAAAGATGACTGCGGAGGAGCGGAAGTGAAAATCGTCTGAGGAATTTTAATCTCTGCTTTTCAAAAGGAGGCGGAACTTCTTTTTTTTTAAGTCCCTCGCTCAGGGAATTTGAACTTATCTTCCACCTCGTTTCCTTGGAAACACCCACATTAATCTGAGCGTTAATTCTTAAAATGAGCATTTCATGGAGCTTGTCTTTGCTTTCACAGGTGTTTTTACCTTGGAAGCTCCGGTGGAAACGCGAGTCCGCTCTAAACTATTCCTTTAGCCGTACTAATTGGCCTCGTAAATGATGTAGAAACTAACTTAGGGTGGATAAACAGTACTCATAAAAGTTCAATTTATTGTATTAATTACTAATTTACACTTATAAGAATATTAACTCAATCGGAAAATCAAGTTTTCAATTTTATTTTTATTCTAGCTAAATTGATATTTTATTACTCAGATAAAATCGTGTTGTTTCAAAGCTCTAATTTCGAGATAATGCACCCCAATTCTTCACAAAGATATCATTTTGCGACTAAGAATTTTAATACTTTCATAAGTAATTTAAAATATCACTATGAAGGAATAAAGAAATTATTATTAATGTTGTTATTATTAAAAGCAAATTTTTATCAATAAATTTATAAATAATTTGAAAGAACTTTTTATTAAATAAAAGTTTTAAATTAGTTTGTAAACGAAATTCTGTTATAGTAATCCTTTTCAAATTTTATGAGTGTATAAAAGATAGGAACGAGTTTATACACGTGAATGTGAGCGTTTGTATGTGTGAATGTATATATGTGAATGTTAGAGTTTAGGTATGTATATATATACCTATGTGTGAGCTTAACGAGGAAATTTATTTTTTTAAATTTTATTGCGCACCGAATTAACGAGAAATCTTGAAGACCGGAAAAGAGAAAGGCTAGGCAAATTGAGGATTGTCGGAGATTTGTTTGCATAATTTGTCGATATCATTACATACAACAGTATAAGGATGTTAATAAAAGACGAATTTGCAGTGTGGTTCCTCCTGTTCTTATACCTTCATATTCCTGATAGACAAATTCTTTCTTTGTTTAGGCAAGATTATAATAATTAATAAATTTATTAATAATAACAATCAAATGTAGCGTATAAAGAATATATAAAGGGGAAAGGGTCTCCGAAATATTTCTACCCTATGTGTGAGTTCTTATATATATATTTTTTTTTCTCTCTCCTTCGTCGGTTACGACGGCATGCACTTCTGCCGAAACGTACGATCTAATCTTGTGAGTGTCCTATTTGTTTGGGTTTCACTCTTTCCAAGTATGTTTGTGTTAAGTGAATTGCGCTCTGTCGCCACCAAGATTTTCCAAGTGCAACAATATATATATATATATATATAAATTCTAGATAATCAAAAACATATCCAATCTAGTAAAAGTTAATAGCAAAAAGTTAAATGTTTTTAATTGAAACGGAATATTATTTCATGGTTACTTGATTTTACTCTATCTGGTAGTATTATTATTAGTTTTGGCCCAAGTTAGATAAAGCTGCGTGTAACCTGTCAAAAAGGGCTTTGGTAGTTGGATTAGTTAATCAATTACTCTCTCCTGGAGAAATTTACGCGTATTGCATTAAATTTAATAGGACCTCTTGCACATCTAAGAAAAAAAGGAAAATATATGACCTCATTTATTTTAACGATGCTGTAATGAAATAAAAAAAGCTCTCAAGATGTACTTACTATCCGAGTGTGGAACACCAAGGCTACGCCTCATTGCACAGAAATGTAAAATCTTTAAGGATGGCAACAAATTTGCTTAGATTCGCTGAAGAGAAAAGAGTAATGGCAGCAGAAGAATCGTGAAAAGTGCGTCCACTTTCAAAATTGGCATTGCAGTGAAAGGAAAGTACTCTCGTGATATCACGCGCTAGGACAGAAAAAAAAAGAAATATAGGATTCGGAGAAGGGTTTGTGATGTTGGATTGGGTAACAGACGAGATAAGAGTTATGGCGGGCGTGGGGGGCTGAGGAGGTAAAGCGAGCGGAAGGAAAGAGGAGAGGCGTGTTCAGTAGAGGGAGGTCTTTAAGGGAGGAGGAATGAGTGAGTCGGAGCAGCGGGGGAAGGGACAGAGAGAGAGAGAGACAGAGGGAGAGAGAGAGAGAAAGCGGCATGGGGTGAAGGGGAAATGGCATTCCAAATTCGGAATTGTATTCGTCGGATGGGATGAGTTCCGAGCGTCAATGTTTATCTCATCAGCGCAGGCCTTGCTCGGGAAAGAGGCGACGGAATACGGGTTTTAGGACTGGGGCTTACGTTGATCGAAAGGGTATCCGGGGGATGGGGTGGGGAAAGGGATTCCATGCGAATACGTGTACATATCGGAACGCTGGATGGGAAGTAATTATTTTTTTGGTGCGTAAATTGAAGTACATTAGGATTTCTGGTCCTTAAAATAATTCCCCTTTCCAGTAGACAGCAACGTTATATCATTCGCTGTCAGCGCATTAAAATAACTAAAAATTCAAAAATTTGTTGGGCTATATTCACGATATTTAGATAAGGATAGGGAAGAAAAATTAAGAGCGGAACTTTTGCGCAGTAATAATGTTTTGGAGTTAGAGAACTGGAAATTGCGACATCATATAGCAAACAGTTCGCATTAAATCATTCGAGTCAATTAGTATTTGCGGAACCAGAACAGAGCCAATCCGGAAAACCTTGCCACTATTTAGAAGTTTTGCAATGACCAAAAATAAATACGCAGGTACGTTAAAAATAACAGTGGCATTAAAGGGTAAGTTTTAAGAAAATACAGTAACAATTTCTGAAAAATTCGACCACATAAGAATAGGTTAGAAGCATTTCATAAAATTCATGGTTTAAAAAATAGTAAACAAGATATTTTTACGATATAATATTATTTATTAATGGAAAACCCAATAATAATGAAGAATTAACAATTAAAGAATTTAATTTATTTTTGGTGTTTTTACCTGTTAACATGTTAAAATTCAACACTTCAGAGGCACTTAGGCAAAGGTTTTTAATTTTTCACACTACCGAAATGAATTCAAATAATAGCGAGTAAATTAACCTTTTAGACTTAGGCCTTTTCAAAAGAATGGAGGAAAGCGTCAGGTTTGCAATTTATTTAAATTTGATTAAGGTTCTCTAAATGACTTTAATGATTAAGATTTATTATTCTGTTAAAATACTGTAATTCAGTAGTGTGCAAATTACTCTGGTTGATAAAGACTTAAATTGTATAAGAAATCACGAATGATGTTTCCACTTAGATTTTGCTCTAACGTTTTCAGCATTTAAAATTCCATACTATATTATTATTTCGACTGTGATATGGCAACTTTCTAGAATGACCTTTTTTTGTCCACAAAAAAGACAAATTATTTCTATTTTAAGACACGTTTTCAAAGAAGCGTCACAATAGTACAATCACATTTATGAAATAGTGAACTAGTACTGGTGTTTTTCATTCACATTATAATTTTAAACCCGGTAAAATAAGAATACATACACATATTAGTCTCTTAATTAGTCTTCCCTTAGTCACCAATTTGTATAGTGGTTCTTTTAAACTCTAACGAATGACTGTTTAAGAAATCCATTGGTCACACATGTATGTCCGCTCATATACGTGTTTCAGTGAATAAAGGATTTCTTAAGCAGTCATGATCTGGAGTCATTACCCAAGAGTCTTCTTGTTAAAATTTTGTCTTTCATGATGTCCTCTGCGCTTATTTATCTATGACTGTGTAGTTTGGAATCACTCTTCGAATCATGTGACTTTTTCACGATTCTCTCCGTTGCCATTCTTTCATTTTATGTGTAGTATGCGAAACCCTAATGCTATTTTCTATTATTTATCTGGATGATTTAATTTTATTTTTTAAGGTACCTATTTTTACCTTGAAGGATTGGCTATCCCTCCTTCCTCCTGACATCGTTATCAACCAGTGTACCGTGGTGTTCTCCGATGTGACACCAGTATTCTGTGAGTACCTAGTAGTACCTTACATAATAATCCTAGTCAATTTATCATTCTTACATACATCGCTCTATTGCTTGCTTTGCTAGTTAAATTTAAACGTGCTTGTTGTTCCGTCGATCTAGAGTTATATATATATATATATATGTATATATACATTGTTTTCTGATTCTTATCGAGAGGAAATTTTGTGAAATACAGAATTCATATTTGGAGACCAGTCGTCTAAATACGGAATGAAAAAAGAAAAGGGTTTGGAAAAATACCTGAAAAATCCTCTCTATGATTACTGATGACTCATTAAAGTTCACGACGTTTTCTTCAGATTCAGTCGATGAGCCTATAATCCATGATTTTCTAGTTTAATGCCTCTTCCCATGATTTAAGACCTTTGAACTCCCGTGGTACTCGTATTTGTAATACTTTTAACATGGCAGGCCACTGCTCGTGTACTTCTCAGAAAACCCCAGCGCCTTCAATACGCAATGGGTTTTAAAAGAGAAACTACATATTATGTGGAGGGCAAGCTCATTGGCGTGGGTCACCAGGAAGTTTTTTTGTGGAGTGGGTCAACTTTGTCTTGTTTCGGACTTTGTTGAAAATGAAAAAACCTGAAATGGTCGCAAATGGTCGTGCAACTGCGCTATTCAATGACACTTGCAAAACTAATTTCAGAAACATTCTAAATGGGAAAAAGAAAAAGCTCCCGGGACAGGTTTCTATTAAAACACCTTGCGGATGAAAATGACAAAATCGAGGCAAAAAGTAAAGAACTAGGTAGTGAAGAAGAAAATGAAGTTAAGAAATAGTGAGGGAATAGAAATAGTTAATACGGTTGTACCACATACTTACTGGTTTTACCAGTATATGTTTATTTATTTAAATTATCTTTTATTACAGTTTATTTTGTTTGTATAATTTTTTTTTCACTATGAGGATATTTCTCTTACGTTGAAAATATTTAACAGAAAAATTGGGTTTTTTTTGGGGGGCCGGCACGAATTAATCACATTTTAATTAGTTTCAGTGGGGAATATTGATTTGAGATACAAGAATTTTTACTTACGGACTAGGTCACCGAACGAATTACTCTCGTATCTCAAGGTACAACTGTAAAATAACTTAGTAATTCCACATGAGAAAATTTATTCTGCGATCTGAATTTCGACTTAATCATTTTTAAAATATTTTATGTAGCAGTTGATAGTATTAACAAAGGCGACTGACCTTGTGGTCCGGGGGTCACATTATTTCGGTGAGTGATTTATGAGATGGGGGAGTTTTGGAGCAAATATAAAGTGTGGAGGGACACATGGTGTCGTCTTAAAGGCGAATTTCAGACAAAAGTCCCCAATTCCTGTGCAGTCCCATCTGACGGGCAGTGCCAATCGCCTTGGCACTCAACGTGTTAAAGTCTCCCTCCGTCGGAATATGTAGCCGGTTCCTACATATATATGGAGGAACCGGTTACATAACGGTTTGTTATTAATATATATATACATATATATATACTCATTCATACAGAAGTAACCGCCATTTGGCGAAAATTCAGCATTCAAATAATAGTAAATTAAGAAAAGGGATA
>WURS02000013.1:8923095-8937062 GCA_011762765.2 Rhinocypha anisoptera | reverse complement strand
CCACTCCCATCCATTGCCGAGGACTACCACCCACGGGAACTAATTGCGTCTGTCCTCTCTTGTGCCCGGTGTTCGATCGCTTGGAGACGGTCCAAAGTGTTGGTGGTGTCACCTGCGGGCTGATTTCTATCCATTCATGCCTCCCGTTCTCCGCTTTCGTCTCCTCCTTACACTCGACGTCTGCAGTAAGTTCTGAAATTCAGGACTGGGGTCGAGAAATTCTCCGTCATTTGGCAGGCGGTTCCTCAAGCGATTACGGGTTCCTCAAGCGATTGATGAGTGGTTGAATCAAGTCCTCATTTGTCTTTTGCCGAAGGTTGAATTTCCAATTTACAAAAATTTATTCCATACTAGTGTTCTGAATTCAGACTTGAATTGCATACATTGTAACTAATTATTATCGGTAGCTTACTCTGTAATCATCTCTTGCTCCAACTCTAAAAATATTTGCTCGCAACAGCTTTTATCTCACTAATTTGGTGTGAAATATCCTCATTTTCCTCCCTTTACCCCGCTTGTCAAACGTTCAACCTTCTTCTCTTTCGCCCCTCAACATTCCGTTGTCTCTCCCAGTTCCTCAGACTACTTCCTCTCCTTCCATGGAACCTCTTTAAAAAAATTCATGTCGAGCTGTTCTTACTGTTTCCTTTCTCCCCGACTATGTATATGAACCATTCCCATATCCACGCTGTAATGTTTTAAATGTACTTGATTTTAAATTTTCAGTTTCTTTATTTGTTTCGTGCTTTTTAAATTGGGTTTTGACCTGCAATACCCACTCTCGAATGCCGCCGTGGGCTTTCAACGAGAAAATTGTCTTCTATTTGAAAAACTTTATTCGCCGTATGTTATCCGACCGAATTCAAGTATTTCATTCTCAGATCACCATCTTCCATTTTCTATAATTATCGCATACTCGTGCATCGTCTTCCAGTTTTTAAGACCGAATTTTGAAACAAAAAAATCTAGGTCCTACTAATTATGATTAATAATTTTAAGGGTTTCAATTCTAAACTTGGATTTGAAACTACTACTTCTTAAAGTGAGATATGCTTATAATATTATCAGGACGCCAAAATATATTTGGAAACCAAGATCGCTCGATATAGGGGTCATGTTGACTCACGAGATTATTGTAATCTATGGCCTCTAAAGAGTATAAATCATCTCTTAATATTTGCATTTGGGAATTATGTGAATGTTTGGTGGTGGAGGCTCACCCCCTGCCACACGCCCTTGCGGCGGCTTGCAGGGTAATGGGTAGAAATAGAAGTCATGGGTCAAATTATGTACCAGATAAATGAAAAATACTCCCATTTTTTTAGGAGAATTGGGTGTTCAATGTACACTTGAGATTGTTCAACCTACCCTTGGGGTCGTCATTAATGGTATACGATATTTAAACATCTTTAAATTGACGGAGGAGGAGACGGGCGGAAAAAGGAAGGAAGAAACGGACAGGACGAGAAGAACAAGGGGAGGAAGAGACGGGAAGGAGGAAGGGGAAGAGGACGTTTAAGCGCAACAAGTGAGGCACGAGGGAAGGAGCAGGAGGGAAGGACAGAGAGAGAAGGAAAAGAGAAAGGTAAGAGAGGGAGAGAGCAGTGGAAGAACATCCACGTGGTGAGCGGTGGTGCACGCCCCCTATCCGTCAGCCGATCATTAACTTGAAGGTTTTGGACCTCGATGCACCTTTAACTTGCATGCAAAAATTAGATGCCTGAGATAGAAATGGTCCCATCAGGGAAACTGATATAAAATTAACGTATTCATGTTTTACCAAAAGAAAATATTTTCCAAAGGGCTGTGATGTGTTTTGGTGTATCGATACCTAACCCCTCCAATGCTTCTTCATGCCGTCTTGAGACGATGGTTACTATGAAAAATAAGATTTGATGTATTTCCAGCATACTATTCTAGTGTTGTCTACAAGGATTTTCAGGGGTTCAACAGCTGACGTTTCGATGGAGCAGTTAGTCAACAAAACCAACTTGTGTAACATAGACTTATCAAAAGTAACTTGAAGTTAAGTCAGAAGTTAATTGACGAAATCATTACCCTTTGCTACCAATAGAACTATGTGTTATTCATGTTAAACACACAAGCCCATACACTGCTTTGATAAGACATGTACCTTATTCAACCTATACATGCAGTAGTAATGGAAACCTTAACTATCATCTCATCATCAACCAGCAGCTTATGTAAATTAAATATATACAGTACTATTGAAAGTTCTCATTAATATTCAACTACAGTTTTACTTATGCTTTCCAGCCAAAACTTTTCATTTTAAATGCTTATTGTGATTTAGACATAGATTGAAAACATTGCTCCTCCTGCATCAAAATGACAAACCAATCAAACTATTCGACCACCCTCAGAAGACTCCATTCCTCTCAACTTTAAAATTTCTATTTAGCATAGGGTGAAGAATAATGGAAAATATATCTCAAATGATAATAAATTTAACTTATGATATTTATGCTAATTATTAGGAAAAATAAATGAGATAAGTTAGAAGGTTAAAAGAAAATAAAACTAACTCATTGCATTCAAATTTGGACAAAAACTGAACTTTTTCAACCTAACTTTAATTTATTAATATGGTACTCTCCAAGTCTGTAAATATATAGGTATATTACATCCTTCTTGTTCTCTGTTGTTCCAGATGCTGAACTGCATTCTTAGCATGGTGGAGAAAACCAAGAGAGCATTGGCCATCTTGCAACACCGTGCCCTCCCAGAATCCAATTCAAATCCCCAAACAACTCCTCACCCCACGCAAGTTAATCCCCACCACAATCCTCACCACCAGCAGCCCCCTCCACCACCATCATCAGCATACTGGCTAAGACGAACCACCCCCGAAGGAGCTGATGGCAGTCATCACTACAGCAGCAATGGCATTGGACTGACCAGCCATCATATAAGTGCAATAAATAATGTACACCATTCCCAGGCATTGACAAGTCCTCATGATACATTTAAGAAGACAGCCGGGGAGATAATGGCACAGACAATTAAAGCAACAGAAGATAGAGTTGCAGAAGTAAAAAGAAGAGCAGGTGAGATTTTTTTTTGCTACTATCAGACGTGGGTACACAGTATCAATGGCGAAGTAAACTGTTTTGTAAGATTTTTTTAGCAGTTATTTTCAAATAAGTAATTTTTATTCACTTTCAATGATTTTAGGATAAAAAGATGAAATTCATACACAAATCTTGTCCATGAACATGTAAATTTTAATTTATGAAAATATATTCACTCAAGTATATATGATCTATAAAAGTAAGACCTCAAAAAAGAGTTAATTTTTCAATCATTCATTGTCAGTCACCTTCTTGACCTGACATCAGATTTTAAGTCTGATTCTATTCCTCAGCTGATCCTCCAAAGATTTTCACAACATTTGAACAGCTAAAATAAACTTTAGGCCCCAAGGTATTTGCTGTAGTTTTAAAAACCCTTCAGTTTGATTTGACATTTACTTATCCTAAATCTATTTCTAATCTGTGGACCACTTATTATAATAAATACTCCATCTCTTTCTTTGAATGACAGAGGAGGCAGTGAATGAAGTGAAACGGCAGGCAGTGGCTGAGTTACAGAGGGCTGTGGCAGCTGCCGAGAGCAAAGCCCTTGAGCTGGTTGCTGCCGAGCGTGCCAGAATGGAAGCACTCCTACTGGAAGCTCGGACAAGTGGAGCAGCTGGGAAGACGAATTCACGGCCCCCAGTTCCTGGAGCAGTGCTGCCACAGAATTCAGCTGAGCCATCTGATGTGGCGCCTTCATCATCGTTGCTGGTTGTAGATGGAGGCCGGAGATCACCCATCTCACCTCCACCTCCTCTTCCGATCTCCCATCATACTCACAATGTAAGCCCTGTGGATGTTTCAGCGTGCATGTTATGTTCATTAGGGCTTTAATTCTAATGTCACCAACATATCAATTGAAATTTCTTTACCCCATTGTGCTTATTGTTTCCATGCTCGTAAATCATCATTTCATCTTTAAAAATTAATTTAGTCAGTTTAAAATATTTAACAATATTTTCTGTTTTTCAAGTAGTAACCAGAATTCAAATATACACTTGCACACTTTTTTTTCCCTTCATTTGTGCACTTTTTCATGTTCCCTTTATTTTCGAACCACAATGGCACTTCTCAATCACAGAATAACTCTAAAACATTCTGAAACTATATTTTCTAGCAATATTTTTCTTGCCACCTTCAGTATGAATACTGGTAATTATTCCATTATACTGTTTCTGAAGACAGTCGTAAATGTTCTTCATTTACCCTCATTTTGTCAGCTATATACCATCATACCTTCGGGTTGATCACTGTGGTTTTTTGGTTTTTATACCATCATTGAAACTACAAAAATAGCAAAAGCTGAAAATAAAAAGCGAAGGTTAATTTATCTAATACTAAATACTATAGAATTAATCATATATCATTAAACATTACAAAAGAGAGAATAACCCAGGCCATACTCTTGTGTAATATCTGTTAAGGCCATAGTACTTCCATTCCGACATTTTCATTTATCATAAAATTGGCTTGGTCATTTCATTTATTCCATTCTCTGACACCTCTGTTTCTGCTCAATGTCTCACTTTGACATCCATCATTACATATTTTCTTCACATATCACAGCATGGTGAAGAAGAAATTGAAGTGTGTAGCAATTCCACTTTTTTCTTATGGCCATTCCAAGGAGAAAGAAAATACCTTTAGTCTGAATACATGTCTGTACCAAATTTTATAGCATATTTTGCCTTTTCTCAATTACTCAGACATGTTGGAATTGTGGACGTAAAGCCAACGAGACTTGCAGTGGCTGCAACACTGCTCGATACTGTGGTGCTTTCTGCCAGCATAAGGATTGGGAAAACCACCACCAGGTGTGCTGCGGGCGCTCAGCCTCCTCAGGTCTCACATCTGCTGCCACCACAGTCAGTGCGACTGCCCCATCAGAAAAGTCAGGCACTACAGCGGCCTCCACAGTGGCATCTGTGGTCGTAGCACCCTCCACCACTCCTTGCAGTTCACGGTCACCAACCCCTGTGGCAGCATCATCTTCTTCTTCCTCATCGTCCTCATCATCTTCATCATCGTCATCCTGCTCCCCACCAAACACAACTCCAGCAGCTCCGCCAGTGGTGACTGATGCGACTAAATGACCCAGAACCAACTTTCGGCGGAATCAACGACCAGCAAGAGAGAGGAAGTCACGCAAAAAACTTGAATGCTGATAGTAATGCCATTTTTAAAAAAAACAAATGTTTGAACAAGGTAATCCGGGTGGCAGAGGAGTGCATGCATACTTGATCATTCTGGACAGTCAGGAATATGAACAAAATAATTGTATGCAGTGTCATTTTCGCTGGTGAAATACTACTGGTTTTTCATATGCATGACTCACCTACCATACCTACTATGAGTAAGAAGTCTTAGGGTTTTTAGGTGATTTTTTTACTCTCACCTGAAATTTTCAAGGTAATCCAAGGGACTTTACTCAAGAACCTGTTGTATTTCCATGTTGAAATATTCTTGTTTACTTGCTAAACATTGCAATTTGTTTTTCTTGGTGGATGGAATAGGGTACATTTTAAAAATTAATATTTAAATGAATCTGGATAAAGGAGTAAAAATCTGAAAGTGTATACTAAAGTGTTTCTTCTTACAAAGTGAGAGATTCATTTATGGCACCTAATGTTGAATCACTTTAATGTAAATGAGGTCATTTTTGGTGTAACTCTAGAGATGATCTTCTTTTTATAGTGATTTCAGTACTTCAGTATTAAAACACATAGAACATTTGTATATGTAGGTCATTAAAATGTTTTTAAGACTGCATTCTCATAGTTAATCCCAAAAGGTTTAACTCTTCCTATTTCCTTGATGTGAGGAAGGACTTCAGAAATCACTTCTTATTTATACTGTTTTTTCTTTGGTAAAATAACAATATCTAATGTGTTTCATGTACCTATAGCATTTCTGTTTTACAAATATATATGTTCCATGCAATATGTCCTGGTCACTGGTTTTTTCCAAAAGAGTAATTATGAAACCACTTGCTCTCCTGCACCAGTAATTAGTGACAGATGCATTGTACCAAAGAATGAAAAACTTTATTATGGGTGCTGTGGTATCTAGTCACAGAAAGTGTATGTCAAAGGTTGTTTCTTATATGTTATATCTCCTTGGCAGCTCACCTGTGCCAATTTCGGAGTGGCATGTGCTCAGGATCCACTTCGGACTTGTATTGCCATAATTGTTCACTTGTATACCCTGTTAATGTGTGTATATGAATGCATAAATAGTTTTCAGGAAACTGTTGGAGCACCTATTAAGTTTATGTACATGTGTAGACTAGTTTAATTCTTTTCAAACACTTCTCAAATAGGAAATTGGCTAAATAGTTCCATGATCAACACTACCTAATAACCTAATTCTTCAATCTATAAGTTGTAGAAAATTTTGTTTGTAAACAAATACCTATTATTATTTAGTGTGAATCAGAGATGCACTGCTGTATTCTTACTGTGAATAAATTTGGTTTATTCAAATAATTAATCAAATTTTATCTTATTTTACAATTAATTGTATCAACTAGATCTTTGTTATTGATGCTAGTTTGACTTACAAAGCTCGATATTATCTCATACTAAACCCTAGAGGATATAAAATTCATAGGTTAGGGAGAAAAGCAACTTTTTTTCCATTTTTCAACTTTAGTTTTACAAAAGGAAGGATCTGGTAGAAAGAATTGAGAACTTTACTCAGATACTACAGGTGAGTGTTATCATTTGTGTACTGCAGATCTCCCATTCTATCTCCTCGTACATCTGATGTCACCCCATAACACCTCTTTCCATAGTCCCTTCAGCAGCCAAAAATGTTTTCAAACTAAAATCAAATGTCTTGTATGCCCTTTTTTCATATTTCACCACTTTCATTGCTCAAAATATATGAAGCACTAAAATATACATATAGGTAATTGAAACTGAGTTATATCATGAAATCTATGATGGAATAAATCTATTCAATGAAGAACTCCCATCTATTTCTTTACGTATGATATCAAATCTATATGAGTAAACAAACACTTTTGGATGGGATACTATGTATTCTGTTCCATCCACTTATGCTCTTTGTTCCTAATGGCATTTTTATATATTTAACTAACTTCATTCAGGTAAAGCTGCAATGTAAGTGTCACAATTTTCACAGCCGTTCACAAGTTTTCCATACAGTTTACAAACCATATAACAGGATTTCATCAACACCATTATTACTGATAGAAATTAATGTAAATAGAAAATAGGCCTCCACGGAGAAAAGAAACCGTATATCGATTAAAGTGGTAAATAAAGTTTGAACTAAAAGTTTATTAAGAAAATAAATGGAAAATCAAACTCCAGATTCACTACTCTCTAGATACTGATTGAATAAAATTGTGTGAATGTTCCATCAGTATGGCTGTTTGCTGACAGGGAGGACTGGATATTGCATTGAATATGGCCGGAAAAGGCATATGAAAGCCACCATTGTTAATCAATGGTTACATATAGGAAGAATTTAAAGCAAGGGTGGCACCATCCTTTGTCAAACTACAGCCCAGGTAATCAGCAGCATAAAGAGTAGAACCTGTGACCATATACAGCTGGTAATAGCAATTAGGATAAAGTGATATAACATTTCCCCAACAATGTCTACTCTCCTATTTTTTACCTTAATCACACACTAAGGAATTAAAGTTATGACACAAGAGATGTATTGTATTTCTCTCTGTAAGAATATTTCACTATTGAATTTTATGATTCATTTCTTGTTCTTTGTGGGAGGAAATGTATGGATGGTGTCACTATGTTTATAAACTATATACTAGATGAGTGATGCTACTATGAATTTAATATTATTTATATAAACCATATCACTAATTTATGGATAGATTTTTTATATTCTCATGCCTTCATTCCTTCCTTCTCCAATGAGATGAGCAACGTGCCTCTACTCGCCTATATTGAAATTTTTAAAAAAGTTTATTGAACTAGACTATTCGTGCTTTCATTTTGACCACTTTGGGAAAATGAATCTTTGTAATAAAGGTTTCATATCGGAGAGTGAAATAAAGATTATTTTTTTATTAATCGGCAATTTTTCAGTAACTATTGATGTTAGGAATTTTGGATTTGGAAAACGTTTAGATAATTAAAAATACTTCATTTTATTAGATTACTGACCTATTTCAATTGTAAATTTTCCAAAAAAAACCCAATTTTCTTTGTTTACTGACACTTGTACAATAAACTGTCTTCAAATTTATCGTGGAACACATCATTCTCCTTGTAATTTTATTCTCTACTGGTGCGTAATTTAAACTTTTTCTCTAGTACTCATGATTTTCAAGTCAAGGGCATAAAACATTTTTTCACATTTTTTGTGGCCGCCATTTTGTTTAAAAACAGGATCACCCAAGCACTCCCTTTTGATGCAAATTTTTTTAAAATCATCCTTTTTACCCATGTACCAAATTTCATCGTTTATCCGTTTTATTCCGAAATCAGGCGATTTTCGACATATTCCGACTGGAATAAAATTACCTGGTCAGTACTCGAAAAGTACAACTAAAAGGTCCACTAAAATCACTACACCTATTTAAAATAGAGTACTTAACTAAATAATGGAATATTTTCCGTGCATATTCCCCACTTTGGGAGGTAGGGCCGGCACAATAACATTATTGTTACGATTATTTTATTAGCCGACACACGATTATTGTTACGATTATTTTATTAGCACTCAAAAGTGCAATTACAAGCTCCACTAAAATCACTACACCTATTCAAGTCAGAGTTCTTAACATAATAACGCAAAATTTATCCATGCATAGTTATCCATGCATGTTTAGTAAAAATGTAGATCAAAACTTAGCCCACGAGGTAATGGAACGGTTTTGGTACGTTATGCAAGGTAAGGACTGGACACATTAAGACGAAACTCTGAAAGCACGTACAAAACATTTTTGTACTTACGTTTTTTTCAGCCATTCCTTCCTATGTATAGGTGGCTGTTGATATATTATATTCATTCAATTCCTCTAAGTGGCATCCCGGTCTAGAGGAGTTCCTGCGATGGGGGCGTATTTTCAGTTGGGTTGTACGGTGATTTCAGGAGAAAAAATCGTTGATCTTCCATTCCTCGTGTTCCATTGGAACTTCAGTATTAATTGCAAGTTATTCGACATCACCCATGAAGTTACTTGATAAATGCGAATCTTTGCGCTTGTAGAAGGAAGGTGCTTAAAAGAGATCTCCGTTAACGCCTATGTGAAACCGCACGTCTTTTCCCCTTTTTAAAAGGGGACTAGCTCGCGCCTGATCTCCTCACAGAGGAGACTCAGGCGCCATCTATTAAGGTGCACCCGGTCTTTTCTTCTCCCTAGAGGATGTTCTATCTATATATATATATTTATAATCCCTGTACTAAATATGGGTGCTATTTTATTCACATATTTTTCCTACATAACACAACAATTTGGGGATGGGAATCCTCCATCATGCATTAAATAAATCATTTGTCATTCAGAAGAAGAAAATGGTTGGATCTAAGCGTGCAATAAACCCTGTAGAGTCCACTTCAGACCACCAAATTAGTAAAATAATAATCGAATTTTTAATGAAACAAGCTTCAAAAGTTCAGAGGTATGTGCCACCGACACATATGAAATACAAGGATGAATTTGTACAATGTAAGTGAATTATACTTTTTTTAATATTGTCCTTTTACGTTAATAGAGTAAATTCAAATTGAAAATAAGTAGGAAAACTTCATTTTTCTATACAATACTATAAATTGTTTTTTTTTAATTTTGCTAAAGCTATCCATTATAAAAACCTACATGAGATACAGAGATTAAAAACAACGTATAAGCTTCCAAGGTACAAGTTTCGGGAAAAAATATAAGATGCACTCAAAAGTATCTGGATCATATGATTTCAAGTAAAATTTGATATGATGATCGATGACAGTACACGAGATAAAATAAAACAACCAAAATAATAAATATATAATTGGAAGAAAATACAAGTTCAACAAAATGTTATTTCATTATCGCAAGTAACATTTTGTGTTGAATCTTTTGGGTGGATATACCCTGAAGATAGTTTTAATGGTGGATAATTAATAAACATAATTATTACTTTGTTAAATAGAAATGTGAAAACAGCCAGTCCAATATTAAAAGTCACAACGTGATAACGAGTACATATAACAATAAAATACAAGGCGTAACTTTATATTTGTTTTGGAGTATTTGCAAAAAGGAATCTACACACAAATAACTGAGACGGAATCGTACTCATTAGATTAAAAAATTAAGTAATGATTAATCTTCATATACCCTGTGCCAAAAAATATAATATTCAAATTAATAAGGGAGCATTTACCTTGGATACAGGCATAATAAAATGTCATAGAAATTACATATGAAATGAAACATTAAAGACTTTTAGAAACATTCTGGAATAAAAATAAATGTATTCCCTTCACAGTATTTCATCGTTATTTATAAGGTTGCATCATAGGCCAAGGTAGTAATGCATTCCGAAAAATTTAACTTAATGTAGAAACCTTCATCTTACTATATTGTTCATTGCACTGAAGAAATGCGATAGAAGAGATTCCAACATAAAACGTCACAGGTGAATCAGAGATTAAAAATTAAAGATAGATAAAATATATTGCAAGGCATTTTATATTTGTATTTTGGAAAAAATAAAAAAAAATAATTATGGTACAAAAGTAAGACGAACCACAGGGTATAACCTGAGAAACAATGTTGATGATCAATTATAACATTCCAAGTGCCAAAATATATATAGTACAGAATAATATATAAATTTCTACCTGAATAACATTGATACTCATGTAACACAATGTCAGAAGCATATTTTATAATGAATAATTAAGGATGGAGTAATTAAAACGCTTTCGCAGTTTAATAGATCATTGAGGTTAAAAAAGGAGGAATGAGGGTGGGTATATACTGCTTAGCTGATCGTTTTAAACCTATAAAATTGCGTGTTACATAATAATTATACACGCTCATATAAGAAAACTTTAAAAAATAAATATATTAAATGAAAGAATAATGGATTTGAAAAATCATTCTTACATTCGGTATAAAAGCAATAGATTAGCATTTTATAGTATTTCTTTGGAGAGATGATAATTTCAAATTACGATTTAGCATATTGATGGAATTTAATGGGAAATATAAATCCCGTATTAAAAGTCAGGAGTGACTCAGATTATCAAAAATAATTTTTAAATCTGCAAGGCATGAATTTTTATGCGTCAGTGGGAAAATTAACCAATTGTCATGCATAGATAACTAAGACATTCAAATCGATTGATTCATATCATAGACATTAGACACGATCTATTTATTTATTATTTTATTTTTCTTTAATGGGCTGGAGAATCTGAAACAGCCATAACCGTTGTCAATTTTACATACAAACATAAAAATACAATTCAATACAAATTTACAATTCGCACATGCAATATATTATAATAAGACAGGAAAAACAGATATCAAAATTTCAGTTTGGAAATAATAAAATAATAACCCCAATGTACCCCTTAATATTATAACATTATTTTTTTAGGAGGAACCTATTTATTACAATATACAACATGACAAAAATTAACAACTCTAAAGAATAAACAAAATTATATCTTAGATATCGAAATACATCAGTACATCAGACGTATAACAATAAAAACATAAAAATTGCAAAGGATTTACTAATACTGTACGAGACCAAATATTTTAATAAGCATCAAAGTGTAAATATTTTATTACATTTTCATTTTTCGTATATAAATTTCATTTACATAAATGTAGTAATGACGAAGAACATTTCTATAAAGTTTATTGCCCTATAAAGTTTCTTTGTGGCAACAGGGAGTCCAATACTTACTTACTTATTATAAAATAAAAAATATGCACAGCGCAACTTCACAAACTTTTTGAGAAAAAATATAACACAAATTACAACAATAAGATGTCAACTAGTGACACGAATTTCAACCAAAAATTCAGGTAATGACCAAAATCAATTTTTTTTAAATGCCATTAAACCATAAATAAAAATGATAAATGATTTTGTCCGTGAAAAATTATAGGAACTACACAAAAACAATTCGCATGCATTCACATATGACAAATAAAGTTCAAGAATATAAGTAGAAATAACCGTTCCTACATTATAATGAGAATGTCATTTTTTTATTTGTTCATTGTTATCTAAATACGTTGAATAAAACCTTAAAACTTGTTACAAAAGTAGGACATTCGATTTTCTTTACATAGGATTATATCTAACAGCAACACAACAAACAGTCAAAAGGTATAATCCACTGGGGAATCAGAGATGAAAAATGCATATAAAAATAAAATATGGAAAGGATTATTTAGCAAAGGCTATATAGCCATAGTCAAAAGTCGTTTACCTAAACCTTTTTTTAAAAATAATATTATTAATAATATACACAAATATGTTAAATAATAAAACAAATTAAACATTAAATATAAATAAATTGAATTTAAAAAATAAAAAAACAGAGGTAAGACATTTTCGGCAATTGATTTGACCTAGGCAATGATAGCGATCATAACAAATGGAAATAAACGATTCTCAAAATGCCAAAGAAATAAATTTAATCAGAGAATTGAATGACACAGAGTCTTGGACAACGTTACAAGTAGGACAAATGTCTGAAAGCAGTTTTAATCGATGAAACAGTACAATTGCTATCGCCGGCTTTATTTGGCAAATTAATATTTTATTCAATAAATTGCATAAGAAGTCATGGTAGCCCAGTGGGTAGAGTGCTTGGCTAGAGACCGGGTGACGACCCTCCGGACACCTCCAGCTAAACCCAAGCTAAGTGACTTTTCGGGTACCACATCTTCATGGGCCACAGGCGGCACAGGGAAATGAACTGGCCCCTCTACCATAATGTGTGAATTTACACACGCCGTGGGCTTAGTTCTAGGTGCGCTCTACCCTCACTTAACATACTAACCTTCTGGTTGATCACTGTGGTTTGGTGGTAAATTGCATAAACATAGAATACATACAATGTTTAAAAATAACAAATATGAAATGGTTTTTAAATATTAAATAAAAATAATAAACGATTTTGTGCCTGAAAATTTATAGGAAATACACAAAAAAATTCGCATACATTCACATTTGAATTACCTATGTAAAGTTAAAGAATATAATGATACGTAACCAGTCACACATTATATTGAGAATGTCATTTCTTCAACGTTTATAAATTTTGTCGGTATTTAATCAATTTATTTTTTTTGCTTAAAATATATAATTACTATCCGGTGAAATCATAATGTTACTGCTTGAGGATTAGTACTGAAAAAGTTCTAGAAAATAATTTTTAAGTCTGCTTAGTTTTGTCTGAAAACAAGATAAGAATTACTATAATTGACATGTTGAAATACTTTTAATTAGCTTGTCTCTTTTTTATTTATTGCAATGTTATTAAAACTACACGGAAAATAGTTGATGTACATAGAAAAATATTCATACTAGCTAGAAGAGTCACATTTATATACTATTTATTTTTTTAGGATGAGGCAATAAATATTGTAACAACTAGTGTTAAACAGCAGGTTTTGTTTTAAACAGACAGCTTTTCAATCACTCTTTTTTTAAAATACAAAAAAAACCATTCGGATAACTGCTTCAAAGCCTCCTACTTCACGCTCTATCCCAATATTTCAAGAATTTTGTCTATTACCACTCCCATGTATATATATATATATATATATACTTTTCCTAGTAGCCCATGTTAAGGAGCACCTTTCTGAATTTGAAATAAATTCACATTTCCATAGCCATCAAACTCGTGCTCTTTTTAACC
>WURS02000013.1:8912263-8922995 GCA_011762765.2 Rhinocypha anisoptera | reverse complement strand
AATTCAAGACCATAATGATCTGAGATACCAAGGTTGATTACCTTGGTAGTGAAACAATCTGTGGGCAAGCTTGTTATAATATTGTCAAGGCAGGAGTTCAATCTAGTTGGCTCCTTATTGACACAGAGCAAGTTAAAGGATAAAAGAAGTAAGGTTAGAGCAACAGAATCCATGTTTGAGAATCGGACGTCAATATTCAGATCACCACAAATAATAATATGTAAACCTAAGTTGAACAGAAAGAGCAAAATTTGTTCAAGTTGATCACAAAAGGTTTGTACAACACCATTTGGAGATCTGCATACACAAGCAATTATAGCATTGTATTTTAAGACCAGAAATCTTTACAACCTTTAGTATAACAAAAACAATTTTAATTATAAACTTGTTTTTGTAGGTTCTCTACTTTTATATATCCTATGTATATTTTTTCATCATTTATTTGTCTATGGGCAACTGACCCCCCCCCCTGATAATCCCTATTGGGTCCCAGTCATTAAAAATTTGACCTCTTTTAGAATTCTGTTTGCTGTTCCCTCACCATCCTTTCCCACCCCATTCTAATGTCTGGTTAGTTTGTATTTTAATTCTTTAATTCTTTGTCACATTAAAGAGACTCAAATGAAGTCACCACTGTCCTTTGAATGCTCTAACCCAGTTGTGTTGTGCAATATCTGATACAACATTCATACTTTCTTAGTCTTTTCAACACATTAGAAACAAGAGAGACATTTAACGTTTTGCATCATGAATCAATGTCATCTCTGCATCACTTTCCACATGTATGATTCAATAATGTTTCAAATTAAAAAATAATTTGATTAGCTAATTCCAATCATTTGATTTGCTATTATCAATTAGTATCAAGAAGTACATGAAAAATTTAACAACTGCAAATTCTAACTTTATCTTACTTGTATGACACACCACCAATGAATGCTCAAGTATGCATGTTATGATACTTTATGGCATTGTATAATAAGAGTCCCTTTCATGTGGGGGATCAAAGTTTTTAACTATTTGCCATTAAAAGTAATGTTTATTTTTTTACAGAAATGGAGAAAGAAAAAAGAAAAAATCAAGTGCTTTTCTCATCCATTAATGCTGCCGCACATCACTGATACCATTTTAGGATCAAGCATGTTTTAATAAAAATTATTTTCAACTGTATCATGTTGTTTAAATTGAAAATAACTGGAAAAATTGAAAAGTTCATGATAAACTGATTTTTTATTCTCAAGATATACAACCTGAAAACTTACAAATATATGCTCCAAGACAGGCATTACAATGCACAGATAAAAATCATGTACTGTAAGGATGAGAGTTAGTGCAACTCTACAGCAACATCACTTGCATACACGAGCTAGTTGAAAACATTGCACTATGATGAAGTCAGCTGAGGAGAGGCAGGAAGGATGTCACAACAATCTCTTGACAGATTTAAAATTAAAGTGGGAAGACATCATTCCACCATAAGGAATTGTCTACTTTAATTTGACTGCTGCCCGAGTGTTTGACAAACACCACCAATGCCACTGGATGTCAAATTATAAAAATACCAAAACAATATCTGCTGCATCCCCTTCACATGCCAAAAATATATCAAAATAATGCTTGATCTTCCCAAAAATAATCCTGCCGATGATATAAATCATGCAGTTTAAACCAAAAGAATATATATAAATAAAATCCTGAAAATTTTTTGGAAGATACAAACATTCATTTGCAGATACTATTACCCTCACCCAAACATGACTAGATTTTAACAGCAAAATATATATAAAAGAATGAATACACTATGTGCTGAGAAATACAGATTTTCTATGACTATTCACAAATTTGAGCTTTGTGACAGCTTCGTAAAAGATCTCAGACTCTTTCAAACCATTTCAACAGAAAACAATGAGAGATATGAAATGAATCTCACATTTAATAATTTCACATTTCTATCCCAAGTATAAAAAATTGCCAGTGAAAAATTATAAATTTTCCTACCCAAAAATAAAGCAACTCTGGCATAAACAATGCATAAATAACACTGGTGTTAAACCAATGAATGAATTACAATCATTTTCTCCTCATCTCATATCTATAGATATCTTTTGTAGTTTTGCCCTTGCATCTGATTTTAAATTGAAACAATTTTTAATGCATATATGCTTCCAATTCCAAGGCATGATGAAATTCAGTCATTATCCATTAGATGATTGCTATTCACCAATAATTATTATTTTAATTGTTTGGGCTTAGAATAAATTACCTCATGAGTTTATAACAGTTAGGTAATAATTTGTTCACAAAGAAGATACATCCAATTGAAACTCAATGCCACAATTTAAATTATCTCATGCAATTAGAGGTATTGAAGTCGATGAAGGGGCCTGGAACATTTAATACAAGGCTCAGAAATAGACACATTTTACATGAACATGAAACCAGGCCAATCAGTATAATAGCTCTTACTTTTCAGCCACAAAAAATAAATTGAAAGAAAATTGAGAAAAAATGCAAGGAGGTAATGTCTTGAGCCATGTGATGTTCAAGAAGAGCACAAATCTTGGGAATAAATCACATCCCTGTTCTATTATTTCCATAGTTTTTCATGAGTGAAAGAAGGGGACTGCATGAAGGTACGATGACATGACTAGAATGTTTTGAATTTAAGTCCAATAAATATCAATAGAAAGATGTTAATAAACAATAAATATATCTCAAAAGGTTCAAGGTCCTTGTATTATTTCCACATCATCTTTGGTAAATCCTCTTGCTATTAACAGACAGGAGTACTGGCATTCTTATAAAGCAGGCACTATCTCTATCTCACAGCCCAACCATTGGGATCTCACATAAAAGCTGGAGTCTTCCTTAAACTGGCCAATTGGTTGAACTTGCATTGGCTAACCATTCGCACTTCACTCAAGGCCATAAACCATCCAACCACTGATATATCTCTGTGAAAATGGTCCATTTTGTTCATGTTTCTCCTTCTAATCCACAACACAAGACCCATTTATTCAAGCTCTCCGAGAGTTTCTGCTCAAATAACACAGTTTGCAAAATGTCAACAATTGCTCCTTCCTGCAGAGATATTTACACCAACAACACAGTCTCTTGTCCTAGTGGAGTGACCTCCACGTTTCGCAGAATGCTATCAGGATTTATAAGTGCGAATGACATCCTTGATGAGAGCCCGGCATAGTGGACAATGGCCACCACCCTTGCCCCTCCATTGCTGCAAAGCACACTCGTAGCACATACACATGTGACCACACATGTAAAGTACACTGTCTATTGGGCGCTCATAGCAAATTGAGCACTCACTTCCTGCACCACCACTTCCTCCTGCACCACTCATCATGGTTCCCGTACGGCCCCCACTTGATTCTAAGGTAGAGTATGAGGTTGTTGCGGACACGGGCTGTAAGATCAAAACAAAAGCAAAGTTAGAAAATGGATGCTGAAAAAGTAGCAGATATAAAATACTTTTAATCATTCAAATTTATGATAAATCCACAGTAGTGAAGTTCAATGGACTCATGTCAGATTAAATTAAACAAGGAGAATTTTGATAAAAACACTCTTTCGACCTCTTACAAGAGTAAGCAGATTTGTCATGCTTTGGGATGAAAGTGTGATGTAAAAAGAAATTGGCTGCATGTACAGTGACAAAGGAACAGTGAAAAAATATTTTATAAATCTTATACCTTCCAAAAGTCACTCTTGTACATTGCCACAGTTTGTGTGACTGGTTATGATGAATTTATTGGTTTGAGGAGTGACTTTATGGAAATATCGGATATCCATTATGAAATGATTACTACTAAATGCTATTCCACAGGTTTATTGGCAAACTACTTTCAAACAATGCAAATGATAACTACACATATGATACCGATGCTAAAAAAACTAATTTCAAATGTTATATTCTGAATTAGAATACACACTATTCGAATGTCATACGTACAAAATGCACTTAGGGAATATGTACAGAGAAAACTATAAGATCTGTCGGACAGAATAATGTTGATTCATCATAGAAATAAATAAAATTAATACTTTTATATTCTCATGCTTAAATGTTTTTTTACATGTACATATTAGTGAAAAATGGGTTGTTTGCTGGTACTGACCATTACGTAATCGGAAGTAGCAGAAATAATGTAGGAGAATAACATATTTCTCCATTAAGTTTTCTCTTCCATGAAAAAGCGTTGCTTGTAGAGTGTATAGTGTCACCATTCAATGCCGTGGTGTTTATTTGATACTAACAGAATCTCAAGTAATTTGTGATAGTGCTCACTCACTTTGATTTGATTTATGCGGCTCATATGAAATTCATATTTGCTCTGCAGTACAGAAAGATAAGGCAGATCACTCACCTCTATGTAAGTATGACTGTAAGTTGACAGCAATGTTCCAGAACCTGAGGGAGGGATTGCCACTACCGAGAGGGAAGACGAGGATGACATATGTGGCATGCGATGGTTTTGATGGTGGCCAGACTGCTGTGATCCCTGATGTGACTGCTGGCCCCCGTGGCCATGAGGCTGCTGGGAAGACTGACTCTGTTGTTGCTGGTTCAGATAATTGGACTGGGCTGGAGGGAGGTTGACAACAAGGACACCACTGCCAGGAGTCGGTGACGCTGATGACGCTGGTGACGACTGGTGCGATGACGAGTGGTGGTGGTGTGAGGAATGATGGTGTGGAGGGTGATGATTTGGATGAGCTGGAGAAGGACTAGTGGTGCCAGAGACTGAAGCCACGGGCGTCAACACGACACTTGGAGCTGGATGATATGGTGGGGGGGCAGGGTGCTCTGATGAAGACGGTAGACAGACCCTGAGTCTGCTCAGGTTGGGTCCCTGCAACTGCTGGTCTGTTGGTCGTGAATTTGGCCATGATGTAGCAGCTGATGATGATGCTACACAGGAAGACAATCCTGAAATTAAATAAAAAGATTTATGAATATGGTTTAAATAATTATCCATATCATTTCTGGAAATTTTATGATGGGAAATGAGAGAATTTTTCACTATTATCACATCTTTGTTACAAGGGGATACTACATTTTGCATTATACACAAGGCATGAAATACATAAATCCAGTCCAAAACGTCGGTTCATTGCCAATTATATAATGATATCATCATCATGATGTCTCACAAAAGAGAACTTCTGAAAACTGTTTACATGGATTGACTTGCAGCAGGAAAATACCCATGCATATCAAGGTATATCAAATATAAAATTTATATTAATATGGTGTCTTGCATATGCATAAGTCAATTAGTAATATGAGACCCACTGGTGTTCATATTGTAATTGCAGACATTTTTATGATAGGAAATGCCAATGGAAAAATTGGCATGTGAATGCTATTTTCGAGTGCCAAGTAATATTCTTCTCTATCTAGAACATAATTATTCAATGAGTGTTTATGTTCAGAACACCCCAGTTCATAAACAGAACTACTGTACAACAATTTGGCTGGTAGGCTCTTTAAATCCAGCTCATAAATCATTCAACTCATAGCAAGTGTAATTGCTACACCATACATCATAAAATTTCTTAATTTGTAGTGGTTGTAGTACGTAGGATTTTTTCACAATGACACAAAAATTATGTTATCCTTTTAATTTACCTGAAGTTGATGAAGGAATTTGAGGCACAGGGGATGGAGATGTTGTAGGGGGCTGTGGTTCCATGAAGCTTCCAATTATGCGTATCCTTTGAGTCGTTCCATACACATCAAAGAATGCCCAGAGTTCTAATGTATGATCTACGTGCATCCGAACTTCAGGTGGTGATCCATTTTTTGATATTAAAACCTCGCCTGAAATTCAATGAGTAAACTAGTCAAGTGCAAAACTATACCTATAAACTATTTTCAGAAGCATATAAGCATTAGCCTGAGTTTTTCACTGGACATGTCAATCAGCTTACCCAGGTGGGTGACACAAACAGATATTTCATCTCCTCTCTCAGTCCTAGCCCCTGCGACATCTTTGCTCACAACCCAGTACTCTGGCCTATCAAGTAGGAGGTCAGAGTCATCTGGGAGGTCAGCCCCTCCTGATGATATTTGGGATGGATTGCATGATGTCAGCCCAAATGCCAAAGCACCAACATAAACTGCATCCGTAGCCAACACCTTCAATAAAATTGTTACATTTTAGAGTGATAAATTGGCATAAATAACTACCTATTCTATTCCAACTGATTTTCTAAAAGAAAACAACCATCATATAACAATGTGGTCAACAGCCACTTAAATGGCTCATTGAAGAGGAAAGTGGCTTTTAAATAAATGGGAGTTCAATTGTCAATGAATCACTGATGTGCCAATGCTCACCTGAACAACAATTTTTTCACCAAGGACAATGGGTCTTGATGTAAACACATAACCTCTTGAAAATTCTGTGTCTAAACGGCTAGCAACACATCTATCAGTGCTTAGACGAACATTTCTTCCACGGGTCCTGTAAAAAAAGCGACATCGACTTTGAGTTTAAATTTTATTTTATATACACTTCTCTAAGAATAGTGAGTGCCATAAATCATGTGACTGTTGTCGGGTGTCAAAATATTTTGGAGAAAAAAGAATTACAGCCCTCTTATGCCTTTGCTAAAACTAAAAATTTAAAAAGTAGTAAAGTAAAGGAAAACTATGAATATTCAGGAAATCTTGAACTAACCCCACACAATCTGTTTTAGTTATGATCATGTCTGTGGATGAAAAAACTCACCTATGGAATGGCAATGGAGAATAATGGGAGCCAGAGGGTTGGAACCGAGAAAGCTGACCAGGAACTTGCTCAACAGACTCTCCAGTTGCTGCGGTAGGAGTTACGGCTGAGGATGAAAATCCCTCTGCCATCGCAGCCCTCTGGAGGTTCTGCTGCTGCTGAAGGTGGACCTGCAAGTGCTGTTGTTGCTGCAGACTCAGGGAAGCAATTGAGGGAATGATGCGGTCTACATCTGAGACTGTGTCCACCATGCCAATGTTAGATGAGGAAGAGGATGAGGAGGAAGAAGTTGAGGAAGACGGAGATGGGCCCTGCTGACAGGCCGACACACCAGAGGATGTCGAGCAGGGAGCTTGGATTCGGCGAGAATTGTTGAGCTGCTGCCGTGGGTCTGTAATGAAAAAACACCATGCTATGTTAGGAAAGAGCCTATAAAGTACTCAGGATTTTAATTTAGGGAATTGTCTAAAAAATCATGTTTCTACATATATAAAATATTTCTATTTAGGCTGGTTGTCATTTGAAAGCACAATGGTCTGGTTGGTATACTATTGGGATGGATAGCTCAGAAGTTACTTTTTTCTGTCTGGTGGGAGATAAAGACATTTTCATGTTTGTTTCAGTTATGCAAGAAACAAAGAAACTGACAGAACAATGTTGATTTCCAATGCCACAATGATATGGGTTTCAAAGAACACACTGACTTTTTCCTATGGATTTCCACAAGAACATCTGGTAACAATGTGCCAATCAGATACATCAATTAGAATAAGAGAAGTTTAAATGACACGGGGTAGAAATTGAAGTTTTCATTTTGAGGGCTGAAATAGGAATTAGCCTTTGTGCAATACACTATAGTGGCATCACTAAAATTCAACTGCATTTGTGAAAAGAAATTATCTATTTATTCTGTCAGAGAGGGAATTTGAGAGCTTAGCACATTTTCTCACAATATGTCATTTCCAAAAACAGCACCATAGAAAGAAAGGACTTGGGTGACTGTTAGAATACAGTAGTTTAGAATCAAAATGGAAAACTTGTGAAATACAATGAACACAATTAAGCACGATTAAAGACTGGTATTAGGACATTCAGCATTGTGAAAAACAAGTGAAGCTGTACTTACCCAGAAGTTGGATGGCGGTTGAGTTGCCATAAACATCTAACACGGCCCATAGTGGACCTCTAGTTTCAACACCAGTGAAGAACACCCCCCTCTCCTCCCCGTTGATTCCAAAGTGGACATCACCAGTCTGGGTGACATAGTAGAACAACACAGAGTCCACCTCTGCAAATCTCTCAGCAAGAGCCTTGGCCCAGCAGCCTGGTTTATTGGTCATGTCTGAGGAGAACAATACAGAGCAGTGTTATTACAGATTGCCATGATGGATGATTAGAATGAAAGGAATGATCTCATTTTCTAGCATAAACATGACCAAAGATTTTAATCCCCTTCCCCAAATGAGTGGAAAGTGCCAGAAGTGGAAATTTTGGTGTTTGTGGTAGCATCCAAGAGTTTTATCGTTTTAGAATTTCACTAAAAATGTTCACGTTGGCGTTTGGTGATAACGTTTTAATGTCTCATTTCTCCCTAGCCTGATAATAAATGCATTTTATGCACTTTTTTATGAGAAGCGTGTTCATACAACGTAAAATGTTATTCATTGGAAGTTTATTTAAAGAAGTCTCATTCCAAAACTTTCGACGCTTCACCAAACATGGCCACTTGTGAGAGTCGTCAAACGAGTCTGGCTTTCAACCTGAGCCATATGCACCCACAACATACACACCTGGGCATGCGTATTTGGGCAGTGCGTTCCTCAAGGTGCTAGGATCGTTGGCCGTGAAGCCGAACCGGATAACACCACTCCAGTTGTTGGAGACCCCGATGATTTTCACGTACACCTGCGGACATGCATAAACATATATTATCATATAGCACACAAAATATTAATAATAGAGACGAAATCATTCGCACCACACTTATAGATTCAAAAGCTTGTTAAGTGATTGTTATTTTCCCACATTTAAGAACACCACCCTTCCATAGACATTTTTCAGCATTAAAGATGCCTTGTTTCGGTTCATGTATTAGGCAATGCACCGATTGATTTCGCGAGAGAACCAGAAAATTTTGTCGTGAACTTCTAAACATGTGGGACGACTTTTTCTCTACATTCACATTAATACAGAAATTCCCTCATTTGATGAGGCACCCATCATTCATTTCCCCACATTTCTCATTTACCTTTTCCGCTATCCGGACTGGCCGACTGCTGAAGGTGAGGCCCTTACAGAAGCTCTCGACCCGCCTCGCAACAGCTCCGCACTCCGACACCCTGATATTCTCCCCATGGACCGGATGGAAGAGGAGGGGAGGCAAGTTGTTCGTACCCCCGGCAACAGCATTTGAGTTACTCAAATTGCCCGAAAATTGAGCTGTGGAAGAGAGGAGAAAAAAAAGAACGTCACAAAACCGTCAAGGAAAGAAGTATAACCCAAGCACAAAAACAAGACACGACAATAATCACACACGACAACAAACACTATTGGCTCTGCTCGTGTAATTCCATTCACTCTAACTAGACTGCAACAGCAGATGTGTGGGGGAAAAGCCCCCCCTTGACAACAATTAGTTATTTCCCAAGAGTTCCTTTGTCCCCATTTCCCTCTCGCTTTGTTGAGTGGGGTCGATGGAAAAAGGGAAATGCTGTTCTTTCCATCTTGAAACTCGAGCTTATGAATGATGTAATGGAATCAGAAACTTGTAATGAGGAAATGTTTTAAACATTCGATAGAACTTTATTGCACCTTAGATGTATCAATACATGTCCACTTTACAGGTCAATTCATCAGTTCAATAATCATCCTTAGCAGGTTCCAAGCACATCGGAAGTAAGAGACATGAAGGGTGATCACTTGCACACAGGACGTATTATCGCGATAAGTATGATTTTAACCGTCGCAGAAAATCAGTAGCAAAACTACTACTACTATAACTGTGTTTGCAACTATGTTTCTTTATCTTGCGGCCCTTCGAGGGGAAGGTTACCAAATACCTGAATCAAGACTACAATCGCGCAAAATCTTAGGACTACCACCTTATGAATTTCTTCATTGGTTATCCATGTTATCATGATTACATGTGGGGAGGAAACTAAAATCGTCGAGTTCTTTCGAGGTCAAACTTACACTTAAAATCAAATGCGAGTACTTTTCATACGACAGACTCAGGCAGAACTTTGTGGAAACCCATCGCGCAGGGTAAAGAAGTAACCCACGTGAGCTTTTATTTGGCACGACCATGGTTGCACAGCCAGAGCGGACCTGATGATGTAGATTGGCTACGAAACCATAGCCTTGCCAAATAAAAATCCATCTGGAAATAGCAGCGTTGCTTCTTTACCCTGCGAGTACTTTTATTCGAATCGCAGACATTTTCGCTGATTTTTGATACCAGATATTCAAGCAATAACAGCGCAACCTCTGGGTCTCTCAAAAATTCACCACGATGGATTTATTCAACGGTGGAGAACGTCAAATTTGCACGATCAATCAATCGTCGGACGGAGAACCGAAAGAACAATGCGTCAGAAAGCAGAATTTGCGGACTTCCACGGAACGAGTCGTGCTTCTTGAAGAGTGAGAGTTCCTTTGGGGAGCGGAGGGGCACGCAGCATCGAGATGATCTTGTTCAACACGAGGAACGTCCGAGGACAGCCATGCAAACCGTCATCTCCCCTATTTGCTTAGGAAAGGGCTTTTCTTCGCCCACGTTTACGAGGAGGTCCATGTCACCCCCGCCACTCTTCTGCCGCGCCGAAATCGCGTAAATGACCACCTTAGGACGACTGGAGGCTCCAAATGAGGAGACGACGTTAAGGGTTTCTCGCTCGCATTCCGATCACTCCATGAAAGAGTGAGTTAATAATTAAGATAAGGCAGGATACATAAAAATAAGTCACACGGAGAGCGACAGC
>WURS02000013.1:8865223-8904058 GCA_011762765.2 Rhinocypha anisoptera | reverse complement strand
GGTTAGCCTGGTGGGTAGCGTGCTCGCCGGCTAGCCCAAAGGTCGCGGGTTCGAATCCCGCCCAGGGCATGGTTGTTGTGTTTGTCCAGATGAGTTTTTCTATGAATTGAAGAGGTGCGAAATTACCAAAGCCGTCGAAGCACCCCATAAACTAAAAATACTACTACTTATTAGTAGTATTTACTACATGTATATAAAATTCATTATTCTGCAGTTTTAACATATAGTCGAACTTCGATAGTCTTTTAATTTACCAAGTAGATCTAAGAACGCCCCACATACATTTTCACATGCCGTCTAATTGGGACACACTTGTTTCAAGAATCATTTTATTAATCTAACTTTACAGGTAAAAAAAGATTGGAGGTGATTTTCAACGGTATTATATCATTTCATAATTTAATTATGAATAGAAAATTACCCATGGGAAATTTCACACCAATATCCACGAGGACTTTTAGTTTTTCCTTTAATAGTTTGGTGATCACAGGGAGATTGAAAATGCCCCGACCGCGGACAGATCGATGCTGTGAGAAAACATCGCCCCCGTTCCACGCCCACGCAACATGCAAGAAGGGCAGAGGGTCTCCGGTATCGATACCAGAGGCGTAGGTGAAATGTCACACTGAACCAGGTCATATAGTAGAGCGGCCATTAGAGAAATTAATACGATGCAACCTTCTCATAACTTTCATGAATTCGCTTTTTAGATATTTTTGAACAAGATGCTCACCATAGTACGCAAGAAACTTTATGAAGCATGTGTCGGAACACTTAACGAAGCCATTGAAGGGTGTATTGGCTATAAGTTGAAATACTGACAAATCGATGAAACATTGGTTGGACCTTATTCTTATTATGAGTAACCAACCTGACAAATTTCAAAACGATTCAGAAGATCTTTCAAAAGTAATCAAAGTTTGAAATTAACATGCACTCCTATGGGAAATGGCTGATTTTCTGTGATTCCACAACTTTAAGATGAAATTAACCATATAACTAATAATGTCAATAATAATGTCATAAAATAAGTAATTTTTAACAATAAAACTGTTTCTGATAAACATATTAGTTAGTTTAAAGATAGAATCAAAATAAAACAAATAAATATTCGAGCTGTATAATTTTTTATATTTCAAGTGCATAGGTTGGTCACGGAAAACAAAAGATGGTCTATTGAGCTTAAAATTTATGTAAATATCGAATCCATCTGCCTAAAAAGTACATAAAGTACTAAAAACAACCAACTAAAATCAATTTGATTCAGTTGCTCTTCTTAAATATAGCAAAAAGTCCGATAATCGCTTGATGTCGAATCAGTAACTTTTGACTAGGTTTGTATAGCCAATACATTCTTAAAGCGCCTGCTTACATCAAGTTTTCATTTATCTTATGTTCCATTATTTTATTAGTTCCTTTTTATTTAGTAAGTAGTTACTCTTAAACATTCAGGAGAAATTATTTTAGATAATATAAACGAAAACCTATACCACTAAAATGATTAAATCATGATACACAATGGACTCTGAAAAACAATGAGAAAATGCCTTTCATAGAATGACTATGATGCCACCCTGTAAGTGTAGTATGTAAATCAGGCATAAATAATGATTGCAATGGAGTTTTTGGTTATTATTAAAATAGTTTCACCTACAAAAGCAGTACCTCAAGTATACCACTCTCCGTCATCATACCCAAAATATTCACTATCTTTCTTGTCTTTCATCTCATTTTTTCCATGTAGACACCCATTGCAAATTATTTCAACTAAATAGTCAAAGTGGCTTTCAGAAGAGTCCTTCCTTCAAATTTCAATCAACGAACTAACTTTTCTCATCTCACGGTTCCTTTTCCGCATCATGTTCTCTTATCTTCACTTTCCAATGCAAATATCTGGCAAGCCTCCAATGTAGCCCATCAAATCAAGCGCTCACCCATCACGCCTCTTCTGCGGAGTAATACAAGGCGACTTTCATCATTAATGTTTTTCAACCAATCCATCTCTCTACCGAGTGATTAATTCCTACTCGTGATGCCTCCTTTACTTTCCACAACTCCTCCCTAAAAGAAAGTTTCTTGCAATAGTGTGCATGTAAATAAATAAATATATACTAAAGACATTTGGTAGAACTGATGGCCTTCCATGGAGAGCAGTATGAGTAAATCAACACAGAAGAAAGAACATAATCTCGTTTTCCAGCCAGAGTATGTGCAAAAATATGTCGCACTTCTTCTGCACTATGAACGATGCACTTGTTATACTCTATCAAAGGAATGTGTTCTTACATACAAATATGAATTAATCCTTTCCACAGATGAATTGACATATTTGGTTGTATTTTTTATCCTTTCCTAATACTCAGTCATCATCATTTCTTGAGATTATTCCATGTGGAATTCGGTTCATTTGGAGACTCAAATTCAAATCTGAAAATAATACTCGCCAATTTTTGGTATTTTATGCATATGATGTCAACGCATTTGTTTCCGAAGGAAAACACTTTTTCAACATTGCTCTATGACAAATACAGATATTCGTCCCAAGAGGGACATGAACAATGGGACATAAAATTTACGAATCACCACGGAAGTAAGTTATTATAACGTTCATGTTATCTTGTTGCGACAAGTAAAAGAAGGTTCATTTTACTTTTTACTTGAACTCTTGGAACTTAGCAAAAATTGTATTCCCACGGTACGAGCACTGAATTCCACTGAGACTCTCTCAGTAAAGACAGACCGTTGGCAGAGGATGGATTAACTCCCTACTCTGAACTATGGCTCTTCATGCAAAAATACGTATAAATTAGAGATTATTGATGAATTGAAATGGAAATATCCAACACATATTCGCTCCAGGCAGAATAAACTATGATAATTAAAAATCACGTGACCACATGCGAAATTATTAGTGGAATTTTTGTTTATGGGGTGCATCGACGGCCATGATCACTTAGCACTCCTTCAAATAATTGAAAAAATCCCAATGGACCAACATAATACTCATGTCCTAGGCAGGGCTCAAACTCTCGAACTTTGGGTCAGCCGACGATAGCGCTACCTCCAGGCTAACCCGGCGAGCGCCACAGTCAAAACAAAAAAAAGAGTAACATTTCATATCTAGTGGTCAGTATTATCCACAGAAACTCCTATGGCGTGTATATCTTACATTTAGAAATCATAAAAACAATGCCATACCCGGAAAGTATTTGAAAGGAAGGAGACATTTTACTAACCTTGGTGGCAACAAAAAGCTGTAAATCACTGACGGTTGTAATGACTTTACTTATCAACTACGCGAAGAGCATATTTTCTACTAATGAGTTTAACTTGTAAAATTCAAATATGTGATCGCATTAACTAAGAAACAGGAGAGATAAAAATGGAAACTCACTCATAGTGTACATGACAAAAATCCCCATGAATAATACCGATAGGGGGTGAGTCAGATACAGACACTACTACAAATACAGCATCATTGTTAATATGAGATTCATTATTTTAAAAAATTACCTTCGGCAAAGAGAAGTCCAGATATCAAGATCCCAGTTACTGTAGAGCATTAGACACACTTTAAACACATATAAGAGTAAACACATTTTTAAGAACGTCGCCATGTTCTCTACGACGCGTCTTAGAGAACTGTCTTCCAAAGCAACCTGCGAAAATTAGTAAACACATAAGTCAGGCAGTTAAAAAAATGGAAAAACTTATATAACTACAATCATATTCTCTCGCCAACTGATAGAATGAGAATTAGAAGCGTTGTAAGGAATGATCATGATGCCAAATACGAGTACACAATAAAGGCATCCAATACCTGAAGAAAAGGAACCTTACGCTTCAACAATAGGTCACAATGTTTTGCAAAAATGTTTGAATGCCTGCCATTTAAAACTTAGTTAAAATAAACCTGACAAATTGATGATATGTTTAAAAGAGTTACCTAATGCGAAAAAAGTCCGTTTGGATTGCGACAAAATTCATGCAGATTAGCAGACAGGCCTAATATAAAGCCTTTAAAGAGGAAAGGCAGAAGACAGCATTATCAATAGTGCAAATGGGGATGATCAAAATGGTCTAATGTGAAAATAAAAAACATTACAATGTGATTTACATAGAATTGTATTTGTACATAGAACCTACGTATTTGTAGACTAGGCGAAAGAAGTTGGTACATTTTTTAATTTTATGACGAATTTAATATAAAAGTTTAAAAAAATTACAATATAAAAATACAAATCAAAGAAACCATTGTGTGCGAAGGAGAGTACAACTGTTCTGTTACATTAATTCTTTTGTGAAATACGAGCATCCTAATTCAAAGGAATTCCGATAAACGAATGCACACAATGAAAAGTGGAAACAAATATAATTGAATCGGGGAATTCTGACGATCCTGGGAACCGAGAAGAAAAAATCACTTTCCACGGAAGAAAGAGGAGCCTAAAATTCGCCGTGAAATGATTTAATCACGCCTAACACATTCACGGATATTCATGGTTAAGTCGGTCATCGAGGAAGACTTACGCAGAGAAAAAAACTATACTAGGGACATACTATATGATATGATACCATATTCTACATGATTCTATATGATACAATTCAGAACAATTACAACAACAAATCCAAACCGCAAATAAACATCGGTTCTCCACCTCGCCCTGTTACTCACAGACAATTTTTAGAGGCTCTTCTGAGACTAAATTTCCTTATACTCTTCCATTCCTATCCTTTTATACCTTTCCTCCCGGTCTGAAACCACACGTCTAACACTCATGGACAAAGTAAAATATATCTTTATTACCTGGATCTAGATTTCCAACTATACGCGTTTGACTTTTACCTACCGAAAGCCCCTTCTTCCTTCCCCTGTAAATCTAATAGCTTGCATTACCATGGCCCCCTCTGTGAACCGTTTTCAGCACCCTCAATAAACCCTAGCTCTCCGTAGTCCACACCATGATTTTAGAGAAACGTGAATAACAAATACCCAGCTGTGTTCGTTCGAAGGTTTCCGCGGCGTTCGGTGGACGCTCTCTCCATTTTTTTGGGTTGCGTCCACGTAAGTTGCTTTTTATTTGACAACAGTTTCGCCAACTATCCTGTTGGCGTCTTCAGGTCGAAGAATTTGAGAAGAGGTTTTCGTGGTCTTTATATAGGCCTGGTCGTCTGGGTGCTGCCCTCTGATTGGCTGGAATATTGATGACCCTTTTCCAAGCGGAATGCAAAGGCTATCCGTCCTCTCTGTTGATGTTCATCGGTGTTTTTATTATTTCTATCGCCTCTCTAATTACTCTCGGGAAGTAACGTGCCTCCCTCGTTTTTATTTTGGCGTTCTTCAAAAACTCATATTCGAGAATGTATCTCCCAAAATCGGATGATTTTTATGTGTGGAATTTTTTTCATGAGGTGAAGTACGAGTATAATCACTTGAGAATCTAAAGAAAACGAAAATGTAAGCCTTGTGATCAGTATTTCGTAAGTTATACGAGTCATTTGCCTATTTCCGCGAGAAATACCAACGGTCCACCAGGATATAATACCGCAATTCCGATCATTCAAACATATTCAAAAATATATTGCTATCAAGTAACAATTAACAAAATATAAGTTGGCAGCATTAACATAATTTTAGTCTGATGATGCAATGATGCTAACATTCGCCACTCCACGCGATTTCCTCATTAAATTCAGTCATAAAAAGTGGAACCTTCACTCGAGGCGATTATCCCCTACACCAATGAAAATGATGTGATTTTCTCGCTACGCATTAGGTGGAGGGGAGGACTACGGTTTAGCGCATTCCCTGGGAAGAGCCAGAAATTCTCCTCAGGAGTCTTAAAGAAAACGACAGTAGGAAGAGGCAAGTGGAGGGTGTTTGGCTCTTACACAAAAGAGGTGCCACAGAGCTCCAACTGTTGCGTCCGTCACCCTGACGACATGCTTGCGGAGACCACTACCACCAGTATTACGGCCTCGAAGGTGTACAGCTGGAGGGACGCGAGGCGGGCGACTTGACCAGCGTGGTCGACAGGTGGCAAGCACGTGCCCGAGGGAGCGAATCGAAGCAGACCAGCAAATGCACGGAGTCGTGACTCCATAGGACGGGAGAATGAGGCGTCTGTCAAAGGCGATTGATTCCCAGGTCACAGTCACAAAAAAGGCCGTATACCACGGTAAAACCCGCACCCATTGACGTTCTCCAAGGACAGTGACATTAGAAGCCTTATTGGGATCCGTCATTAATGGCGGGCGTACGCATAAATTCAAAATCACCACCTTTTCCAGGAAACTCTAGGGAATGAGAACAACAAAAGTGAAAAGTCTATAACGGAACCCAAAGCCCGTTAGTGGGGATATTTGTACAAAAGTGAATTATTAATCAATGACTACCAAGGAAAATAACTTTTGTAATCATCAAACTGGTAATGCCGCAGAACTTCTCATAGTGCACCAATCAAGAGATTGTTTTTCATCAAAAATAGCTACTCGACTTCGCTCCGCTGTTCTCTTTGGAATAAAATCTTTCCGAAGTACTGGTGATATTTAATAATTTTTTCCTCAACTCAATTCAATTTCTATTCTGGAGAATAAAAATTATGCGATTTTCACTAATAAAGAATTTTAATCACGACCCGGGTTTCAGCAATTTATGCCATCATCAGGTGAAAACATATAAAAAAATAACATAACATAAATTGCTGAAACACGGCTCGTGATTCAAATTCTTTGTAAGTGAAAATCGCATAAGTTGTATTCTCCAGTATGGAATGATTACATCATATAATAAATTAGATACTCTATGCCACCATCTTAGCCACCTAAAATTCTCTTCCATTTCCTTCGTCTAACTCACTTGCCACACATTTTAACAGGGGCTCTAAATTTTTGTAGTTTTTTAAAAATAAATGACATGTTGTGAAATTCTAAAAAAAAAGTCCGCGGATACCTTTTTTGTTATGCCTACTACTCAATGTGAAGAATGAAATTCACATCGGACGAACCTTAATCTAGGATGGAGTCTTACTGTTTTTATACGTAATTGTGACATGGGTAATATCACCTTCAGAGAAAATAAGATTGGGTGCAATCGAAACGTGGAGCTAAGAAATAAGATTGAAAACCAAATAGACCGAATAACCAATGAAATACTCAGACGAGCTGATTAAAAGAGATGCTTCAGGACTATGGTTACTAGATTAACAGGGAAACTACTTAGGCAGCATGATCGCCAATGATGTAAGAATTAAGGAGAGAACGAAATAGCCCAAGGGAAGAAGAATTTATTCAAGAAGAAACAACTACTTGCTGCGAATAACATTAACCTGAGCATAAATAAGGAAGTGGTTCGGATAGCAGAGTATATCGTACCTACTTTTAAAGGAAAGTCAAACATGGAAAATATTCGCCTCACAGAAAAGAAGATTGGAAGCAATGGGATTTCGGTGCTACAAAGTAATATTGAAAATAAAATGAATAGATCGAATTACTTATTTAAAAAAGTACTTCGAAGGGCTAGTGAGTGTATTACAAGGGACCCTAGGAGTAAAGAACTCGAAAGGTAGTCCAAGGATGCGTTTAAGAAATAGATAATGGAAAAACTTAATTGGAAATTAAGAAGGAATGACGAGGCTAAGTGACAGAAAAATTTGCAGATTCGCCACAAACAAGCCTTCGGACTGACAAATTATGATAATAACTTTACAGTTGAAGCTAATTTAAAAGATTAATCCTCGAAAAAGGAAAGACTTATAGAATTATTTTGGTTTATTACGCATCACGGTAGTATCAATGTTGTTGGTTTATATTTCTTCATTTGGGACAATTTTTCCATGATGCCAAACAGAATGCTAGAACGTTAACGAGAAAGGATAATATAGCAACGGATGTTTGAACAAAACATCGTATAGTAAATCACTATCGACTTTAAATGAGATTAGTTTGTAAGGGACCGCAAATAAACACGAAAGATAATTAGAGATAGATAGTGCTTTTGTTTCTGATGGCGTCAAATCACTGACATGTAATTTAGTTCACCGATTTCGTCAACATTTATATTGGTAGATATGTAACGAAATAATTGAGCATTACAGTTAAGAAAGTTCTGAAAGAAAAATCATTTTGACCGACTGGGCAAGTTCCTAAAAAGTGGTGGTTATGAGCCTCGCAGAGAGCGAATGAAAGGTATGATAACTAAATAAAACAAGAAACATACTATGTAAACACTTTTGTCTCTTACATTAAAATATAGATTAATCCGATAAAAATATCGAAAACGGAGAGCTTATTTTTCATAAGGGTGGGCATATAATCGTTAAGTCTTCGGTTATACTTATCTAATATGACGAAAAGAGCCCTTACGTATGCCAATGAGACTGTTGCCTGAAGGATTAACTATAAAATAGAAATATTTAGGGTTTCAAAAACTCAAGTCAATAATATTCATATCTTGCGTTACAAGATGCTGGATACGTTTTTACGTCCGTAATTATCAATTTGATTACAAGCTATTTTCCTCCTAGACCGAGTTCCAGCCTCTACCACGTGAAGAGCCACTGGGCATTCAACCTTCGGTATCAACACTATTTCACTTTATTCCCTCTAGGTGTCAGTTTAAAAAAAGCGCCAAAGAACTTAATTCCTTAAGATTAAATGAAAAACATGTTAAAATATCTTCAAGTATTAACAACAAAAATATTTACTCATGCGTTCCAAGCTCGAAATAATGAATTAGCATCCGAGATCTAGGATAGAAGATCTAGCCTATGGTCATATAAAGGCAGTAACATTTTGCATTGTGAACTTTCAAGTAGAGTCATAAGAATATAACAAAATGACCACAGCCGTCGGCGCACCTCAAACCTAAATCTACTAACATATGAATATATGATGGAATTTTTATTTAGTACATTTTTCCACAGCACCATTAATATACGCTCAAAACATTAAAAGTTCAGACTGAATGAGTCTGAGGGATGAAAATGGAGCAATTTTTAAATTATTTGCATTATAATCAAAAAGCACATCATGCTATGATAATCGTACATATGAACCAACAATGGCCTTTTGGCAGAGTTTTAGAAACAACATGCAATAATTATTGTTTTAAGATAATATCATGGTCCCTTAGCACGGTCGTTCATAACACTGAGTAAATAAATTTTACAGAATAAAACTACAAGCATTTAACCACTCAAAGAAGAAAACTGTTACATAAAATACCTACCTTTACGGGAAAGGGTTACCACAGGAATCTTCACCTGGCTTGCTATACTAATTAGCATTGGCGGCATTTCATGAAGAAACAAATGTCAACGGAAAAGTAGCTAGGCGTGCTAAGTTCTATTTACTGCCTTATTTTTAAATGTATAAAAATAAATGCTTGCGCATGCTTAAGGAAGCATAGGCAAGAATCTCATACTCGTCAGTATTTAAATAAGGGTCATGGGTAAAAAACAATATGATCAACTGAAAATTGGCCACAGTAATTGCGCCAAAACATGCGAATGCCACACAACCTTCAGGTTGCACGCAAACATTAAGCACTAACAAAGACGCAGTGAAAATGGTTATGTATTTGATAAATGTAAACCAAAATTGGCAACATTAAACTGGTTCATGAGCATTCCATCAGGCTATATCTTGGTAAGTGTGCAATTCAATTAGTGTAAAATCTAAATGAGTGCCGGATCAAGTTATTGAAATCGTTTTTTTATATTATTATCATTGGCAGTCAGTTATATTTGATCTCATTAAATGGGATATAATAAATATTATGTATCCTATAAAGTCTTTATACTCGAAATATATAATAATCGATAATGAGCATCGTGAACTAGATGGATGCAACGAAAATAGACCTACTGTTATTGAAAATCCAGGGGTACTGGTTTGTTAATGTTAAACTTAACAGCCCAATATGTAGAGAGCCGTTTGTCATTACCTGAAGATAAAACCAATGTTTTAGCTAATGGCAAAATATTTCTTTCAATTTCCCCAAGGGAAAACCATTACCACACATCAAGATCAGGCTTTGGCACTATGAACAGCCGGAATCATGCAAAAAGCCGAGGTATATTTTTAGTGCATGGAACTGTTTAATCATTATTAATCACAATGGCAATTATTATTATAACTATTTATGCAGAAAGCATGTTAGAAGATAATAAAAAGTAAGAAAAGGAACATGTAGAATAAAAAGGTAAATAAAGTACATAAGTAAAATAAAGCGTGTTTTTGTAGTTTTATTCAGTAAAAATAATTAAATAATACAACCATATCCAATATATATATTTTTAAATATGCCTTTCCTTCAAGAAAACAAACAATAAGACAAAAACGGTCAAGAAGTAATGAGACTTTAAATAAATACTTAATAAACAAAACAAGGAATTAAACTTCAAAGGAACAGTCATTATACGATGAATATTCACTGAAAGTTAGCAGGAATTCACTATAAGCTGATATTAAAACTTAAAATTTATTTCTTTACTCCTAGGATGCCGAAGTCAGGCGTCATAAGTTTTTTGAAATTCTGTCGCATTTTATTGAATGACAACTTGTCCTGATCCTAAAAAACTATAAAGCGGCTGATAGTACCTACTAAACCTATCTTAGAAAAACAGAGACAGACAAGTGAATAACAACAAATATAATAAAAATACATACGAATGATTTGGCTATGCTTTACTTACTCAAATGCCCCACACTTCCTGTTTGCCCCATGTCTCACATTCCTGGCCTATACGTGCAAAAGCAGAATGTTCACATGAAAAAGATCCTAGATGCTCCAAATCTACCGCGACATCCACTAACGTTAAAAAATTATTAAACAACTGATGTAGCGTTACACCCCCATTTCAAGATGGCAACAACGAACAATCTTAGTTGCCAGCTGAGCCGAAGAAGAGACATCTGTAAATAGGCATACCATAGCGCATTTTGATCGTTGCTTTTTCTGCATAATGTAAAACAGCTGACGCATGCTATTCATCATAGTCGAAACGTGGGGATTTTATAAAATGTGTACTTGGTGACAAGTAAGCATTACAGAATGTATATTTTTTCAACGTGTTTTTAACCTTCAGGAAGAAATTTCATTTGGATTTACAGAATGGGGAATAAAGAGCCGAAGGTACTTAAAGAGTTTACAATGTGTCAAAACGCAACGAAGCTTTTTTGTTACTAAAACAATCTATATTTATTTAATTTTTCTTAGTCTTTTGTGGTGAGACGGGTCAAGAAGCATAAAAACATCTCCTTTGCAAAACTTGAGATTCAAGAGGAGGAAAGGAAATGGTATTCAAAAATGCTGTACATAGCAGCACTTGTTGGTCTATCAGTTGCGGCATATGCATGTTATTTGGGTTATTGTGAGACAAGAGTGAATACACCTTTCAATGGGCCAAAGGTAACGCAATGCTATATTTAAACATAATTCCATTATTAAAAGGAACCAACCTGAACACGTGTACTTCTCTCTGAGCAGGTTGTCGGAGTATCTGAGCTGGATTCACCCGAAATGTACTGGGGAACCTATAGGCCTGGTGTTTATTATGGAATGAAAACGAGGTCACCATATTCGCCAGTTATGGGTCTAATGTGGTATTTTCCTCGACTACTGCGCTCACAAGGCGACAATATTAGGCAAGATTCTTTGTGTTATCCCTCTTATTTATTTCAGTGTTTCGCCGTTAATCTGCAAAAATCAACAGTATAGTAGACACATGTTTTGTTATTGTTGTAATTTGTTACCAAAAAATTCTAATTAACAGCCGTTAAAGGAAAAATGATTTCGATCAACGTTATTGCTGAATTGAAACCAAATCGTAGAAATTAACTTTTAGACGATGTTTCATGTTCTTTAGATTTTGAGGTATTATGCCTGCAGTAAATAAACTCACCCACATTATTATTTACGTGAATTTACCTCCAGGCACTGGTGTGAACAAAGTGATAACCTTGGTCGTTATGGCTGGGAGGAGCATGATGGAACATCTTTTGGAATTCAGACAATCAATGATGGTCCTTTTAATCTAGTCACATCATTTGTTAAACGTCCGGGAGGTAACCATGGTGGAGATTGGAGTGGTCGGATTGCAGTGAATTCTGAGGTGAGCAAGAAAAATTTACTATATTTTTAAGTATTTAGCTCGACTTCAGTTTATTAATTCCCTAGATGTTACAGTAGGTAGCCCACCAAGTATAGTACTACTGAATATAGGGTTTCAATTTCAAACATTGGTAATATCTCATGATTTTCTAAGGTAGCTCTGCCTGGAAAACTATAGTTATATATAATCTATATGTATACATAGGGAATGGAACTAGACCCCTTCCTTCAATATATTACTCATACACTTTAGAGTTTGGTTTGAGGTGAGCTTCAAGTCAATTATCTGATCTGTCTTGGATTTGAATACTCTTGATTTCCACATAAAATGAATTATGTGGATGTTACAATATGACTATGAAACCTAGCTCCAATCAGATTCATAAATGACTCTGATTGGAGCCAGTTTTCTATTAGGTCATTAATCCATGTGACTGTGGAGTATTTTATTACTCACCAATGACTTTTATAACAGCAACTTGAAACTTGTACTCTGCATTTGGAATGAGTCTGCTCACTAAGCCATTCCCTTGATATTAGATGGTCAGACCATATCCATGTCACTTGTCACCCAAGCACATTCCTCAGTCACTGTGCCTCACTAGAGAGAGGGGATGACCATACTCAGGCTACCTTTCTAGACTTTGGCTCAAAAAAAGATTCAATTTCAGGCATTTTTCACACTTCATTAAGAAAAACCAAAGAAGAAAATTAATTGTCCTTTCTCTTTGGTCTGTTAATAAATCTGTTTCTATCAATATAGAAAAATCGACAAGAAGTTTGAAACAAGAACTTGGTTATGTAGGAAATGGGAAATTTTGAAACTGCCAATACCAAGGTCTCTTCTTGGTCACTCTTAATATTTTTTAGACTAAAGACGTGGCAAAATCTATTGGAATTACACAATTGTAAAACCTGCCAAAAACGTTGGAATAATATCTAGCTTAAGAAAATGGAAATGAAAAAAACATAAGTTATTCAGGTGATTAACTCATATAAATTACATTAAATAACATTTAATCTTGATAAAATGGGAAACTAATTTTTTTCATGGAACTTGATGCATCTTCCCTGTAAGCATCCCCTGTCTAGAAAATCACTCAAAGTAATTTCACTATGCACAGGATAAATAAACTTTGCCATTCCACAAAATAAGATATAGAGATTCAATGTGCGACCAGTTTTGTTCTCTTAGTGGACGTAGAGCCAAAGATGATATCTTGTGTAATTTCACCAATTTAATTGGAAATAGAAATGGAATAATTGTAATAAGTTAGTATCTTTTCGTAGTATTTACTCACAGTAATACTTATGAAAAATTAATTTGAAAATGAGATTTGTATATTATTATAGATATGGATATTAGTTGAAAAAATAGATGAAAGGATAGCATAGAATTAATTAATTTAAATGAAAAGCATAAATATTGATTAATAGAGATACTTATAAAAGCTGATTTTTGTTTGCAGAAAAGCCTTAGAGATGGTGAAATGGTATCCCTTTTCTTTTACACTGCCTTAGAGGAAAAGACCAAAGGCTGGATCTCACCAAATGACAAATTTGAAAAGAAAAGTCAGTCTCCCGTTGGAATCATTGGCTGGACAGAACAGTTGGGAGATTTCACCTTAAGATACTTCTCCAGAAGTAAAATTGTGCAACACTCTTTCCTGGCGACCACTGTCACACACCTGGAAATGCTGAAGGATGCAGTCGTTTCTCATTTGAGGTATGGAAGATCAGATGCAATTGCTACACTCCCTGGAATTATTCAAACACGAACTGAGAATGGAGCTGCTGAAAAAGGACCTAACTTCATAATTACAGAAATTACTGGAAGGGTTCCATTTGAAATTGAGGTAGTATACGAGTCAAAAAGTTTTTTGCGTCGTCCTGGGACATTAGTTGCGGAAATGTATGATGCAGAGCTAGCGAAAAGGAGGACAAACTTCCATGAAAAATTTGATAAAGTGTTCAAACTGAAGGATCATGGGAGTTGGAACAGAACTCACATAACATTTGCTCGAACTGTTCTTTCCAATGTAATGGGTAGTATAGGTTATTTCTATGGATCATCTAGGGTGATCTCGGAGTATAACAGCAAGCCAGTTCCATACTGGAAAGCCCCTCTCTTCACTGCAGTGCCTTCACGTTCTTTCTTTCCTCGTGGTTTCTTGTGGGATGAGGGCTTTCATGGCCTTCTAATTTCTTCATGGGATCTGGATATGGAACTGGATATAATGTGCCATTGGTTTGACCTGATGAATGTCATGGGCTGGATTCCAAGGGAGCAAATCCTTGGATCGGAAGCTCTTGCCAAAGTCCCAGAAGAGTTTGTTGTGCAAAATTCAGCTGTTGCAAATCCTCCCACTTTCTTCCTCACCATCCAATATATCCTGAGTAACTTTAGGGAGGACATGTTAGAGCCCAAGCGCTTGGCCATTCTTGAGCGTCTATTCCCACGTCTCCAAGCATGGTTCAACTGGTTGAACACGTCACAAGCAGGTGAGCTACCTGGAACATACATGTGGAGGGGGAGGGTGCTGTTGGAACCTTCACCTGAGATCAACCCCAAAACCTTGGCATCAGGTTTGGATGATTATCCTCGTGCTTCTCACCCCACATCATCTGAGCGCCATGTTGATCTTCTGTGTTGGATCACATTAGGTGCTGCTGCTTTGGCTGAAATAGCTGAATTGATCTCAGCAGATTCAACCAAGTACAAGAGGACATTTGAGATGCTCTCTGATGATGGTCATATTGCATTACGCCACTGGTCTGATATTTCAGAATCCTTTGCAGACTATGGTCTCCACACAGATTCTCTGATTCTAAAGCGCCCACCCCGGAAGCCAAATACCCCTCCTCATGTTCCACCACCCGGTAAGATACGCTTTGTTTTAGAGGCTCCCCACAACCGCTATGTCGATTCAGCATTCGGCTATGTCTCTCTTTTCCCCTTTTTCCTTCAGTTATTGGAAAAAGACTCAGAGTTCCTGGGTATAATCCTTTCCAAACTGGAAAGGAGGGACCTCCTTTGGACTGATTATGGTCTGCGTTCACTTTCTACTACATCGCCTTATTATATGAAGCATAATACTGAACATGACCCACCATATTGGAGGGGACAAATTTGGATTAATATTAACTATTTAGCTGTTAGGGCACTGCATCATTATGCGTCCCTACCAGGACCATATTCAGAGAAATCTAAGACTGTGTATGAACGTCTAAGATTAAATGTTGTCAATAATGTGATGAAACAGTATCAGAAAACTGGCTACATTTGGGAGCAATACCATGATCATACTGGTTCAGGAATGGGATCAAGACCATTCACTGGCTGGTCCTCACTTGTTGTACTTATGATGGCTGAATTGTATTGATTTTTTGGGAGTCAAAGATAACATTGAATCTTGATACATTCTTCATGGCTGGCATTCATGAGTTCTTGTCATGGATATAGGATCAGATATTTCTGATAACCTGGTAACTATATCACTAATAAATGTCTTCATTTTTTGAAGCAATACAACCTCTTACTTTAAGGCATGTCAGGAACTCTTCTGAGTTTAAAATGCAAAGTCCTTTCTAAAGACCCATAGGAATTAAGCACAAGATAAGATGATACCCAGAAAGATGAAGAGACATTAATTTATTTTTAAGTCAATTGTGATGAATTTGAGAACTTTTCTCTTTGTTTTCTGTTGACTTTGGTTAAGCTATAACCAGAGATATTACATTTTTCCTATTTGGAACAATATCTGATTGAAAAGTTATATTTTGTGGCACATCAGAGTAATGTATTTTTCCAATAAGCCTTTCACAAAACAAATCTTTGCAAATTCTAGGTGTAGTTAGATTAAGTATTTTCATTGAAATACTAGAATGTGTAATATGTAATACTAAACAGAATTTGGATATCTAATTTTAAATTATGTGATGCTGATGCCATACATTCCATAAATTTATTGCAGGAGTGTCTAAAGTTTCCTTAAAGTTTTACTATGTCACAAAACTTTGATATAAAGTACTGTTTATGTTAAATATGAATAGTACAAGGTGCTACCCAAAAGCTCACAAAATTAGGCATAAGTGAGACTAATTATAAATTTCACCAAAAGAGTTCCTTTATAGGTGCATAAGCAAATGATTACTACCAATATTTCTACCACAAATAAAAGATATCCTGAAAGTTCTTGAGAAGGGCATTCAGAAAATCTTAGTACATGTCACTCATGTCAAATGTTCTCCCCTCTCATTTCATTGGGCAGAGTAAGAACAAATTTTCTGTGGCTAAGCCAGCTAAATAAGGATCGTGGTCAATTACCCATTGTTTTTTAAACAAGTAACTGGAGAACAAAAAGAGCAGTTTGACTCTCAGGCACACTATCGTGATTGAATCATTTGTATTAGGCCATTTCAATCGTACATCTCCCTTGATAAACTTGCTTCATTCTTATAATGGATTGTGTACTGGATAGTGAAAGAACAAATTATTTGTGAGAAAATCTGGTCATTATCAAAATTTTATTCACTTTGCCTCACCCTTGTACTGTCACATTACCTTTAGTTGGGGTTGAGATTGACCTTTCATCTTCTGTGTCATGATGTCCCTGCATATATTATTTAAAACTATCCAGTGAAGCCACAAGAAGAAATCTGGGTAATCACTACCTTGGTTTATCAGTCCACTGCATAAAAGAGTGCCTCATAGTCAAACACTGTAGGATATCAGAACAAAATCTATGGCCATATGAACTATGTTGTCCTAAAAGGTGGTTAGATAAACTTTTGCCACATTAGCTAGCGAATCACATTTTCCACTGCTCAACAGACTGCCATTTCATTGTTACTAGTCTATCTCAGACACTGTCTGTTTTGAAATTCTCAGGCAATAAAATGTTTGTCATGGTCAAAGCAAAGCACTGGCAAATGCTTATTTTAGTATTTCTTGAGTGAAAGCTAGTTTTTCCTGGTTAAAAGCAAAATTTGATGCAAACCAGTCTTCTTTAATTTTGCTATTTTTCAAGAGCTTGATGACATAAATGTGTAAAGAATAATAATGCATGCCACAATTACACTTCTTTGCATAATCAACCAGGAAAATGCAGTGCCATATAGTGCCAATTAGTCATTTTTTGTAGGTTTGCAATAAATAGTGTGGAAATTTTCCTTTTTCTATTCAGAAAATAGCCCGCAAAACTTATTCTAATGCTTAGTTAAGTTTTTATTGTGCAGCAGTTACATGAACGTTTAGAATCATCACAGTCTTCAAAGCTAAGGTTTACTTAAACTTTTGGGTAGCATCTTCTTTTAGTATTGCTATTACTATTATAACTTTCGTTTTAGAAAGACAACTGGTTTTAAAAAGATGGGTTCTTTTAATTTCATAAGTATTTTATTGTGTCATATTCTTCTCATAAGAAACAGACATGACAGCTGAACTGAATATTTGAATGTCTGGATAACTCTGCCTCTGCTGTGCAGGTATCAAATCAAATTATTCTTTTTTAATATATAACACCAATGGTTATGCATAGCAACCATTGACAGATCTAGAATTCTTTGTGGGCTAAATGGCTGACTTGCTGTAAACTTATTACATCATGACTTTGTCTAACCACTTTATCTCTTTGAATAAGTGTTTTATGCTTCTCTTCCAAAATGATCAGGGTGCAATCACATGCCATCAAAATCTGGTTCTATGAAAAAATAAAAATTATTTTCTAATCCTTGTTTTACTTTTTTCTGATTTATGTTTAATTTGTTTCCTGATAGTATTGAAAGAATATTGTCTTAGTACTCTAACCACTTCACGACAGTGAAGACCAGAGAGATTACAGAAGTGAGTTTCTTAGCTCGGGTGCTAATTATTATATTGTCGCAACACCGCTATTATGGCGGGTGCGGTTTGGGGAGCAGTTATAGGCTAATGAACACAGGCTTCAGTACAAAAAAATTGGTCTTTATTTTCTGTTATCAAAGTTGGTCGATAGGTTGATGATGGGTGGCCAGCTCAACAGAGGGTCCAGGTGGTGTACACCCAGGATTTGAGAGGGGGAATACTTGACTTGATGGTGCACGACTGGTGGTCTTTGGTACAAGTGCGAGGGAGGAGGGACAACTGATTGTCTTCGGTACAAGTGGATGGGAGGAGGCATGACCAATGGTCTTTGGTACAAGTGCGAGGAGCCTCTCTGGGAATGGAGAGACTGGCGATATGTCTCGATCGCCGCCTTATATATGCCCAATCAAGGGCCAGGGCGGGTGTACAGGGAGGAACGCTGGGAGTGGTGCTCTGTGGGGGGAGGCTAGGGAAGCTTCTGGATGCGCCGGCTGGCTACAAGGGAGACTGGCACTGAGCACTGGAAAAAGCGGGAATAACGGGACAAAGGAGGGGGGCAAGGTAGAGGTGGTCCACCACCCACCGTTGGCCTGGGTGCGTCAGCACCCCTTACCCACTTCTCCAAGCAGGGATAAGAAAACATACATATACACCTACATACACAATATATATACAATCACACAAGTACAACAATATTAAAATAATTATTTTTAATCCTGAATATAATATTTTATCGTAAAAATATTATAATCCTGATTATTAAAATCCTGTAACTGTGATTTCCTATTTTCCCAGTACAGAATCCCTAGAGTTATCGTCAAGGTACATTACTATGGTGATCATCTCATGGCCAATTCTTATTCTCAAGTAATATTTGTAAGCCCTATTGTAATGTATTACCATTGTCAATACTTCATCAGATTAACATCACCAGATTTGTAATAAATACTGAGAGAAAGTAAGTACGAACAAGATAGAAATGTAAAGAACACTCAATGATGAAAATAGGTATATTAAAATACTTCCATACAGCATATCATCTTCTGGCCATAGGATCTGTATCGAAACCATTCACAGTAAAGAATATATTTTGTGGAACAGCAAAATGTTTTAATTTACCTATTCTCATCATGAAGGAGTTTCACCAAGTGATGCCTACTACAATCACTTAAGAACACTCAAGTTCAAGTAAGTTAATATTTGATACTACATATTAGGATCCCTATTTTAAATATAGGAGCCCCTCCTACATTGCCAAATAATATAAAGTAAGAACTTACAGCTGTAACGCAGAGTAATCTTTCTTTCATTGGGCTATCATAGTCTCAGTTAAGCATACAACACTTATACATAATCTAAAAAACTAATTGCTATCTTTATTAAATATTGCAATTGAATGACAAGAGCAATTTGTAACACCCTATGGATTTGTCTCAATCAGTGTGATATACAAATGCCCTTCTATGGTTGACCATAGAGAGGAATTTATATTCTGTTATAGGTTTTTTTACCTAAGTGTTTCAGTGCACTATATTTAACTGCTAGTTGCAATTAATATATTATAAAATGATAATGTGTAACATCAAAGTTTTCCTCTTTAACTATTAAATATGCACACTCATACCAATCATACCTGGAGACTTTAAGGACCAAAGCTTTATTTCTGAGAAATTACATTTACTAATTGGGTAAATAGAATTTCAATGAAATCTTTAAAAAATAAATTGTCCAATATTGTACCAAATTTCAATGCCAGGTTGAAAAAACACCTAGTTCATTATGCATATAATAATCATAAATTGAAGTATAGAAGGATAAAAATGAAATCATATTAATTATTCATTTTTACTATTCAACTCACTCTGCCCATATAACTATGTACCTATATCACACCCCATGTAATCTGCAACCTTAGAATTTTAGTAAAATTTCAAAGGTGGTACAGATTTCCTATTTATATTTCCTGGGTAACATACCAATAATTGAAACCTTTTCTACGACAATATCACAGGATTAATTTGTGATGCTGGAAAAATGATATTAAAATATCTGGTTTATTACAAGAGATCAAATCCATGATTGTATGTATTATTCATCCACTAATTATCTTTAAAATTAGAACTGAATAAAGTTAAAAATGACCGATACTGATAGAAAGCACAACTGAAATAACAGTAAAAATACCTAAAACTTCAAAAGTTTTTGAAAATTCTAGCATCAAAAATCTTGAATTTCTATGAAATCATCTATAGAAAAATACTGAGGAATATTAACACTATTTTTCAGATATTCCTCCATCATATGTATTATTATAATATAATAATTATATAATCGTTGAAAAATCATACTTCAGTGGCAAAGATAAATCCAATGGGTTATTTGTGAACTCAAAATTTTTAGACAATATATATATATCACCAAAAAATATAGATATTTTATTACAATCGAATGTATGTGATTATGAAGTGTTGTCATATTTAATTTAAAACTGCAACACTTTCTAAATTGATTTCTGTTTAAAGATTTGAAAAAATTAGTTTCATCAACTCAACCTCCATACAGTTGCATGCGAAAATCCAATGTTTTCAAGGCAGCTGACTTCTGATAGAGGATACTGTTTCATTTTTGACAAATAAGGTACATTATGCTTGCCTTGCTCCTCAGTCTCTTTCACTATGTTAAAAGCATAGCGCCCAGGGTCACCAATCAATACAAGTGCTCCCATAGATAAATGTCTTTTAGCACAAGCCATTACTCTGAAATTCAAAGTAGCAACATTGAAGTTTCTAACATAACAAGTGACTGACATTTTGTTATTTTTAATATAACTATTTCTAATAATTTTACTTTCTAGATAATCTTTTCTACAAGCATGTTCAAAGTGAAGTGGCCAAAAAGTTAAACTATTGAGATGTATTCCATTGTTAGAGGCCTTAATTTTGAATTTTTGTGTCTAATAATGGCTTCAAATAATTCTCTCCATAAACCAATCAACTCCCCTGTCCCTTATGAGACAGTCAATATTCACATCTATCGTAATAATGGAACTAACCTTTGTGAAATTTCTTCATCATAAAAAAGGTCACCAATTACAACCACATCCCAAGAACTTTTAGAAAATTCCTTAGATCCATACTCTTCCAAGTAGTTTTCTGATGAAATTTTTATAGTTGTATTATTCAAATCTGCATTCATTCTGGCAGCTATTCCAGCCACTATTTAAGATAAATAATCATATCATTTACTGAAGCATGAAGCTCAGGAAAAGACTAAAGTAATCATAACTTGAAATTCAACATATATGTACATTATAATAAAAATGCTCTAGGTAGTTAGTGCGGCCATTTTTAAAGGTTTCCAGTATATTTTCAATCAAAGAGTATACATCAAAACTATTGATCTTTGTTCCAAGAGAATTAAAATCCATCCATAACAAATTCACTTGTTCCAATGACGTTGTAATTTCCTAAAGCAGTTCTGAAGATCTGCAACTGGAATTGCTTCAGAGCAATGCCACAAATTTTCCTTTACCACCTCAATAATGTCAAAGTCAAGCTGTTGCAGTAATTTTGACTTTTGGTAGCAGATTAAAGAGAACAGAAAAACTCATCAGATGCCTGGTTAGGATGGTATGGATAATGAGGAAGAAGATCCATTCCAATATCTTGGACTACATGTATATATGTGCATTATCATCATTCGGCAAAGATGAGTTTTTATCCAAGTTCTGGCCATTTCATCTTTCTCAAGTGTTTCACCACAGTAGTAATAACAGTGTACCCATCATTAACAGAATTGTAATTACTCATGAAACACTTAAATTACTCGTAATGTTGAACACAGTTCAAATATTGATTGGTACATAGGCTTGCAACCTATATGATGCCATAACTATGCAATCTAACTTTCACTAGACAGATCTAACTTCTAAACAAACCATTCTAAAAAATAAGTACCTGCCATTAGATACAGTCACTATTGAAAAATTACCCTGACAGGACGGAATGGACAATTGACATGGGGCTGAAAGAACATCAGTGACACCTATGCCTGGGCCAAATGGAGAAATCAGCCATTGGCTTCTTGCACCCTCTGTTGGCTATTGGAACAGAGTCATCAAAGAAGCAATCGAAATTCGGATGGAGAAGAAGAATGGTTGAACCAAGATTCCGGCTACTCCCTCGGCAATGCATGGAAGCTATTACTAAAGAACATCCAAGATTGGAGAAAGGATAAGCAGCATAGCAGCCAATCAGGAGGAACCTCCCACACGCACCAATCACAAGTCACCTGACCCCCCAAAATTGTATATAAGATGGCAAAAAAGCAGACATGGCACACATCAGCCCTGATGATGACCCTCGAGTTGAGTCAAAATGTTGACCACAATGGAGCCCTTGACCCAGTGGAGAACCCGAGAAGACTTCACAAACAATACTATTGAATTATGGTGTCATACTTCAGAATCCAGACTTATTTTTTACAAAAAAAAGGGGCTGTCAGGATAATTTACAATGCAAAACCAAAGGAGCACTGTAAAGCCTATAATTAATCAGCTTGGTATTATGACCTTCTATGGTCATTATACTTATAAGGCTTATGTAAAATCAAGAAAACCTCAATTCCTTTGTAACTGATGCAAATATAAATTGATCCAGAAAGAGAAAAATCTAGTTATGCCCCAATGTGGATTATCAAAAACCTGTATATCCTTCAATCTGTTGAAATCATGTTTCCTCCATCCCAAAAATTATGCAAGAAATATTGTAAAATGACCACAGCCATCAGCACACAAAAAAACTTAATCTATAAATGCAAGAAATATTCCTGACATGTGTAAGTCCTCCATGTGATGGTGCCTCCTTTGGAGCTCCATGTGAAGGTCCAAAGTGATAAAACATTCTTGGATTTTACCAATCCTTAACAAAATTTGGAAATTAAATATAAAACCTTTAGGAAGAGAAATAAAAAACTTTACACTCCACAATATATGTATATAACATCAGCAGCATCATCAGGTGGCGAAACCCGGGTCGTTGAATAAAGTGTTATATATATTGTGGAATTGCAAAGTTTTTTATTTCTCTTTCTAATATGGAGAAATTCCACAGAGTTAACCCTAAAACAGTTTCCTTTATAAAACCTTTATTTTTTGTACCATTTTTGAGCAAGATGTAGCTATGTAGTGGTACTTAATGCCCAATAATTATTATAATTACTCACCAGGGTCAGTGTCATTAGCCAGAGCTAACTTTGCACCACATATGGATGCTGCTATTGCTGATGCTCCACAGCCACTCCCAATATCAATAACTGACAGATCCCTCACCAAAGTTGGATTATCTAAGAGAAATCTTTTTCAATATATGAATGGACCAATGAAGTATATGCAACTAAAATAAACCGAACATCAATGACATGGATTAACTTGACTTATATATATATAAAACTATCACACAACAGATATTTTTACTCCAAGTTTCTGGTCTTATCTCAAATGAGATTTACTTAAGTTTTAATAATATAAGTACCTTGTCACTGCCTGGCCACCAGGCCAATAAAATCCCCAAAATGGGTCATTAAAAGGGCAGTCTTCTATTTGAGATTTCCACAAAGGACAGCCAGGAGTGATTAAGTGCAGGGATATTTCCGGTGTTAAATGACTTCTTGTTATTTCCGTATTTTTTACAATGAGAGCTTTTATTTCTACCAAATTGTTAAAAACACTGCAGAAATTCAGCCTCTGCCTGGAATAAAGTACGAAGTTGCAGTGACATTTAACAGCTTAATTTTTTACCAGGTCTCCTATTTAGAATTTAATCACAACTCTGACATATTGAAAAAATGAGTCATGATTAATTTTTTTCAATATGTATTCAGTATATTTTCAATTGTCACATTGCTGTACGTTAACTGCAGTTAACGTACAGCAATGTGACACTAGGGAAAACAAAGATTTACAAATACATTATCACTTAATTCATGGCAGATCCCTTCAACTGAATTTGTCCACAATATTATATATAGGTATAACGATGCCGCGAGATATAATGGGTGATGAGTGGTGTATTCTATTTTAACAGTAAAAACGAAATAACCCTAAATTAATTATGCATTTTTATGTTAGATTCAGATTTGAATGTTTAGGATTAAGAAAACCGACAGTCTACATGAGGCAATTCTCGAAATAACGTCATGCACACTAGACTATCTTAAAAATAGGAAAGTGAGGTTGTGACTGGAAGGTTAAGATAAAATGACAGAGAACCAATAACAACAAAAAGTTACTACCGATCAACAGGAGCTAAGAGGAAATAACTCCAGTAAACACAGGTGATGTGTATGGTCTGATAGTCACCAAATTCCGAACAGGAAAAAAAATAAGTGTAATGGACGTTCATCACTCGCTTACACATCCACAGTTAAGACCGTTTAGATAGATATGTAAAATTTAAGCCCTCAAAAAACCGCAGTTACTTCATTACCTGTAGCAAGTAGATGATATACATTTTAATCTTCTAGGTATATTCAAAACTGCCAAGGCCATTTCTTATGGATTATTCCACCACGAAAATTAATCAATTCAGGTGATCGATGTATTTTCACAACTAAGTCGCGCCCGAAACAAGATTTTCATACTATCTCAGAGGCACATAGTGTATATATACAGCATTTAAGTAAACGCTTCGATCATATCTTTTACGCTCGGAGGGTAAACACCATTCAGCACAGGACCGAATATGGTGGATGAGAAAACCAGATAAAACCTCTATCGAACGGTTGGTTTACAACGCGAAGCGAGATATCGAACGACCTTCACGAACTGAAAATTAATTTCAGTAACTCAAAAATTCTGTTCTAAATTGAAGGGCAAACTGTTATAAACCTAAGAATAATAATTTTATTTGACATAAAACACAAAATATGTGCAATAGTCTTCGTCAATACATACAATATGGGAAATACAGTACATAGGAATATAACGTAAACAAAGTACTCATACATACGTAAATATATACAACACAATTAGTAAAGTCAGAATTAAACATCAATATTTTCTTGTTCAGGAAATTCATTTATAGAGTAAAAGACTTTAGTTGGAGGGCAGCCCTTAATACCTTTCTAAATCTTAACAAACTGACCTTACTTGCCTGTTGAGGCAATAGATTAAAGAGAGTAAGTTTTATGATGTTGAAAGAATGGTTAGATTTTCTAAGGCGATCCAGGGGTACTACCAGTTTGTCTTTGGTATGCCTGTGATATTGATGGATACTAGCTCCCTTGTGTCTAGGGAGCTAAGGTTTTCTTTGACCTGGCATAGACAGTTGTAAATGAAGATGCGAGGAATGGTCATAATTATATTTTGAGTAAAAAGGGGCTTGCAAGGCTCCCTTGGGTGGCAGTGAGAGATGATGCGAACAACCCTCTTTTGCATGATTAATAGGGCTTTAGTGGGTGAGGCATGGCCCCATAATGCAATCCCATAATTGATGTGGGAATGGAACTGAGCAGAAAAGGCGGAGTGCAGGGATTCTTTGGGGACTAGTGATTGTAGTTTAAGGAGCATGTAAACAGCTTTTGGTAGTTTTGCAAGGACTCCGGATACATTTGAGTCCCAGAGTAATTTTTTGTCAAGTTCGAAACCTAGTAACTTGAGATTGCTATTTGGGATTTAATTGGTTGCGAACCATCTTGCCGCCTCTGGCTCTATGGGTAGAGATCATTCATTATTATTAAGGTCTACTGAATGGTGAATGAAGGTAGTGTAGAAGAAGTTGCAACTTCCCGCTCGTCTCCCAATTGACCTAATCGGAATCGAGTTAGGAAAATGTGTATGGCAAATTGGGTTGTGTTACAATAAGCTCTTAATAACAATCATAATTATGAACACAAAGTCAGTTAGAATGTCTTAATTAAGGCTGTTAACGGTAGGTAGCATACAAATACGAGAAAAAACAAAATCAAACTTCATGTCTCCTTTTAGAAATGGGGCAGATAGAAGGGAACTTTTAAGCTATTTGTCTAGTTTGCCGATTTTTAACACCATTACACAGCACACATGACAAACTGAGAGCGGCTATAAACTTTCTGTTGTAATCTCAGACCAAAGAAGTGTTACTAGCAGTATCACATTACCACGACATTGATGAATACGTCTTTGTTTCAATTATAATATATACCTTTTGAGAAAGCATGTCCATATTTCCTTCAGATTAAGAGGAGAAAGGATGATATATCAATAACTAAAAGGTATTAGAATATTTTAGTTCTTTACCAGTACCTATTACTCATACTTTTTAGCAAGAGATTTTCTTCCTAACTATTGCTCCATCCATGTAGTGAATCATAAAAAAAATCAATAGTAATTGTGTCTTAATTTCCTGCAGTATAGGTACCATCTGTGGATGAATTTCTCTATCCATAAGTGTTAACTTGTGTTAGGTATGTATATTTTTTGTTGTCCTATGTTTATACCAAAAATCGCTGTGAAAATAACTACATTATTATTTGTAGGTTTATACTCTTTTAAATTTGGTTAAGAATGATATCATTTTATTACACTTAAGTTTTTAAAGTTAAGAAGATGGCACAGAACTATGACAAAAATGACAGCCTACAATAGAGATATCATTGGATAATCTTGTCTTCATAATCAAGTCATGTCACAGGAGAAAGGAACTGGGAGAATCACTGATTTAGAAATACATATCATCATGGAAGAAATGGCAGCAATGTTCAATTGGTGCCTGATTAAAAAAAATATATTTTCAATAGACATATCTGTAGGAATATTTAATCACCTTGTCACGTTTTATTAATTGGACACTTACAGATGTTACTTTTAACAATTTGAGAACATTTGTTAAATGAAAACAATATTTGGCATCAAAGAAAAATAACTTTTGCTACTGTAGTAAGAAAATGCATGATGTAAGCAAGATGCCCGAATAAGTATTTAGTTCAGTTTTAACCTATTATTTAAGGATCATGAAGCAACATTTAGATTTCCAAAAGGCAAAAATAGTTTAAATCGAAGAACATTAGAATTTTATATGTAACCCATATCTTTATGTCAACAGCTGATGTTTTATTAGTAAGAAGATCATATTTGGCTTGTGACCAAAACGATTTTGCAAGTAATATTGAAATGTCCTAACTACATATATAGGGTAGCATATGATGTGGCTCATAAAATATTTGTTCAATTTCAAATGCAAGAGAATATAGCAGAATTCCTATTATTCCGATTATCATTAAGGACATTCAAAGTTGTTACATTTTCCATGAATCAACACATCTACCCTTCAAATTTGAAAAATATGTAATACAATTTATAAGATGAAAAGAGATCTTCATGAAGCACTTTTAAGCCACGAGTCAGTCAATATTGCTGTATCAAACCAGTTCTATTTATGGGGTTAGAAAAATACATAATTATAAAGAGAATGAGTAAAATATTTTAATTTCTAGGTTTCTCAATGTTTACACAAGAATACACACACAAATGATTGGTCCAATAATGTACACTTATCACATGTTACGTCTATTGAAGTCTTAAATAAAATAGTATAAAATGACATTTCAGCATGTATTTTAATGGAATAGAAGTATTTCACTCTCTTCAAAACCAAATGATACATGGAGCTAACTCATTAAAAACATCAAATTGTAGATTTCTCCCAATTAAAATTTTCACAAAAACTTGTTAAGTAAAAACTTATTTAACCCTTTTGGTGCCAGCAGGCGGATCTATCAGCACTATGGGTATGTGTGAAAAGTGCCATGGGCTGCTCTATTGGCATGATTTTTTTGTTTAATAAATATTTTTTTCTTAAATTGTTTAGGGGATTAAATATATAAATAAAACATTTTACTATTCCTGTAAGTAGTTGGAGTGTAAACAAAAGACAAGGACATTAAAAAATTGATATTAATATATATTATATATTTAAATGTGTAAATCAACAAATTCCATGAAAAAGCCCTGGCATTCTACACATATAACAAGTGATAGGGGCTGGCACTAAAACGGCTAATGAAGAAAAATTTAAATTGAGGGAAATCTTTTTTTTTTAATAAGCAATGGGATTTCACATACCCAACATTTTACATGATTAATCCACTATTAATGGATTAGTCTACTCACTACATGAATTTAAAAAATTAAATACCACAGAAACATCAATCAGGCTTTTGCAGATTAAATGTTGGACATAATATTAATTCTACATGTTGCTAGCAAAACCTTACTCCAAACACAAACCATCACATCATTAAGACACAATAGGCATTTTTACTTCAAATATCAAGGCATTACATCAATGTGAAATCCTTAAACATTCAAAAAGTTTTGATGATTGGCTAGAGATATATCACTTTTACAATGTTATTTAGTGAATTATCATGAGGAAAACTGGACAAGCATTACTGGCCACAACCAAGTCACATTATGCTTCATGCGGGTCAATGCTGAGGTTTAGGGCATTTTTATTTAGTAAGTAGCTAACAATTGAGGCAGCACATTAAAGCTTTAAAGGTTAAAAAATAAAAAGGAATATCATACAAGTAAATAACAAAAGTGTTTTGTATATCAGTATTTGCACCATAAAAATGACCAGAAGCACAATAGGCCACAGAGTAAAATGTTCTGCACACCTAAATAATGGACCAGATTTTGCTTATAAAGCTAAATTAAATAATTATGGTTTAACTGCTGACTAGAATCACTTCTCATCACCCAATCAATATCATAAGGTATTATGAATACTTGACGGGCATTTTAAATGTTGTCTCATAAAGTTGAAGGTAAAAATTACATTAAGTCTGTAATTAAATTTAATATTTTTTCAACTTTCCAAAATTGAATCATTTTGCAGCTTTTGGTAAGAATGCAAAAATATAAAGGATGAGGGGATGCATAAAATAGCACTATGGCATATGTGAGCAAAAATGCATCTACAAAGCAGTCTTATTACAACAGCAGAAGTTATATTATTTTGCAAAATTCTGCCATAAGATTCAAGAACATTTTCAATAGAAAATTTGTCCTTACACACAATATGTACTAAATCTATTTAGATTATTTAAATTTTATTTTATATGAATGTTTCTAAAAATATAATAGCCAAAATATACCCATCAGCTGTTCTTGGTGCTCAAATATTGAATATAGATTATATTCATTTAAAGATTTACAAAATAAATCAAAAGTAAACCCCATCATTTAAGTACTTGGCAGAGTTCCAGTTACTTAAATAAAGCACCACTCATAAATAAAGGTCACTCACTGTGGGCTTGACTAAGTAATATTGACTTCTAACAATGTAAAAAAATTTACTCAAACATTTTTTTTGAGAAATATAGTATAAACAAATTAATCGCATGTTATACAATTCTTTGGAATGTAACCTACCATATTCTATATACCATTTGCAAAATATTCCCAGGGAAATTGAAAAATCAATTACAAAAGTACATTTCTTTAAGAAAATAAAGTAAAAAATTGCAGAAGTTCATCCTCATAAAAAAATATACTCAATCAAAACCAAATAATCCACCTCTTACGATATTCTGAATACTGAACTGACATATGTACTACATTAACTGCATACAATGGAATGAGCAGTTTCATATCTATATAGTTTTATATTTTATTCTCTTATGAAGAAAAATAATGGGCTGCAGAAATATGTTTAATATATTTGGACTAGATCTGGAATGTGTCTGTGTTTTTCTTTCTATACACTGTTCTCACACTAGATTTCAAAATAAAACTATTAAAATTGTACAAATAAATGCTAAAATGTAAAGAAGTTTCAGGCACATATGCCTTTCAAATTCTAAGGCATCCTCTTGAAAAGTCTTATCTTTTTGATGAAATATAAATAAATTTGTCAAAATATACCACATTACTCTGAATATAGTTCTAACCAGAATATATTCCTCCGTATTTCTGCATCCTAATTTCTTGAAAATTGTTTTGGGTGTGAAAATAGTATCCTCCCATAATCATCAATTAATATTTTCAAAAAAAAGGAAGGAGGATTATATCCAGACCTACAGAGTAATCCACAAAACCATCAACCACTACAATATCTTTGGGGGCATCTGCTTCAGATGCATAAAATTGAGCATAGCACATCTCATTAATTACTGGGATAGCCTTATCAATGCTGATTATAAAACTGTAGCAAAAATTGAGTGATGACTAGTACAAATGGCACATGAATCACATGATTTTAATCCATACCCTAATATCAGTGTATAATTATTTATGTTTGGTCTATGCACTCATTTTTATTACATATAGAGTCACAAAACACAGGACATTTTCACAGGCTTTATACAATGATAAAATTGACCAAGCAGGGAAAATATAGTTGTGTAATTTTATGCACTGTGCCAAAATAGTCAGTCCCTAAAAATATTTAAAAAATATTTTATATCAGCTCCAATCTATGCAATGCATGTTTACCAACACTCAAAAGTTAAGCAATACTGCCTAAAATAAGCAACACTACCATACATGAGACTAGACTAGACTAGAGTTATAAAATAATAGATAAATAAATAATGACAAGCAAGGAGTAAAATGTACATTAAATACTCTAGGTTATAAAACACGTTTTATAAAATTATAAAAGTTTTGGAAAATACCATTTTTTATCAAGTGTATCATAAATAGCATAGTAGAAAATTTTGTTTTATAAAATGTTCATGTTATTTTGGCAACATCTAATCCTCTGGGTAAAAATTATATAAAAATCATAAATATTAGGTACTCTATGTAATATTGAGGACCGGAGGAATGTTTTCATTAACTTCACTCATCAGACTAGAAATTTCATTAAAATTATATAAAATTATAAATATAAGAATTCTTTACTCCCTAAACATTTGGAACCTCTTCAATATTACTTTTCATTTTCCTTTATAAAGATGTCCCCAAAATGTTGGAATGATGTAAACTGGACTTATTCCATGGCCTATATGACCAAAATGATTCTTCAAGTAATTGTTACACTTGCTGTTCACTGCTACTGTCTCCTGTTTCCTTGTCACACATGTCCACTTGGGGAGGTGTCACTCTGTAAAATGTAAAAAGATAAAAAGTTGATGAAATAAAAATTATAAATCCAGGCCCACAAAATATGGCACAATATATAAAATCACGTGAGGGTGATCTGGCTGCCATAACCACAGGTGGTCTTGCTATCAGCATTTTTTTTTCTATATTGGCAAATCTGTCATCAAGATTAGTTGGGTATTACATGTCATTCTGTCTGGTGGTTTATTCTATTACCTCTTTGAATTAGGAGTACAGATAATTTTCCTTAAAAAGGATAACATGAATATTTTGCAGCTATAAAACTCCTCGTAAAAGAAGGATTGACAAAAAATGGAAATGAATTGAAAGCTTATGGGAGCTCTTATTCTCGTTTTCAATAATTAAAAAAGTGTTGCAGAGCTTAAGTGAGCCCATAGCAACCCTGAAGGTAATCCACCAGAAGGATGCCCAATGAGAGCAACATCATAAGAAGTATGCACATGCTACCTGGGTTAGCCTGGTGATTATCGTGCTTGCCGGCTTTTTTTTTTTTTTTGGAGGTGGTGAGGAAAATGCATTTATGCACTCCCAGGGAAGGTGGCCCTGGGAAGTGTGGAACTCGGCCGGGGAACCCGGCCCATACCTACTATCGCCCACCCACCCAAAGGTTGCAGGTTCGAGTCCCACCCAAGGCATGGTGTTGTGTTGTCCAAACGGGTTTTATCTTCGAACTGAAGAGGTTCAAAAAGACCATAGCCGTGTGTATAGATGCACCCTATACACAAAGATACTATTACTAGTATGCACATTATGTGATGAATGGCTGATAGATGAAATTGTTTAGAACATGAGTATTTCAGAAGGGCACCCACGATACATTTGCAACAAGAATTTACAATAAAAAGCATTGTACATGATTGGTGTCAAGCTGGCTTACAGCATCTCAAAAATTAGATTTGTAAGAAAATCTCTGAACGGTGCTTTGATCCTTATTTTACCCTCAGATGGTCGCTGAGAGTCCTGCTGAATGGGAATGGAGACCACTCTCAACACCCCCTCTCTGGTCTTCTCTCCTGGTATATTTCAACCATTTTTTTTATGCAAGGATGTGTAGCCACACTTTCTCCCCTTCCTTGAAGGGGGATCCATGCCATTGCCGATCATAAATGTTCTTTTGTTGGAGGTGGGCTGACTCTAGTCTCTTTCTAGTCAGAGAATGAGCCTTCTTGATGCCCTCTCTCACCTCAATGGGAACAATTAGTTGCATGCTGTTGGGTTCTCTACCTCCTCCCTTCCAATTTCGAAAAAGGACCCCATCCCTAAGCACCAATCAGTCTCAATGTGCCCACATACTCTTCTTACTCGAGCAGTCACCCCTTCTCTCCTCGGGTAGCAGCTGTCCCACCTCGATCGTGTCGACCACCCTTTTTATGACAGGTTCACTTCTTTGCTTTTCCCTCACGCTTTCACTGGTAGCCTCTCCCACAACGTGAATTTTCACAGACTCTGATTCCCCCGCTTCAATTCCTCAATGATTACAAATACTCTGGGATAAGCCATCTGCATTCCTATGTTGTTTTCCTGCCCATTTCATACCGACTGCAGCAATGTAGCGCATTTGCTCCTGCAAGCCAGCGCTACATTAGTAACAAATAATGCAGTAAAGTCTTGTCAGGATGCCGACAAAAACAGAAAGTTTGATAAATATGGATTTTATGGTACCATGCTCGTGTTTTCCTTTTGGCCACAGACTTGTTCATCAGTGTTGCCAGATTGTACTGTTTCTCCCAACGGGTTGGGAGAGTATTCAATGACCGTTGAATTTTAGCTTCTCAGATAACATTGACAAAGTTTTTATTTTTTAATGCAGTTGTTCAGCCATACAATCTCCTTGAGTTCAAATAAAATTTTTTAGAATAAAAGTAAAAGTTATTGGTGTGCCATTAAAGCCCTTATTCTGAAATATCTATGATTACTGCCACAATATTTTATTCTCAAGTGCGTTGCACCATAAGCATTAAGCAGCTTATATTGGAAGCTTCCTTCAACCAACCATTCCTTCCTCTCTCATACAGCTAAATATTTGAGAAGTGTAATCTGACCTCACTGCTTTCGACTTTCTAAAACTTCTAGAGAAAATGTGCTTTCGCTGACATTGTAGTCAAGTGGGACACCTATAGGTCTGAAAATAATTGATGCTAGAGACATCTCTCGGAAAGATCGGAACTACATAGAATATAGAACAAATTCGGCATATGCAGTAAGCAGTCTATAGTTTTCATTAGTTTATGGTATTACCTTGAAACTGAATATGTACAAACAAACAAATACATATTGATTTTCCTAAAAGATAAAATTCACTGAAGAGGCCATCACCTGGTGGAATTCCACAATGACACAAAATATAGGTATGTACTAACTTAGATGTATTTCCACAGAAAAATATAAACGTTAATAGTTTCAACCATAATTATCATCTGGTGATGACGATTATTGTCGAAACCGATCGTGTTTATATTTTTCTGTGGAAATACATCTAAGTTAGTACCTATATTTTGTTTTCTAAAAAAGGCTAAGAAGTCAGGAGTAATTATTGAATTCTGAGATTTGCTTTCAAAACATGAAAGGCAACATACCACATAAAGTAGCAAAATTAGATCTTCCTCAAAGATCTGTTTCTGAACCTAGGGTAAAAGAAGTAACACTGCTGTTAACACATGAATATTTATTTAAATTTGGGTTTCAAATAAATATTCATGTGGAAAAAGCAATGTTACTTCTTTTACCCCCTGTATGATGGATTTCCACAAAGTTCTGCTTGAGACTGTGTTGTATGTTCCTGAACCAGTTTTAAGATCAAGGTCCAAAAAAGAATACAAAAAATTCAAAGCATAAAAAAATCTTGATGATTGTTCAAGCATTTGTTGATGAAAATGTTCTTATTAGTTCACTCTGATAAAAAGTATGCATGTACAATTTTTTTGACTAAGCAAAAATGTGAATTTCATGAACAATCACTTGAAGACAAGTCACTAAAAATTATTACTATTCCTGTGTGGAATTGGATGAAATTACCATAATTTAATAACAAAAGATAATGAAATTTCAAATACACAAATACTACACTGCTTAGAAACTGAATAAACATGGCAAATATTCCATATTAAATTCAACTAATTCACAAATAACTATTTACTTCAGCTAAAACAATGTCCATTGCATCATTTATCTAAATTAAATATAATGATGATTTCTAAATTAAATATAATAATATCCTCATTATTATACTTACTGCACAGCTGTGGAAGATGTGGATGCCCATGAAATCCTACGCAATGAAAGGCGAGCAACCAAAAGACGGTGCTGATGACGAAGGTTGCGTAGGTGCAGGCGATACATCTCTTCGGCACGCACACGCTCTCCTGCAGCCAGTTCTCTCTGTGCCTAAACACAAAACACAGAAGTCATATATAGTATGTATCCTTTGTGAGGTATTTATCAACAGTATTTCTAGACCAACTATGAATTAAAATGCTTGAGCTATCTGCTTAAACTGATACTAAATTACGGGGGTCTTTCTTACTAAAATCTATTAGCTGATCTGAATCATACCACCTATCTACAAACATGGGATGTATAACATTTTCCTACCCTAATTAATCAGGAACATCAGTCTTTCTGAATATACCATGCTATTCCATCAGTCGAGTCCTTAAAAGTTGGGGCACAGAATATTTCAGAGGTATTTATGGAAAATTAACACACTGCTATGGAAAACTTGCTGAAATCAGTTACACAGTTTGAGTGAAAATCAGGTTGGGATACCTTGAGTAAGCAATTATGTAATATTCTAAAATATACAGAGTAGTATGTTTGGAAGCAATTTCTGAAAGCAACTGTCTTACTGCAAAATATCCCGAAAATAGTACTGAAGATTGTCCCAAATGCCAAGGACAATCACAATGAAAGACAAAAGTTTACTATAAGGATGAAATGAAACAGTCTAATATATGTATCATTTGGTCCACTGTAAAATGGCAAATACAGCTGCATGTGGTACTCTGTCTTTAAATTAATTAATTAATGTAGGAAGGGAGAGAGGGAAAATGAAAGGTTTCAACTGTCAAGAATGGACACTACTTGTTGGGACTAGTTGGGAATAAGTTTCAGGAATGGTAATATAAGACAGGATTGAAGGTTATATTGGTCAATTGCTGACCAGAGAAGAAAGGAGGTAGAAATGGTTGGGGGAGGAAAGATTTTTTATGTTGAAAGCCGAGTTAAACTTTCTGGTAAGTAATAAGAGAAGGGATGGGTTTTGAATAGCAGGTGACAAGTTTAAACTATGTTAAAACATAATGGGACTAATGTGTCTAATAAATGGCTCAGTACTTAATAAATAGTTTCAATTAATCTTGTACCAAATTATTTCTAATGTTAAGTGTAATGCTATTCTAGATCTGGGTAAGATATTCTTCTTTATATTTATTTAGAATATTTTACAATATAAAAGAGGTCATGGTAGCCCAGTGGGTAGAGTGCTTGGCTACCTACCAGGGGACCCAGGTTCGAGACCCGATGACGACTCCGGACACCTCCAGCTAAACCCAAGCTGAATGATTTTTCGGGTACCACATCTTTGTGGGAAACCACAGGCAGCACAGGGAAAGTAACTGGCCCCTCTAACCTGATGTGTGAATTTCCTCACACCATGGGCTTAGTACTAGGTGAGCTAACTTAACATACCAACCTTCGGGTTGATTACTGTGTTTTTTTTTTAACCAATATAAAAAGCTTTTTAGGAAGGCAGGCTCCATACTAAAAAGGCTAGTGGAACTTGTATGTTTAAGAAAATTGAAAGAAAGGTTACATGTAAAAAAAATCCATTGGAGCCCTAATAAACAGGGGAAAAAAACCCTCTGTCATCTAAATATGGAAGTTTAATAGGAACATTGCTAATAGCAAAAATATAATTTTGAGTAAATTAATTGAGTTTCAAACAGCAATTTTTCATGGAGATTTTTCAAATTCTAGACAAGGTGCAGTGAAAAAAATGGTAGACCTTTTACTTTAAAAAATGGGTCATACATATATAGTGAATTTTAAGACAGATTCAAAAATTAAAAGCTCAGAGAATTTCTAAAATTCAATAATTCCAGGAGACTATTTTATCTATCCCTGGTGAGTATTGTTAAATTTAATGAAATTGTTTTTTGGCTCTAAAAAGGGTGGTAATAATTTAGCTAATCTTACCAAAATAAATTCGACTATGGATGCAAAAATAATATTTCCGGATATGACATGGAATTACATTCTTGTAGCAAATTGCCATCAATTTTAATATCATTTTTATCATCATGTTTTAAAAATTCCTAATTAAAAGAAATTTGAAACTATGGAAGAAAAAACAAATTTCCAATAATGCTTCTCTTAAAATTTAAATACGAGGTGGCTAGACAAAGCATATCAATATATATAATAATTATAATAGGTAAGCTAAATTGATAAAATAAACAAATAGAAAAAACATTAAGTCAAAAAAAACAGACCTGTGCTCGTAAAAGATCAGCATCAGCTGCTGCCACTCGGGATTCAAGTTCACGGACACGAAGCCTATGCTCAACTCGTCTTTGTTCACGTTCCTCTTCCAGCATTACCAAACGAGTTTCCAACTCCCTTCCATCACCCTCTCCTTCTGTGTTAGATAGCCTACCCTCCCACCTCACACTTTCCCCACTGCCCATTTCACCAGTGGAGTAAGGAGAGAGGGGCTCTGGAGACATGTGTGACACTATTGAAAAAATTACTTATTAATAAAATTGAATACATTATGAAAAACCAAGAGAGAGAAACCTATATATGAGCAATTTTTGTCAGAGTTTATTTGTTTGTATGAGCTCTTTGTTCTATTGTTTTTAGTTAATCCTGTATAATTGACACTGTTGGATGAACTTTAAACCTCAATAAATAAATAAAATAAATTTCTTATTTCGTACACTTTGATTAGTAGCTAGTCAGGACTTAGTACATGCAAGTGAGGGATTTATCAGATAGTGTTTTAGTATCAATTGTATGTAAAACGCAGAACATTTTATTCCAATGGCATTAGCTTAAGGTTAAAACAACTGAAATAAAATAAAACTTTTCCACTAAAATTTCTATTGAGGTCATACCTAAATATAAATTTTAGTGGAAAGTGTAATTTTAACATTATGTCACGCCTTAATCCACCCAATTGTCAATTGAATGTAACTAGCGGTCTATTCACCTGTAGTTTGGCAATATTGCTCCGGCATACCACGCGAATCCATATCATCGTCTCCTTGATCTTGGTCTTGACAGTTATTATCTTCTTCTTTCGGTACTGACTCTGCTTCTATAGCCAAGTAGCATGAAAATAGTGGTCAATACAACACATAAAGTCAAGGTTTCAATTCAATCTGCCCATTAGCTTTAAATATGAAACAATATTCGAATTGTACTGTTTTAAACATGGAGTCCATAGATAGTAAGACTAAATTATTTCTTACCCATTGTAGGATTTGTGGCCATTGAAGACAATATGTGAGCAAGCGGTGACGGCGTCGAGGCTGAAGATGAAGGAGTAGCTGGTTGAGATCCAGAAGGATTAGCTGGCCAAGATTCTAAATGACCAGCTGGGAGTATCTGTTTATTATCCGAGTCGGTATCCCATAGGGTTGGCACTCTGATGGTTGGCATCATGTCATCCAAGTGTTGCGACAGAGTATGTGAAAGTGCTGTGTGCTGCACGCCTATAGCACCCAATTTTCTCCTAAGAGCTCCGGTTTTATCCTGTTTAGCTCTCGTTTTTATGTTATCCCAACACTTTTTAAGTTGTGCAACTGTTCTGTTTGTGACACATTTGTACATATTAAAATCGTGGCAAATTCTGTCCCAAATCTTCCTTTTTCCTTCTTGAGATACTGCATCAGTCTTCTTACTTTCTAATATATGCCTATATTTATCTATGAGAGCCAAGAGAACCTTTTTTTCGTCGAGAGTAAACAGAATCCTTTGCACCTTTTTGGACATTTTGTTGTTTACTCCTTAAAACATTTGCTAATCAAAAAGCTCCGAGCTTTATGTGCGCTATCTCGTGTGTATTAAAGGAAACACTTTTTATGCAACACAACAAATTTTCACTATTCAGATATATCGGGAAATAATAATCTTTTGTCAATAAATATATTGTAATATCTGAAAATTTTGTAGTAAATATACAATATATACTATAACATTCATAATATTACGTATTTGAAATGATTAATTAATCTCTTCTAAACTTTCTAGTTGGCTGCCCTGTAATGCTGTTGCTGTCATTTTGGAAAGTATTGAGTGATTTCAAATAAATTTAGGCTATAAGGAGCATGATAAAGAGTAGTCGCATTCCCATTTTGAAGTACGTGGTACGGAATCATGGAATATTTTTTTTCGATATGATAATTATTATACCCTTACCTTGCGTGTTTCAATCAGGATCATTTGAAAAACACGCATTCGTTGTTTTTGAGCTTAATACCAGTATTTTGTACCTCGTAATTTTAAATCATGGGATAAATAAATAAGACGCACGTTAAGGTACAATTTTCGTATAGTAAAGGGCCCTCTTTTCAAAGTTTTTAATTGTGCGATTCAATGTTGAGGTCAAAGCGTCGCTGAGACTTGAGCCCGGGTCCACCGTTATAATAATTGTATTAGCCCAAGGAAAATGAGTACACACTGGATGTATGTACATGTTATAAGGCTCGTCAAGATACATACAGGTAGCATTACAGCAAAGTTGGAATATTAAAATGACAGAACATA
>WURS02000013.1:8820057-8857354 GCA_011762765.2 Rhinocypha anisoptera | reverse complement strand
GGGGGTTAAGTGAAAAGTAGATGGCTTGGGATTTTCCTTGATTTAATTTCACACTATTTTCCTTACACCAGGAGGTTCAGGAGCTTAGCACTCTAGCCTCTGGGATACCACGATTAGGCTCTAAAAATCTTGGAAAAATATGTGCGCTTTCCACAAGGCATTACTTTTAAAGAATGACTTATTCCATGAGGACCATTTCTCTATACCACTATAAAAAATTATAATTTCTAATTCATTTAGGACCTAGAGCACTTGAGCACTCTTCTTCCACTAATTGGCCAAAGCCATCCTAGAAATTAGTTGAAATCGCCACATTTTCTTCTTTTGAAAAAAAAGTATTTTTAAAGAAAAAGTCAGGTGGGCATATTTCACATTGTAAAGCACACTAATAAACGTGGGTACTATAATATTTCAATTATATCTCAACTTCTAAAAAGAAAAGTAATTTTCGGAAGAAAATCGGTAAAAGATAAAAATGATGGTCTCTACTTTAAAATTTTAAGTCACAACGCCCCATCCACATGGGGCCACATATAAAAATCTTTATCCTTCTTTGAAATACATAAGAATACACTATGATAGATATCGATATTTTAGTAAAAACAAAAAACCGAATGGATACAGTACAATGAACTTTAAAATCTTGCACTAGAGAATTCAAGGCCAAAATACTCTCCCATGGAGTAGTGGGTTTTGGTGATGAGTCATTTACAAAGTAAGTCCTGAAAACATTTTACAGTGCTTTCAAGCAAAGCTAGCAAGGAATTTGATTGGTAAACTGTAAGTTGGCTTGTAGTAATGCTTGGACTACATTTGTTGTAAGGTCCCTTCGATGAATTGAGCTATTACCTAGGATTTTTTTACTGATAGGTTATTTTATAGCATAATAATAAAAATTTTCCAAATAATTGTTTGGGAGATAACATTTCCTATCCAGTTTCCATTAGTAGTGTCTTCAAAATAGTGGCTGATTTTGCACACATTTATTAGAAACTCATCTGACTTTACTATGGGGGAATTTTGAACAGTGAGAAAAAGAGCATTTATGGTATGATCGTTATCAGGAGATTCATAAAATAAATCAAAACATATACTGCAATTTAACGACATAACTACTCGCACTTTATTATAGCTTTATAGTGGCAACAGACCAGTGTTTTAAGTTGTGGTGCATATTAAGTGAATATATATATATATATATATATATATAAATTCACTTAATATGCACCACAATATGCTCCTTGGAGAATAGAAGTTACATATGTAACTTCTGTTCTCCAAAGACAGTATACACACTCTGAAATCTCATCCATTATTCTCCATAAATTTGCATGAAAGTAAAAACCAGTTCTACGTTAACTAAATGGAAGGGTAAAAGGACAAATGTATGATTTAACACTTAGTATGACTCTTGCTATCAGATATGCATTATCTCTTGACCACCAATGTAGTAAAGTTGTTTTTAATTTAGTCTCAGACCCTAAAAAAATTTCAAACTTAGAAAATTAAATTAATGCTGGACCTTATTGTGATGTAATACAATAGATACTGGGGGAAAAAATGTAGGCATGCTTCATTTTTAGTTTAAAGCAAGACTTGTTTTGCCTTGGTTTCACAAGTACTATTGAGTTTTTCTGTATTATGACTAATTTTTTATCAAACTAGTAAAATGAAAAATACTCCTAAGTAAATAACTTATTGGCTTTGTTTCATTGGTGGGGTAATAATTTACTCATGAAATAGCTTTAAACTCATGTACACATTAACATATTTCCAGGTAATAATGACCCATTTGTCTTATAGCTCTGTAAACTGCTGAAAAGATTCATGAAATGGGCCTATGATGAAAAATGGTGCTAAATTTAAGTTGAGAAAAAAATGCAACTAAGAAAAGGTTCAAGCAATCAAGTGGCAATATCTGGCAATTTCCTTAGTTAAGATGTATTATGACCTAGGCAAAAATTGAAGAATATAGTGAAAGGAGATACATGTAAATGAATTGAATAATCTAATTGAAAACTTGAATTGCTGGAGAAATATGCATCAAGGTAACAGGGCAAGGTTATCGGCTGCAACCTGCTAAGTGAATAATTTGAGTTTCAATAACATTTATGTATTGGATTTAACTTTTCCAGCTGCCAACTGCAACTGCTTTTTTGCGATATTTTCTTTAGAAAATAATTATATAAGGATCAGTTTAAGTTAATTAAAAATTGAATAAGATTTTAAAATCATGTGAGATATTTAAGAAATTTTGCAGGAACATCCTGAGAATTTTGATATGGATTAGTATTAAAAATATCCATAAGGTCAAGAATGGAAGTTATGGAAACAATCTGAGAATAGAAAATTAAATGGCTACTTATAAAAAATAGTTAAGTAGTGGTTTATGGAGTGCGTGAAAAGAAACATGGACGATTATTATTTTCGTGAGTACAGTACTGGAATGACAGATGGGAAGAACTGCAGAGATATACTAAGCAAAATATATAACTGCATATAAATGAACTAAGTGGTAATAGGAATATTCTAGAGAAAATGTGATAAATTCTATTTAAGGTCCATTACTACTTCTGTTGAAACTAAAGGAGAGGTCAAATGCCACATTTTTTAGGAGGTATCGCCATTAGTAAGAGTGGGATGATCCTGTTACAAAGCAAACCTATTCTTGACACTTCATTCAGTAATTTAGAATGTCCCAAACCTCACTATTTCCCATTTAAATAAAATGTCAGTGTTAAATTTCGTTATTTAAATTTATTTAACAAGAGCAACCTGTTTATCAAGTTAAATAACATTCAATATAGTTTTATATAAAATCAATAGCAAATAAAACAGCATATATGACTGGTCATCTTTACTTTTTGATAAGCATTGTTTTGTGAGAGTCTGATTGCAGATTTTCTTCTTCAGATTCCTCTTCATAGCTTTCGTAAGTGGAAGTATTTGCTGCTTTATTATTGATAGTTGCTTTTTTTCTGACGAGAGGGGGTCTTCGGAATATCTTACTGGGTTCCATCTCAGACGTTTCAGCAATATTGCAATCTGGAGTCTGCAAAGGTAAAGTTATGGATCCTCTTCAGATATATTGTCAAGTATTAAGTTATTTACATTTACATAAATGCTTATTATTAATTCTTCAAGTGCTTTTATGCTAATCATAAGTAAACTTCCTTGTATGTTAGGCTCAAAGTAACCATTATTTCATTTTGCTACCAGAAAAAGCAATACCACATTCTTTACCTGTAAATTTACTTGCTCTCCATCTGTTTTGAAAGTTGGGTTGTCATACTGATGTTTTCCTGGTACTAATGCATCTGCTTTGACAAATGTTCCATCGGTAGGTGGGAAACCAAAGGCATTATTCTGAAAATGAAGTCTGAAAAGGAATAATTTTAATAAGAGAGCTTCTTTAAAATTACAGGCAGCTACTGCTCTAGTCTATTGACTGACCTGACATCAAACATCCCTGCTCCATTTCTCTTTTTGTAATGATAATAAACTCCACCTAGGGCGACCACTATAATGATTATTGCAATGACTATACCTGCCACAGGTGTACCACCATTGTCAGGATGACTGGGTGCTTCACCTTTAGTAGCACCTAAGCCTGAATTTCCCTGAAAAATTGTCATTGTCAATTGTAATAGTATTTAGAAATTTTGCCTCATTTTCAATTCAATTTGCACCAGGAGAACTACTCACCCTTGCAAATCCACCATTGCAAAGTCGTCCAAGAGCTGTTGTGTTGCCACCTTTACATATACACCTTGCCCCTCTAGGAACTATTGTGCATATACCATCACACAAATGGTTTGAACACAGATTCTCTCCTGAAATTGAACAATTTAGTACACAAAGTACATCATTGAATGCCTAGACATGAAAATCATATTATGATAACTTACTTTTAATTTGTCTTGACTGCTGCATAAGTGTGAAATGTTGAATGTCAACAGCTCTCATGTCAATGGCATCACAAAGGATTGGAGGGAATCTCCTACATCTTGTTATTTTTCCAGATCCAGCTGTTGTCCAATAAATATTATCTTCAAAAATGGATAGCCCAATTGGGTGGTGAACCTAAGAGATCACAATTAACAATGTTCTAAGCACCTGAAGTAACAGTGAAAAGTTTTAGTAACAAGAGAACGGCTTATCCGTTCTGATACTATCAATTATGATTACCTTCTTTAGAAGCAGTAGTTTTCTGTTAGCACCATTCAAATCTATGCATGACAAAGATTGCAGTTTCTGATCAACCCAATACAAACGCTGTAGGACAGAGTCAACAGCCAATCCACTGACCAAGTTCAAATTTCCAGAAACAAAAGCTTCATCTTTCCCTACTTTACTTCCATCTAGGCTTACTCTCCAAATTTCACTGTCAGCAGATCCCAGGATCCAGTTTGATGATTGACCCCAAATGAGCCACCTGAAATATTCCCTCAGTCAATGTGTTTCACCATTTAACAACAGATACTTGTAAAGCCACCCAAGATAGAGTAGAATAACATTTAAGTCTTACAGCCAAGAACTACCATATAGTGAAATCATTTTCACTAAGTTTTGGTCAAAGTTGGGGAAAAATACCATAAAATCAAAATTAACCTGTTTTACAAGTCTTTTCTATTCAATGGACAACATTAAGGAATACTTTTGATATAACTGCTACCATTAGATTATATTCTGGCCTCAATTGGTAAACAGTGTCATAGATTGTCTATAAGACAAGCATAGATGCACAGATGGCATAAATGCCATGCATTTTAGTAAAAAGCACTGGTGGAAACTTAAAAAGTAAAAATGAAGTTACTAAATGTTAAACTTGCTTTATGTATATAATTTATAATGTTGGGATTCACTTTGTGAAAGTTTTATCAAAGATTACAAAATGGATACATGGTATACTACTACACAGATTTCTGGAATGCGTGAAAGTATGATATACATAATTTTGTTATAATGGGTTACTCTATGAAGTTAATTTAAATTTGGTTGATGCTGTGATGTTATTGATCACTAACAGTTCACAAATTGTGTTAGGAGACTAATTATATCAGATTAGAAAGAAAAATAATGGATAATTCAGGTGTAAAAAAAATAAAAGTATGGAACTTGCCTGGAATTTGGTTCTATAGCCATGCTAGTTATAGTAAATGAAGCTGCCAACTCTTTAATTGTAATACATTTGTTTTCATCCATATTGCACACCTAATGATTGAAAAAATACAATTAGACAAATTTGAATGGATATAGTGTTGTAATTTGAGTGCCAATGGATTCAGAAGAATAACCTGCCTTGATTGAAGGATATTTCTTTTTCTCAGCCAAATAGACATTCCCTGTTGTCCAGTCAACAGCTAGTTTCGTGGGACTGTTGAGACCTTTAATGGCATCTATTTTCTTTTCAACCAAACTATATCTGCTTAGAGTGTCACCTGTTGGCAGTTAATATTAATAGAATAATATTGTAAAATGACACTAGAAAACTTATTGTTTAGATTTGAATCATTTTGAATGGTCAACATGCAAGGTTGTCTTGTGTAATGTTATGCAGAAAGTTAGTCATTCCAACTCTTAACAGCTATGAAAGTTGAATCAAATTATTAGTAAGAGCTATTTCAGGAAAAAAAACATGAATTAGTATCCCAAGGGGATTGTTGCCCATAATAAAATTGCTTTAATTTGTGCTAGCAGTTTGCAAATTGTACTCAATTTGGATTAGGAGATTTTCCACCTATTTACTTTTACCCATGTTTTAATTAGAAACTACTATGTATTAGGGAGACTTAGCTTTAATCTGACTTTAATTCAACTTCTCAGAATTTAAAAATTGAAAATACGCTGCAATTTCACAAATTTTATTCTTAAACTCATGACCCTGGTTTCAACACAGTGTGGCACCACCTGATGATGCCATGCTGTGGATGAAACCCGGGTCGTGAGTTTAAGAATAAAATTTGTGAAATTGCAGTGTATTTTCAGTTTTTAAATTCAAAATGAAAGAATTTCACAGAGTTAATCCTGAAACTATCGCTCTCAACTTGTCAGATCAAGCCAGAATTCAAGCTGGCCATGAAACTTTCCTTTAACACTTATCTAAGACAGCAATACCAACCAGTGATCCAATAAATTTCCTTCTTCTCAACATTAACATCCAGTCCAGAAATGGGAGTTCCATGTTGCAACACTAAAATTTCCATATCTGATAAGTCATGAGATACCCTTCTTATTTCTCCACCAGTCACATAAATGTATTCAAGTGCTGGTCCTAAAATATTAAGTTTGTAGTGTTTATGCACTGGTAAAGAATAAATTACTTAAAAAGATCAATTGCTTGTTGCAATTCAACTACTGAGATATAATGTCAAATTCAATCAACAGTGATATACCTTCAGCTTTGCAGGAGACCCTATCTGCCCTTGGTTGATATCCTTCGATACAGCTACAACTGAAGCTACCCTCAGTGTTGGTACAAAACTGAGAGCATGGACCTTGACCATTTCCAAACTCACATTCATTAATATCTTCACACGTTTTTCCATCTCCAGTAAGTTTAAATCCTTCCAGACATGAACAAGCTGGCCCTGATGGAGTCTTCTGGCAGATACTGGAACATGGGTTGTTTTGGCAAGAAGTTTCTGGAAAAGCATATCTAATTATATCTAGAAGTTCTAGAGATTGAGTCACTATGAGGACAATTTTTAAGAGACATAGTTATAAGGAGACTAATGTGACAGGTAATTGCTTATTGGATTTAAATATGACTATTTTCTATACTAGAATGCTGATGAGTCTTACATACCACAACGTCCCCCTTCATCAGAACTATCACCACAATTTGAAACAGAGTTGCAAACTAAAGTGTAAGGAAGGCATTCACCAGATGTGCACAGAAATTCAGTGCATGGCTCAACTGAAAAAGAAAAATAGTCAATATAAGATAAGGCTTTGGAAAAAGGCAATTCCAAGCAACAGGAAATACAGTTATCCATAAATTAAAATGTAATGTACTTGCAAAGTAAGTGAATTGATTAGAGGTAGTAGTTATTGTAAATACAGGAAATGTAGATTGTCAAGTAGTACATACTATGTTTTGAATTACTATGCACTACCAATTACTGGCGATAATATATCTGATGATGCAAAATTTCAGGTGTGTAAAAATTGGCCAGTTATGCCGGTTGGTTTACTTGGCTAAGTGGTGTCTGCATATGGAAAAGTGAACATTAAGAAATTTGGTGGAATAGTAAAGAACACCACTATGCTCCAAGTAATATTAACCTTACACAAGTTTCCTACCTTATGTTCTATTTGAAATACCAACTAGATGAACTGAATAGGTTCTTAAATCCTGGGTCTCAAATATAAAATGAATTATTTACTATGTAGTATTTACCTCCTCACTCTAAAATGTGATTAATACCTGTAGTTGTTTCTGTTGTATTTTGTGAGGCTCTGTTCCTGGGTGGGTGACTTATACACTCCTCCTCATCAGAACCATCATCACAGTCATCTATTCTATCACACACCCATTCCTTCAAAATGCAGCGACCATTTGCACATTCAAATTGTCCGCTTCTGCAGCCACAGTCTTCTTCATCATCATAATCAGGACATTCTGCAGTTCCATTACACCTTTTAGCAATAGAAAAATAGTGGTGCTTTTTGTACTTGACAGTATACTAACAGCAAAATTTCATACTATGTACATTCTTAATTATATTGAACTTGCTGTTACAGAATTTGACTACCCAGTTGACCCTACATATTTTACCCAATTGACCCCTCTATAAATTTTATAGTATGTATAGAACAATTGTCTAGGGATTTATTCCTCATAGAACAACAGCTAACAGGATCCTTAATTCTGAAAATTCATTGAAGCAGTAAAATAATGTAGGACTGATATAATAAGGTTTTTCTTCCAAATAAACCAAAGTCACTTCACTTTATGGAACAATGTATGGATCAACTGCCTATTAAGTGAACTTTATTTTGGAAACAAATACTGTCTATTTACGTATTTTATTATCCAGATAAGAACCTTAAGTTTAATTTGAAGTTTTTTCATGCACTCAAACTGATGGACTTTTCTTCATTGTGGCCCTCATATGAGAGAATATTCAAGGAACTTTGTATATTGGGAAACAAAATGAACAATTTGCAGTTACTGTAAATACCGTTACAGTAATTACTGTTAAAAGAAATAGGTTCTCGAAATTATTACTTTTACTTCAAATTCAACTCTAGTTTCCAATCTTCTAAAGGCACGAGGATTATTGCCAACAATCCTTGTTCTTATGCTCCATGTGCTCATGCATTGATGAAAATAATGCATGGTCCGAGTTTAAGTAAAGAAAAAATCAAGAGATTACCTAAGGATGAGCTTAGAGGGTCATCAGTTAAGGATGAGAGAACTAGTTAGAGTTAGGTATTAAGGGTGCATTGATGGCGAAGATCATTTTGCACTGCTAATTTATTATAGAGGGAGAACTGCATCAATCTTAAACAAGTGCAATAAGATTTAATCAGTATGATAAAGTATCCTACAATTTAAAATTCTTTCTTACTTGGCTGAATCAGGCAAACAAATTTCTTTGTCAGTGGAGCAGTAAAAATATCCATCGAAACACTCCGGGGATGTAGAGGATGTAGGAGTTACTGCCTCACAGGTTTCATCTGAACCATCTCCACAGTTGTCTTGGCCATCGCAAAGAAGCCTCTTGTCAATGCAGTTACCATTGGCACAGATGAACTCTTTACTATCACATTTAGTTTTTCCTGGATGAAAAAATAATTTGTGTTAGCTGCACAAACTGGCTAAAATAATGTGATCATGGTGATACATACCATACAAGGTAGGTATGTATCTATTACTGTATTTGATGCTAATTACTTGGGTTAGCTTTCTGGGCTAAAAGAGTTTATGGAATGTATATGTAATATAAAATGTGTGTGGAATATGCATTAAAATATTCCCATACATTTTCATCAAATTATGTTTAGATCAATGAAGTGGGGTTAAATATAACGTTAAAAATGGCAAAAGTGGAAGCATGCATAAATGTATTTTACAAAGTATCTTTGATGAAATTGGGAAAGATGCATATTAAAGCTACATACATACAAAAGGGATATGAACAGGTAACTGATTACAAGGTCAGATGGGCTGATTGTGGATAGGAAGTAGGCACATTAACACAACTTCATTTAACAATGATTACTCATTAGGAAATTAAGGGAGTATATTCAGTGTACAGGGTACAGAAATTGAGAAAAAAATGGTATATAAATTATATTAAATTTTCAAACTCACTAATAAATGCAATGAAGGTTGCTGGAGGTAGAAAAAGCAAATATTCCTTTTGAAACATGACTTCATAGGGAAATCCTGCATTTACTATGAATTATTTTTTTTCACTGAAAGAAAATTCACTAATTGGAAAAAAACTAACTATGAAAATTCCTGTGAACAATTATTACAGCACTTGGGCCAAAAGAAATAACTTCCTAACCAGATTTGTTTAAACTAACCAAAGTTACAACTTACTGCAATTACTATGTTCATCAGAACCATCAGGGCAATCAACTTCACCATCACATTCCCAAGTATTTGGAATGCAAGAACCAGATGCACATTGGAAATCATCTTTTAATGAGCAAGTATCTGAAAAAGAAAATTGATAAGGACTATACATTAGCATTCAATTCATCGAAACATCATGATAACCTATGGAACATACATACTTTTTTCACAGTCTTCATCAGATCCATCAACACAGTCTTTTACATAGTCACACTGCCATCTTTTATGAATGCATTCTCCTGAGAGACATTGAAATTGAGTTTCTGCAATGAAATGAATGAAATTATCAGAGGATCTGGGAAATAGATTAACTTTAATTCCTTATACTAAATTTGAGAAAGCAAAGGTGTGATGTCTATTCCAAAGAAAATATGGATTGAGTATATCATGCAACACTGTGTGTTAGATGAGTTTTACACATTGTATGAGAAGAGTATAGAGGAAATTACTATATCAAGCTTTTCTTCAGAATTTTTTTCAATAAATTAGCCTTTTGAAATGAGGAGAGGAATATAAAAGGGAAAATGGATGTGGCAGCCAAGTGGGTCAAGCACTGGGTTATGATTTTAGCATCTTGGTTATGCTTTTAGACAATAACTAAATCCAGGTGGAGTGAATTATTGGATACCAAGGTCTTCCTGGAAAACAGTAAGCAGCATGGGAACCACTGACACCCTCTACCCTGATGTGTGGACTTGAAAAAACTTAGTGTCAGCCAAGTTGTTAAATTACCTAAAATAACTGGCTTGAGCTTAACATCATTGTCTGGAAATGATGTGAGACTTACTTGGGCTAATTTTACCTCGTCAAAGGCATGTGCATGATTTTTACACCAACATTTTTACCATTTAAATGTAATACAAATGAGACTGTATATTTAGACCAATATAGTTTGTATTATTATGAACTTCCAATTATAGTTTGATTTGGTATACTATCTATTTTATTAATAGGATATATTATCAATGAAGTTACATATATTTTTACTCACCATCACACTCCTTGTTGCCACAATTCCTCTCATCAGAGTGATCATCACAGTCAAAATGATTATCACAATGTGCATATTCTGGTATACACTGTCCATTGTCACAGGTGAATTCCATTGATGAGCAAGTTACTTTACATTTTGACTCATCCTCTCCAGTGTCACAGTCATACTTTCCATCACATCTGAAAATTAAATTTAATATCTCAGAACTTGACAAATTATATAATAGCTTATTTAAAATAAATCACAAGAATGTAAACATTTCAAACTACACTGTCCAGTTACCTCCATTTTTCAGGAATGCATTTCTTATCTTCTTTGCAGAGGAATTCATCTGACCGACAGCGAGTGGGAGCCACACATGTCTTGTTGTCCTTGGTGAGAATCATGCCAACAGGGCAAAAGCATTCCTGTAAAGTATTATTATTGAGAGCATGAGGTTAAAGTATGATGTAAATGTACAACGTTAGTAACAAATCTAAATGCAAAAATTACCATATTCTTCAGCATTAAAAGACAGAGGTGACTGCATCCACCATTGTCATGCAGACATGGGTGATCAATTTCCAAGTCAGGTGCCACAGCGACTAGTTTTCTTGCTAGAGTTTCAACCCCACCTTTAATTTAAAATGTAAATTAGTACATGGCTGCTAATGGTAATGTACTGTCCTTGTCAGCATATTCCTTACCTAGATTATACTTTTCCATCTTCAAATTTGATAAATATTTGTTAGACCAGGATATGTATGAACTATAGGAACTAGTAACAAATATTTTTGATCCCAAAACTGTTAAGTCTATTGGCGAGTGTGACAATGATAATTTCCAAACATGGCGGTCAAGACCGTCTACTGAGGTACTTTCAATTCTATGGGCAGTTGGGTCAGCCCAAAATACCCTATGCAGGTCACGATCATAAGTAAGTGGTAATCCTTCATTCCCTAATGACTCATGTATGACATGTACTCTTCCTTTCCCATTCATAGAAAATCTATCTATACATGCTTTTCCATCAATTCCAAGCATTGAAACAAACATAACCCTGTGGAAATAAAAGTATAGATAATTTGGATATTATTATATTAATAAAGTTTACTGTGAAATTGTTCACCCATTTACCCTTCTTCAGGAACAACTGCAATATCCATTGGCCTCTCTCCTGCCAAATCCTTTAGTACAACTGCTCTTTCATGATTTATCATACTAATTACTTCAACCATCTTGCGTTCTGAATCACACCAGTATAGGTTGTTTCCAAGGTAATCTAAAAGAAAAGGACCCTTAGATTTGTTTAAAAGAACTGTCTTTGAGGAGGAAATCAAGGGAAAATTACTTACCAAAGTCCATCCCTTCAACTTTTCCCAGTTGACCACTTACTAACGTAGTTAAAGCCAATGTTTTTAGGTTAACCTTGACAATAACCTTCAAGAAGTTATCACTCACAATTACACTTCCTGGAAATTAAGATTTTTTGCTAAGAATAAGTAAAATAGAAATAAACAAGAATAAGTAAAATAATAAATGAAAACCAGTTTCTAAGAATTGCTGATGACTAGCATTATTTACCTGAATTAGGTGAGTAAGTAATGGAGTCAACATTTCTGATGGTTTGTAAAGGGATATCAGTTACTTCTAATTTTCCTAGCATTTTATACTTAATTTTTTTGAGTTCATGTCCATTGCCAACTAAAACAATTGATGGAATGTTCATAATATCTGCAAGGATAAACAAAATGTTTAAGTTACAGAAGGATTGGTTGGGTATTAAAAAAAAAAAGCTTTAAAAAAAAAAAAAAGGTTGTAATACCTTTACAATGGTGCTGGTCTTCCATGAGCTGCTTCTCCAATGGACAAGCACAAGTGTAGCCACCATTTGGAGCCAACAGGCATATGTGACTGCATTGGGCCAATTTGCAAGGATTGTGGGTCTTGAAGGATTTATTTTTTACACATTAACCATGGGTTCCAAAAGACTGGCAAATTCATATGACAATTCAAACTGAACATTGATACTCACTGGTGGATGAAGTGATGGATGATAAACATGAACAGCAAAAATTAATCTCCTATCCTCTGTCAACAATCCCCTGCGATCCTTACCAGTGAATTTATTACATGATTGAAGTCCTCGTCCTTCCCAATCACTCCAGTAAATTGAGTCCTCAAAGACGTCAATAGAATATGGGTGCTTCAGTATCCCTTTCAGTACCGTCTGTAAGGAACAAAAATGTTAGCCCAAGCAAAATGTATACTCATTTATAAAAGTTCATATCATACCCTTCTATCTGTTCCATCTAGTTTAATCGATTCTATTATCATCAATTTTGCATCCACCCAATACAGCCTCTCTGCTGGATAGTCAATGGCTAAACCATTTGGCCACTGAAGATCTTTATCCACGAAAGGAACTGGATCACTACCATCCATTCCAGCTCTTGCTATCATTGGCTTACGTCCCCAGTCAGTCCAGAATACATGGCTGAAAATTAAATTAATATTGTTAGCAGGTAGGTAGGTAGGTATGTTGTTTATAGGGTGCGTCGACAACAAAGTCATTTTGCACCACGTCTAAATTATTTCGTGTCAATCATATGAAAATTGAAAGAGACAAATTTTAATAAATACAAATTTTTCTACTACTAAACAAGGGTCAAATATGTGTTAAAATATCTATTTTTTTTAATGAAATGCAACGGCTTAAACACACTGGGTTAATATTGTTAGCAATTACATATTTTTATTAGAAGTTACCTCGGTTAGTAAATAATAACTTTTATTTCAATTAAGTTTTCAGCTTTAGTCTCACCCCTTCTGAGGAATTACAGCTATTCCTCGTGGCGAATCCACATCTGCATTGACCAGCACTGTGCAAACATCTCCATTTAAGGTGCAAACACCTATGTGTTGTGCTTCAGCATCTGTGAAATACAAATTTTCTGCCAACCAATCCACCGTAAGCTCCTCAGGAAGGCTGAGCCCTATAAAAAAAAAATCAGAAATCAGGGTGATTGTTCAAATTCAGGAAGTAACTCATCAATCCTTGATAATGATATCATTGACCTTTCCCACAAACCTGATGTCACAACTGCTTCAATTTCTGTACCATCAATTTTTGAGCGCATTATAGTTTCTTCACCATGGTCAATATTAGTCCAATACACCCTATTTCCATCATATGCAACACCAATGCACTGTTTGAGTTTTCTCTGAACAGGGAAATAAACTTTTGTATCCAAATATAATCCCTTAATTTCACGTCTTGTAGTGAAAATTAGCATCGCATCCAAACCTGAAATGTTTTTAGGATACAGTGAAATGTAGTAACCAATTATTTTTGGCATATCATTAACAAATGTGTAACAAGATCATTTCAAATACAAAAAATATATAAGAAAATAAGAAGAGAGATATTGCTTATAAGGCAAAGGTTTTCTATTTACCAGAACTGTGAAGAAATTTATTCTTCTAGAGTAACAGAACATCTCACGAAGTATGTTTATAATATATAAAAGGTATACGAAGTAAAAATAATGAAATTATCTTCCACCATGTGAAAAATTGAGAACCTATGTAAGTGGATGACAAATCAAGTAATACAATATACATAGACCATGCTCTATTCTGCACAGTAATATAGTTGACCCTATAATAAGTTTGTGGCAAGAAAATGTCCTGCTCAAAAAGCTAGCTATTTAAATTGCAAAATTTGTGTAAATTGTAATCATAGTAATTGTAAGTTAAAAAGATAAATAGTGACATTGACTTTATATCTTCTGATGTGTCCTAGAGATAACTTTTCCTGAGATTAATTATTATCTTAGTACGGAATTAACAGCATTAGGCAGGCTTTGCTGATCAAACAAACAAAAAAAAGCAGGCTATTAATTGAACTAATTGGTAATGTTACCTGCTATATCAAACTAGATTCATACCAAGATGCTATACATATTAGCTTATCATACAAAGATTTGCTTGTACAATTTTAGTATTAAGTACCAATATGGAACTAATAGCCCCAGTAGATAATAATAATCAAAGTTACATTCCCTTGACTTATTTCAAAGCCTTATAATAAAAATCAAAGTGTTATTACTGAATTTCATATCTAGAATCTTAAATACAAGAGTCAATAAGATGCATATACAACTTATGCAGTTTTAAAAACAAGCAACATTAGGATTTATAACTATTGTGGAAGGTACCTTCTGCTTTGCAGGATGAATTGTTTGCATCCAATATATAGCCCTTATCACAGGAACAAAAGTAACTTCCTGGGACATTTGTACATTTCTGGCTGCATTTTCCATACTTCTTACACTCATCAATATCTGTAGAAACAAATACAACAGGATTTTTAGTGTAAAACTATCCATGAGGAGAGAAATTTTCCCTACAAAATTAATTTACCTTTGCACTGTGTGCCTTCCAGTTTATATCCCTTAGGACAAGTGCATCGTGGCCCAGTTGGCTCCACGACACATGAATGACTGCATCCAGAGTTGGCACATAAAGCAGCACCTGTTAGACATTACCATTAGTTTATATCAGGATAGCTAAGGAATGTTTTCTATTTTCAATTTTTCTTACCACAACTGCCACCTTCATCAGAACCATCACTGCAATCGATTTTTTTGTCACACACTGATGCAAGTGGGATGCATGTGACTGTGTCATTACAAAGAAAGTAACTATTATCCTCTATACAGTCCTTTGGCTTGATATCAATCCCTATTTGAAAATAGAGAAAAGTATGGAGCATCAGTGATTTAATACACTAATTATAACTATGGAATTTTAATCAAGCATAATGCAACAGTTGAATGGTTACATACGACAATTTTGCTCATCACTTCCATCTGTACAGTCTTTGGTGCCATCACAATTCCATTCAGTTGGGATGCACTGTTTATTTTTGCACAAAAATCCATCACATTCAATCTGAAAAAAATGATTGCATACATTAAATTTTATCACTAATATTATAATTAGGTGCATCTAAGATAAATTAGGCAGTAGAGCAACAACAAACCTTAGTGGAGCAACCTAGTGTTTCATCACTATCATCTAGGCAATCTGATTTGCCATCACAAACCCAAGTTTCTGGAATGCAGACATTGTCCAAGCACAGCCATTCAGATTTACCACATGCACTTGGAGGTGGTGTATACTAAATGAACAAAAGGTTTCATGTAAGGTATAAAGTTAAAACGTGCCAGGAAGCACTGAAGTGAATAAAGTAACATGCATATACTCATACATATACCCAGACTTACCTTGAACTCATGACAGGACTCCTCATCAGACCAATCACCACAGTTGTTTTCTTCATCACACAAATATTGATGGCTTATACAGGGTCCATTGCGACATTTGAACCAGTTTGGTGGTTTACAATGAGTAACTGCAAAATAAAATGCTAATTGAAGTAAAAACTTATGTAAGCACAAACTTCAAACAGAAGAACCTAACATTCATGGTGAATTAAATGTCAGAAGTGAAGATCGTTTCTTCCATTTACCATTAAGATTTCTTACTTTATGGTAAAGATTTCTTTCCTTAGTAATGAAGTTTATTTCCTCTTTCCAATTTGGATAAAGCATGGACAACTGTGTGAACCATCAAAATTTTCATGTTTCACCAAATTCTTAAATTAGATTATATTATGTGGCAGGCCCTCTGAACAAGTGGCCTAAGGCACAGACCTATTGGTCCTTTGTGCCATCGACCTAATTCTTAATAACATTTTAAATGATATAGAGATACCATGTACAGTAGGAGCAACCCAAAAGCAACATTTCATACAACTGGTCAGCTGAAGAGATATTGCCTCTGTACAGTCCACTATTCTGTAGTTGAAAGCCAAATGATAATGGAATAACTTCAATCCACATTTTACAACAGTTGAGTGCAACCTTATGTAAATAAACTAAAAATAAATGCTAATAGGTCAAAGGCAATGATTCTTGGGATTAACTCTCAATATCAATTGGCTGTTGACAGGAAAAGGCAAATTTTCATTGATGGTGAAGTACACCAAAAGTATGAAATACCTTGGAGTTATTTTGATAGGAAGCTAAGATTTGATGAACATATTGATTATACTTTTAAGAAAATTGACAAAAAAAAATTGGCTTTATCTCTAGAATCAATACATTTTTGACACAAGAGTGTCAAGAAAATTTATAATGCAATAGTCTTGCCACACTATCAATACTGTCCGACTATATTATTCATGATGTAAGGTTATGATGTACTAAGGCTACAGGTTTTCCAAAATAGAGTGATGAGAATCATCCTCAAATGTAATAGGTGTACAATGTCATTGGTGTTATGCTTGAGCAGCTAAATTGGTTTAACATCCCAACAAATGTTAGACTTTGAAATATTGAAATTTATTTATAAAATCAAAATTAGGTTGATGACACCTTATGTAACAAAATTGATTCTCACCAATTGTGATGTTCATAAATATGCCACAAGAACAAAAGATGATTTTCACATTCCCTATGTGAGTAAAGCTGTGATGGGAAAACTTTTTTAAAGGAATAGTTTTATAAAATTCATTGAACAATGATATTAAAACTATTCAATGCATGAATGGAATACAAGTAGAAGTAAGAAGGATTGTTACTAAAAAACCAACCCAATGCAACAGTAGAGTACAGTTATATGTAAAATATGCACCATTTCCATCTATGATTTAAAAATTGTACACATTTTGTACTAAGAATAGCTCTTATTTGCTAATAAAGACATTATCATTATCACACAATTCACTTCGACAAATTGTATACAATTGCTTTCACTCACATTAACTAAAATCATATTACCAACAGTAATAACCAGCCAGTAACATCTAAAATTAGAGGTGTGATGTTAGTATAGTGATGTAATAATATTAGTAGATATTGCCAAATAAAATTGCCATGAACTTGTCTGGAGCAATGCAATATACAACTAAAACTAAAAAAACTAAGCTGTCCCACTAACTTGATCCAACTAAGTTAACTTTTTGTTTGACATCCTGATTAACAGTAACCCAATATTGTTCTTTAGTATGTTACATCAACTAATTATTTTAAGGCAAAATTAGTTACCATTTAATTATCTATCCACTTCAACAATAGAATCGATAATCTGTAGCTAAATACAGAGTTAGGCAGGTACTCAATTTTCTATGATCTTTTTTTCATATTTGAGTTCCTGTGTATTGCATTAACTAGTGCCTACCCTACACTAGCACAAGCTTGGGTAGAGATTAAAATACTTAAATGGGTGGCAATACGACTTGTCATAGATCAATTAGTTACCTTTCTCAGTTAATTCATAAAGTTTCAACTATTGTAATGTCACATGTAGAACCATGAAAGGAACTACACTAAGGAATTGTGTTACCACCTAAGTATTTTGTACCTTAAATGTGATGAAGCTATGTAAAATATTTTACCTGTAAGCGAATAAACATTAAAAACATCTATAAAACGAGTGGCTGCAAGTGACGATTGTTTTATTAGATTTTTATAAAATTGCAAAAAACAGAGCCATTGTTTACACAATCATTATCCATTAAGACAGATTTCAAATCATGGAATAATATAGCTTCTAACATAGTTAAAATGTGATGCTAAAATCTGGATTTTAAGGTTAATTTGTTTGAGATATTGCAATTGTTTATCCCAAACATTCTTTGTAGATGATCATCCTGGTTATTGAGGCATGCTAGAGAGCAAATTTTATTCTAAAAGAGTGGTTTTATTATTTGTATATACTGAAATAGTAATAACTCACAGAAAAATATTGAAAAAAGGTGGGTTGAAAATCATGTACTTTAGAAAAATAATATCTCCGCTTTAAATATATCTGCCTTAACAACGTAACTTAAAAATTTCCATAGCAATACTAGCTTTGAGGATGTGAACTCAGGGTTACTATTATTATAATTTTTACAGGAGTTATTCTAATTGTTTATAAGCAAAAAAGTACACGATTTTCAACCCGGTTTTTTCACTACTTTTCTCTAAGTTATTACTATTTCAGGATATACAGATAATAAAACCACTCATAACTCAAACTTCTAACATGCCTCAATAACCAAGAGAGCATTTATAAGGAATGTGTTCGGGATAAACAATTGTAATATCTCAAACAAATTAACCTACAAAGCCAGATTTTAGCATTACGTTTATAGAAGCTATATTGTTCCATGATTTGATATCGTCTTAATGGATAGTGAATGTTTAAACAATGGCCCATTTGATGTTTTGTTGCATTGGCATATTAATCTTTTGCATTGACATTGCATATGACAAACTAATAAACCTATCTTCACTTACGAATACTCATTTTGTAGATATTTTAAATATCTACAACTTTGTTCTAACTTTTCTGCTAAAAAATAAAACTTTGCTATACAACAAAAACCAAAAGAAAATACTTATTTTTGCAATTAAACGACGATTACAAACAAACGCATGTTCAGATGTAGATACTACTTGGTTTTTTTAAATTCACTACCCTTACCATTGAAGCTTCTTGTGGGAAACTGTCGATGGCATTTTTGACGTCACTTTCGTAATTTGACTGGTCTAATATGATTTTAAGTACAGACAGCGAGAAGGTGAATGAAACACACAAAAATTTTAATCTACGCTTGACTTGGGGAAATTTATCAATTGTGTTGATATTGTCAATATTTGTCCCTCTAACCAGTGATTCCATGCGCTACATAGTGCGGGTAATGATGATTAGATATTTCAAAGACAGAACGTAGCAAAGCTAGGAGTTGAGAGCATCCAAAAAATAATATAGAGAGCTGCTAATACTTACAGTCTTCACTCGCAAAACAAATAACAGCCAAAATAGCCACACTACTAGCAAAGATTTTTCCTCCTTGTCCCAGCCACAGGTTGCGGTGCAGTCCAGGGGTTTGATGACCCATTGAACCCCCGAGATTGTCTGAGAAACGGAGAAAGTAAACTATGAATCAATTGCCCATGCAAACATTAGAGCTCGCCGTTGAACCACACTGCTTCGTCCGTATCATTCAGAGATCGCCGAGAAAACTCCATAAAAATATATAGTTCCAAACTCTTTGATCTGAAGCTCGGTTGTTCGCAACGCTGGCTTGGAATGGCATATAGGATGGGTTATAGACCCCGCTAAGTTAAAATTTTGCTGTTAAATAATGTACTTTTCATACACTGATGCACTTAAATAATGCACCAATTTACGCACGAGTCATTGAAAATTGAGCTTCGTTATAAATGGAGCTTTGACAAATGCGAGTTTTCTTTCGGCAGGTCTAATTCAACGAAACTTCTATTAGCAAGTAATTCTCAATAGAAAAGTTGTAGCTATCAATTTCCATTAAATTTTTCAAGGACAACTGAAATCAGACTCCACGAGAAAGTGTAACTGGACAGTTTAACCATAGAACTATTAAACATGTCAGCTAAAAATTTAAAAACATTTCGCTTTCCCGCGACTGCTCCCGTGAGGCAATCCGTGAATAAATTAACATCACCCTACAGGCACGAAGATATCCGGAACCCCAAATTCAAGTATCAATACGTTTAACGCACTTTAGCTTGATTGCACTTTCGAAACGATACAACTGACAACAGTGATTCACTATTCTCGAGACTGGTGACGGCATGGTTAAGCAAGAGTAAAGAGTTCGAACAAACACTAAACGCTCATGATATCATAAGTTATTTTATTAAAAACAGCATGCAAAGAAGGTGCATTCTCGAAACTGCACAGAAAAAACTATCAAATTTTAAAACGACGGACATGAAATTCATGAGGACTAACTCTGTTGCTTCTTTCTATGCTGCGATTCTGTTAAATGTCCAAGCACATACTGCCGCCAATCGCAAATAAATTTCTCTATTCTATACTAAATAATTATTAAAATAAGGTAACTTCACAGTTTAAATCCGAAAGAATATATAACAGTACGTAAAAGAAATTAAAATTCTCACCTTAGCTCCACGTGAAATCCGTTGGGGATATTTTACAGACTTTGTAGTTAAGCAACCTTCCTGTGAACGAGCAGCTACGATGATGTCTTGCTCCGAAGCTGCGAGGATGTCTAAGAGGAATCACTAACTTAGTACTCCAATTTATAGATGTTGACGACCGCTCAGTCAGTCTCACTTCCCCTACCCTTTGTCTACTCCCCCTCAAATCCTCACCATGCCATGACCCCGGGCAATGCTTATCAGCTCAGACAAATCTATATACCTGGAGTCCAGTAAAATCGGTGCTTTGGATGCCGTTTGGTGGGACTTTGACTCCAAAAGTCTTCTAATCTGCCATTCATTTTCAGTTTCGGATTAGTAGAAGCAAATCCGTTTGATCAGTCAAATCGAATGAGGCCTTCTTAGTCACACTTTTGCCATAGCCTACCATACCTTGGTAAATTACGCTTAGTCATTTAACGTTTCTTTCAATATTATGCCGCACCCTACCCCATCAACCTCTACACGTTTTCATACATGAGTTGCTCAGTGGGCAACGGGCTTCTATCCCCACAAGAAGGGTTTGGGGTTCGAGCATTGCTTAGTGCGAAGAGCATCGTAAAACTGAATTGCGTTGGTATAAACCAACATTTTCAGCTCGTTAAGGAATGGTTGGTCCCTATCCTGAAGAGCCCTAGGAATTATTTTTATATAAATACGATCTGTTTTTAATACAATATTCAGTTAAAATATTTGACTAAACTCATGTACTCCTCTCAGAAATTGGCTCTGTGGCTATCAACTGACGATGCTGCAACGCATATAATCCTGAGCAGTGAACGTTTTTTATAAATTGTCCGGAAAAAGAGAAGTCTTATTTCTTTGGCTCCTACAATTGTTCCTAAGCTGTCAATTAAGTTACAGCAAACAACCAGAGAAGAGGTATTAAGGCACGTACTTTTTTACTGTTTAAAAAGTATTCAATAAAATCAATATAATGCTCGCTTGGCCGTGGGCGTGCCTGCCTCGTTAAGCGGCATTTATTGCCATCAATTTTATGGGACGTCTACGTAATACCCTGCAAACTTCCGCATGGGGGGGTGGCAGGGGGTGAGCCAACACCAGGCATGCATTCCCACATGCATAAGTACATTAGAAGTTATACATGGACTCTACAAACTATAGGGCATCTGGAGAAGTAGCAGAAGCCCCATTTGCTTGGTCTCGACAATAACTATGTGCTTATCTATACGTAAAATAACACTCCCTCTAACCCCTGCGGGATCTGATGCCCACAAATTGCGGAACGTCTTCTCCCCCTGTGGTGGTGATGTACTTGTATAGAGTTAAAAGAGATATGCTCGTTGAAATATCACTAATCGCATGGAAATCTTCTCAAAGGTGACATTTCGATGCATGCCTTTATCTTTTTTCATATGTTCTTCAAACGAGAAATATTAGATTAAATGCAGTATGTTGTGTCTTCTTGCTTAGAAAGAAATAACTTCCCATCAAAATTTAATTATGCCTGTCTCAATTCGTGCCTACACAGGTTCGCCGTGTCACTCACCCCTTTACTATCTCGGCATTTTTTCTAGTGAAGACGTAAGTGATCGAAATTTTTGGATATTTCCGGTCTTAATTTAAATTATGAAAGTTAGTTTGATACCATACTTTATAATAAATCCAATACCGTAACAGGAGTGGCCCTCGGATGGCTGTCAAAGCGAATGGAGAGTGGTGGCGGATGGATCCTAGTGCAATACTTTAGCGAAACAATAAAGCCACTAGCCCTATACGATCTACAATTATTTTTTAAGGTAGCCTCTGTAAGACTTACTGATATGCTTTCTTGCATGATTAATTACTCTCGATTACTGCATGACTAATTGCTAATCATAAAAATTTCACTTATATATGTTATAGGTCATGAATAGCAGATGTATGGAATAGCGTAACGAACTATAGGCTCAAATTTGACGTCAGCTGAGATTTAATTATTAATTCCATCAAGGTAAAATTAAAGTTGCCGTATGTTGACAAATATTTTGAGTACCCCAAAAAATCACGCTGAAAATCTCTTTGATGCCATAAATTACTTCACATAAGATGATACTGTGAGGAGCTGCTCATTCTTTTCTGGCGAAGGACGTTGACTTACGTTAGAATGGGAACGTGTTGTTCAGGTGGCATAAGGATTATGGGAGAGGCATTCGGGCGATCTCACTCTCACCAGCCATTGACTTCCTCTTTCAAAGAAGCGAAGCCCAATTTTCTTCTCCGTAGAATAAACGCAAGTAATCACGGGAGTGACTCGAGAGTGGAGGTCGTTCGCGGCGTCCAGGAGGGGCTTGGGGGATGGGAAGGGGAATGAGGGGTGAAATCTGGTGGTCGCCATTCATTCCTCATCTCTACCAAGGCACCTTATACAGAGAGGGCCAAGGTTGGACAAGCCATTTGAACCCCTGCCTACAAGTCACGCTATATAGTGGAATACGATTGAGTGTCTTAATTTGACATCAAAGGTGGAACTGGAATGCCCCCGGGCACAGGAAATCAAAATACTAATGGCAGGCGAGGGAAGATGGCAATCCATTGTGGAAGAATCTATGGCTGTCGTCAAGGGGGTGGGGGGCAGTGAGATGCCACTCTCACACCTCCCCCTCATAACATGAATGTAAAAGGAAAAACAAAAATGGAAAACTTACGAAAAATCTTATTACTAAAAACTAAAATCTCTTTGTTGTCATATTAAAGAATACTTATGTATACATAATAATTAAATATAAATTATTTCCTCATTGCTATAAATGTTTCCAGTTCACTATATCAGCGTCTTTCCCTGCAAGTTGTACAAAATTGTAGTTCACCCCCGCTTGGAAGCTGGCGACACTCATGAAAAGATCTCTTCTCTGCGAGTAGTTCAGAATTGAGAAATAATTTTTTGTCACTTTCAAGTTATATTTTGCCTATTAATGACAAAACGAAATTTTTCAAAAACGAGGGATGAATATTTCAAGGACTCGGGTTCGAGACCCGGTGACGACCCTCTGGACACCTCCAGCTAAACCCAAGCTGAGTGATTTTTTGGGTACCACATCTTCGTGGGAAACCACAGGCGGCACAGAGAAAGGAAATGGCCTCTCTACACTGATGAGTGAATTTCCACACGCCTTGGGCTTAGTATTAGGTACTCTCATAACATATCGACATACGGGTTGCATACTATGGTTTTATATTCTTATAGTTATGTTTTATATATATTATTATAATTTATATATAGTCATTTTATTATATTTTCTCTGTCTAACCCGACACTCTACGTACTTACTGTTCTCATAACCAACTGATTCCGTCATTCGACAGGAACGGAAAATGAGTTTTGCTTTAAAAAACGTGGTAAAATTAGAATGTAATCACAAAAATCCAATTTTGGTTGAAAATTTCCTTTTGTCCTAGGGTGAGTTTATACATAGTGGAGTAATAAACTTACAAAAAATCAAAGATGTATATTTGTGGTTTAACCGGCAGTAATTTTCTCGTAATAATGAGAAAGAACTCAACAATTTTAGGCATTGATTCCCTCGTATCGTATTGATCACTTTCTTCCCTCTCGAGATACACCGAATAATGTGAAATCCAGCGAATCAAAAAGCTTGATTACGTGCTTAAGTAGGACTGTCGAACTATAATAAACGACTAGGTAATCTGGAAAAACATTTCCTAAGTCTCGACTGTAACATATTCCACCATTCCAGGAGACATTGTCATATAATCGAAATTTTGACTGGCACACAGTATTATATTGAATATGATAAACATTAAACTTCTTATTCATGATTTTCTCACAAGAAAACATCAAGTTTGTCCCTATGTATGGTAGTGTGAACATATTAAGGTTGGTTTTGTTTGATGGAATAATGTCAGTGAGACAAGAATATCTTTTAGTTATTCGTGGTTTGTGAAGAAATGCACTTTTCAAATTTTTCCCGTCACGAAATTATTTATGATAAATGTTGTTGGTAGCTATCGTCAGATTTTCCCATTCCACTAAAATCTAATATTTCAAAGTCTCAATTGATATGATACCAAAGACAACTGAAATAGGAGGAAAACAATGGAAAAATTCAAGTAGGTACTTGTTCATTTAATTCTTGTTTACTCATCAAGCATTCAATCACGTGTTTCCGAATTTTGATTTTAACATTCCCTGCTTGTTGATATCTTTCCACCTCAATAAAGATTCACCGCACAACCATTACATATCTGCTCATGGAATCGTATATAATATTCCTACAATATGTTCTTGGAAAGACTTTTTACCATTAATTTTCTTTGACAAATATATGTTGAATCCATTGTCAATGAAAGTATTAAAAAAACTGAGTGTACTGATTGTTTTACAAAGATTTTATAAATGTCGATTTGATTAGAATTATTTACCATTGACCAGTTTTCCACTCAGGAATATGATCATTTTAGAAAACACCAATGGGAAATTATAAAGTTTTATGACGAGAGAATGACACTACTTCCTATAATTTTATATGCTACCAACTTGGCAGAGAAACTTATGGTTTATAAATAGGTCATGTCCCACGAATGTACTATGACACTTCATTCTTATATATGCATTATAATAATGTTGATTTGTATGCTCAGCATATTATAATCTGTTCAAATCTGCCAAAGGAAATTACAAGAGAATATCAGTATTTTGAGGTTGTGGAAAACCAACGGGTAGAGTCAATTCTGAGTGGGGGACCAGGGTCAAGTCCTAGTGATGCTCTGGATAGCTATTAACACCTAATATGAATGACTTTCTGGGTACCAGATCTTTCAGGGAAACTACAGGTAGCAAAGGGAAAGGAGCTGGCCCGCCCTTACTCTGATATGTGAAATGTCACATGCCATTGGGCTTAGTAATAGGTGAATTCTATCCTTATCTTAGGGTTGAACACTGTGGTTTACTTATTAGTACACCAGTGTACTATTCTAAAAAATTTTCCGACTTAATGATATAAAAAGAATAATGGGGATATAAATATTTTTCTTTATAATTTCTTGCCCCTACATCTTCACCATAGAGATGATATTCATTACAGCAATCTGATAATTGGTCACTTATTATTTATACAAGAACTCCTACACTGAATAGGAAAATTAAACTTTGTTGATTTCAACGATTTTAAAAATTAATGATGTCCTGATGATGTCAACTATTTGATGAAACTAGTTGTAATGATATATAAAAACATTTTTTGTAACACTGATAAATTTTGATTTCCCCCATTCATAATGTGGTTTCACCAAGTTAAGCCAAAGTCCATTGAACTAACTCCTACATTATTTAGCATAGGCTACATTCTATATCAGATCAAAATTGTTAAAGCTTGTCCAAATTCAAAAATGTGAATAATGTGTATGAATCCTTTTACATTATATTTATCATTAGGCAAAAATAGCTCCTTTTAAAAGTCAAACAAACTTTAGCCTAGTCATTCAATTGCTTAAGTTCACTACCTTGGAGAATGATTCTAGTTATCATATTTGCCATGCCGTAATTTTTGTCTCAAGCTTTCTCTACATTGTGGCCTACTCTATTTGATAATGAACTGGAATTAGTATTTTCCTATAAACTTATTGGAATATTTTAGAGTTGAAAATGTCTCATATTATTTTGCCTAAATTTTCATCTTTTTGAGCAATTTCCAATAAGATCGCTAGTTACGAATAATTTTTCTGTCAATAGTCCATCCTGTATCGTCATTAACAACTTCATCCATATATTTAATGTTTATGGAAGGAAGGGCTCGGGCTTACTTGGTTATTTCGACAATAAAGCATTGGTTATATATGAAACCTCTTCCACTATACTAATGGGACATTCCTGGTTGCATATAATACATCGAATTTACCCGACTATATTGACACTAACTTTGAAATCTATTCAGTATATGCCACCCAATATGCACTCAGTCCCTTTAATTATAGATCGACAAATATAACTAGGTTTTTATTAATTTAGTGCGTTTGTGTAACGAAAAATTACATTTAAAGTTACCGCGGATAGTAGTAATTCGGACACTATTTGATAAAATGGCTGTGAAAATAAGGTTTATAATATCAAAGAATATAATATCATATAAAAATAATTTCAATCTCAAACGTAATTAAAAATATTGATGTAAAGCGTGTACAGCATGTAAAGTAGAAGTTATTTAAATAAAGCTAGGTGGCAGCACTTTCTTGAAAGAACGCCTCTACAGCATCCACTGAGGAAGGAGTGGTCGGGCAGGGAGGAAGCCATTTCTTGACGAATTTAATATAAATTATTTTCATCGACCGGCTTCTATTTAAAATATTTATTCTTGGTTGTAGTTGCTGTTGGAAATTCCTACATTTAAGTGATCATGGGTGTTGAAGTTGAAAGCATTTCTCCCGGCGATGGTAATTTCAATCCATAACTGAATTTTTATAACGGTTTTTATAATCGAGCTTGTTTGGTTTTTTTTTTAAGTTTCTCGGTTATAATCATTAATTATATTATCAGTAAAAACTTAAGCCGTAACGTATTCAAGGAAAGGCATTTTTTTTGGGAAGGAAATGGTTTTGGCTGCATGGTGTTTTATAGATGCCGCATTCGTGCCGATATGGATTCCCAAGCAAAATAAACATGCATGAGGCGGTGTAATTCCTTGTTGAGAACGCCCCCATTAAATTTATGACATAGCCGTTGGTAATTTGTGATTGATATTTCTTGTATTTTCGGAGACTGGAAACAGAATTATCAATTACATGTCTTGGGAACATTGTGCATAAAGATGTTGCTGCCAAGGTAACTGATATGTTTTTTTTATTCCAGGCCAAACTTATCCAAAAAGCGGGCAGACGGTTGTAGTTCATTATACGGGTAAGTGGAACATGACAGTGTTTTGTAGTCTTCTCCGTTTCAATGTTTTGTCGGTTTCCGATTTTCTCACGAATCATGTTAACTTCAGGTACTCTAACGAATGGAACAAAATTTGATTCATCTCGAGACAGAAGTGTGCCATTTAAGTTCCGAATTGGTAAAGGAGAGGTCATTAAAGGTTGGGATGAAGGGGTTGCCCAGGTAAAATGACACTTTTTAAATCTTAAATTTTCCCTTCCATGAAAATTTAATGGAATTACACTACTGTGAAATGAAAATTTTTCGTGGAATTTTAACATAAGTACGTTACTTTTATTTTTTAAGATGTGCGTTGGACAACGTGCTCGTCTAATATGCTCTCCCGATTACGGATATGGAGCTCGAGGACATCCAGGAATATATCCTTTAATATATAATTTTGGTTGATATTTCGGGGTATCTAGTTGCATTAGAGACATTGAAGTCTATAAATTAAATTTGTATGTATACTTTTTATAGTATATAAATAGTTCTTAGACTACATTGCCATTCCCAATGGTTATGAATATTTGTATGGTAATAGTTTGCAGTTTGAAAACAATGAATTGAGATATGAAAATCTATCCTTTTTTCTAGTCCTCTCTTTTAATATTGGAAAATTTTACTTTGCTAAAACTAACATTTACAGTAGTCAATGATACCAAGTAATTCCTTTAAAAAGAAATTGTCATATTGTTGTGCAACACTACATTTTTTTACCATCACACCGGAAACATGATCTTTAAGCATTATCTCTTACCAGAAAAAAAATTAAAACTCCGAGTAGACTCGTAATATTTGTTCATATGCAAATCATACCCAGACAGCAAATAGATATCTAAATCATGTCTATAAATGTCTATCCATAGATCAACCATTCATAATAGATATACATCTAATAGATATCTATCTAAAAGATATATATGGGAGCCACAATTTAGTTAACTATTGGAACCACTCTATATCAAATATATGTATTTGGGAGCCACTCTATAGATATATATTTATATTAGACATATATAGTTATATCCAGCACCACACAGCAAATAGATATTTAAATCATGTCTATCCATAGATCTACCAATAGATATCTATTCAGTGGACCCACATATATATCTAATAGTTAAAGTATTGGTAGATATCTATTAGGTGTACTGTTTTTTTGGACAGTTCGATGTTACTGTAGATATCTATTCATCTACCTATCAATGTCTATTAGATGTCAATTTGTTGCCTTGGATATTAGCATCAATGTTTCATATTTTTCTTATCCATTCCTTTTGGAGTTTTCGTCTCTGATGGAAATAAGCAGGATTCATATATTAAGTATGAACATGAGATTTGCTTGCTTTAAGTGTATGTTATGGTGGTTTAATTTATAGCAATCATCGTGCCCCCTAGTTACGATAAACAGCTCCCTTTATATGCTTCAAGTTCACCACTAGAAGCCTAAAATTGAATATTTCATAACCCAAGATACATATTGAAATAAAAACAATAGATGCCTAAAATATATATTTTTAATTTGCAATTAATAATTCTAAGGTGGATATAAAATCATGTTCTCTCATATGCTATTTAGATGTAAATTCCTTGACTGATGGATACTATTCCACCAAATGCAACTCTCATCTTCGATGTGGAGCTTCTGAAAGTGGAGCCATGAGCAGGAAAGGGGGTTCTTCAACTCAAAAGTCTTAGGTCTGCTCCAGCACTGTTTGTGTGTGTGTATGTTTATGTATGGTCCCAAATGTCCTATCCCTCCTCCAATCCCCATTTGTCTGCTGACTCCTCTTCTCCATTTCTCCAAGCTTGTGTGTGAGGGCTGGTGTGAAGGGAGTCGACCCCAAACCTGTTTCACCTAAGCACGTACAGTCCCTCCAACCTAATCCCCAATTGAATAGTCAATTTCGCCTCTGTTAACTTTTGTAGAATTGAGCTCACAGTGTAAGGACTGGAAAAATGTCTATCTCTATCTTCTAAATGCCTTCTCACTGACTCTCAACCTGTTGCGACACTCACCAATGTAGATTTAGATTAAGAGAAAGACTTTTTTGCAAAATACTTCCTTGGATGGGATCTCTGGTAAGGGTTTTCATGCAATAATACATCATTAGACTAAGAATAAATTGCCATTAAATGCATTTCTTATTATTTGCATACACAATGTGTAAGATATTTGGAAAATCATTCATTCCTAATGATTGTGAATTCTGGTACTCTTCTTGAGCTTAATGGCTTGGTAACTTTTTATTTGTTATGTTGTGTGTGTAATATGTATACTCCTAGACTATTTTAAATTCTGAAGTTGGAGTAATGTATTCTCATTAGTATATGTGTGCCCTTGGTAGAGAACTCCTCAGCTGCCAGAGGATTGCAAAACATCTTCATGACATGGAAGGAACAACTCAGGATTGAGCATTAATATTTTTTTAAAATATTATTGATTTTGTTATTAAAATTCTCTAATGCTTGCTTTTTACAATTAAATATTCAAAAAGAAAATTCACTATAAGAATTGCGTGCATCTCCTTGATTTTTCTCTTCAACTTGAATATTCATTGCCTCTCCAGTTGATAACACCTGTGTTTGGAACAGAACAATCCTCTTTGACTTTCTCAGTGTTGAAGTATTTTTTTGGATTTTGTGATATGATGGTAAATTAAACTTGTCCTGTGATTATCTTTGGATATACAGTGAAAATATTGTTATTCAGTACTCAAAATATTTACTTCATCAAACTTGTACCTGTGGTTAGTCCTAAACTTCTGAGCAGTACACAATTAATGTATTTTACATATGTCCTGTTTTCTCTGCTGACAAAAGTTGTTATAATGAATCCTAGAATAAACATTGGATAAACCTCAGCAGTAGTTTTTTTCATCATGCCTAATGGATTATCCTGATAATGGCAATTAAGTTATTGCAGCTTGTCCCCTCAAGTGGAAGACAAAAAAATATTGTTCCAAACCAATACAAATGATATAAACATTATTTTAGGTTACTTAGGACCACTCAAGTTGGCATATAGTTATTTTTTGGAAAATGTACTGCCTTTGAATCTCCTGAGTAGTTTCCTTAACTTTCTCAGGCCATTAGTTATGTAAAGGTTTGATATTTCAATTGGGTTAACATCAGAACATTTTTCCTCCACTAAGTTAAAGTTCCTCAATAGCTATCATATAGCAACAAAACTATGTATTCTCTGTAGAATATTGAAAAATTTTTAAGGCCAGATAAGATATAACTAGTGCCTAGATGGATCACTGACATTTGGTAGGCTCTGCTGACTACGATATCCAGTTGTAAAATATTTTAGCTCCAAAATAAAAGTTTTCTCTGAGTTAGTGCGAGTTTTTTTTTCAGCAGCAATAAGGTGAGTTAACAAAGGAAGGGGGGGAGTAAACTTTGTGAGAATTTGTGGAACAGCTTGATTACTAAAAATGAGAATCTAGTTGTACTTAATAATTATTCTTGCATGATTTTCAGTATGAATAATTTAATGGACTCGGAATTAAAGTGCAATTGCAAGTTTGGGATAGTACAGTTGACTTTCAATCTAAAATGGGAGGGAAAAACTTTATGGAGAGAGTAATTGTCCTGACTGATTCTCTGAAGGTGATGTTAATTCTTCACTCTCCTTCACTTGACATTATAGAAAGGTGCTTGAGGTATGAAAGATTTTTTCTTCTTGTTCAATTTTAATTAATTTTTCCAATTTGAAAGAAACTTCTTGAATGCAACTGTATTACATTATTCTTACAAGTCTTGAAGTTTAAATTGTATTGTGAGGCATATATACACAGCTATGATACATTGACATGGGATGTCAATCCGAGTACATATTAGCTTGTAGTTAGCTCAGTATTAGTAGTATTTTTGTTTATAGGGTGCTTCGACGGCTATGGTCATTTTGTACCTCTTCAATACATAGAAAAACCCATTTGGACAAACACAACATCCATGCCCTGGGCGGGATTTGAACCCGCGACCTTTGGGTTAGCTGGTGAGCACGCTACCCAACAGGCTAACCCGGTCGGCCAGCTCAGTATTTGTTCACTATTGTTTCTATATTCAGTATTGAATAACATTTTTGATAAATATATCCACTAGTGTAGTAGTAAAGAACATTAAAAACAATTAGATCTGCTTGCTGTTCTAAAAAAACACTAAATTAACTTTAACACTGGTCATCTCCTCTAACACTACCATATTTCCATAGCTGCATCTCTGCAAAGGTTAAAGTAGCAAATAATATTTAAGTACTGTCTGAACAAATTCATACTTTCAAAAATGTTTTTCATATATTAATAATTATTCCAACCACAATTCACTAATTCCAAAATTTATATGTATGGTGAAGTAGGTATTAATAGTTATCAAAGTTTAAACAGTACAACATGCATGCATACATAAGGAAAATTCTATGAAATACAGGTGATACCAACTCTAATAGTTTACCTTATAGTTAGGCAATGATATTCATTCGTTTCTAGTTCCATGATAGTGTATGAAATAGTTTCGGCCCTAACTAGGTGAAATTTTTCCATTGTACAGAATTACAAAATAATAACACTGCAATTCCACATAAACTTCCATGGCCTAAGTTTCACCACGGTGTGGCATCATCAGGTATGTAGTGTGGCACCACCTGATGATGTTACACTGTGGTGAAACCTAGGTCCTGGAAATAAAGTTTATTATGTGGAATCGGAGTGCTTATTTCTTTAATTCTGTCCATAATAGAAAATGAAGACTCAACGTAATACTGGAGTCAATGAAGTAGCCTTTGAACTGTGAAGAGAGAAAGAAAGGGAAGAATGTTACAGAAATGGAGAATAGGTCTTATGAATATAGAGGAAGAAATATTTGGTACAGAGAATTCTTTGCAAGACTAACCTGGAAAATGAAGCACTGTATGCAAAGCAGTGAGTGTGAATGAAATAGAGGCAGAATAAATGGACATTATAAAGGAAGGTTAAACTGCCAAATAGAAAAGGAAACTGTCCATAACAAAAGTTTCATGGTTTTTGGCTTTTCCTTGTGTAATTTTTCCATGATGGAAGAAAAGTGAATAAACTTTGTAAATTTGTACAATAAATTGATTTAGGGGACTTTACGAAATTTATTAAATCATTTTTGTTAAACTGACAATGTTTAACTCCCCATTTTCATTGTATGGTTTCACCAACTTGAGCTGAAGTTTACTGAACTAATGAAGTTAATTTATTTTTCTTCTGAAAATAATAAGGCAGGAATCTTAATAGTACTTGAAGATATAATGAGAGGTGGAAAGAATACATTGAGAAGCTCTATGATAATGAGGATACAAATCTACAGTTACATTTTGGATAGCAATAGGAAGAATAGCTTAGTCTCAGGTTTCCTTGAGGAATGATAAAACATGCAAAATGAAGGCAGTAAGAATAGAAAATATCTTTGGATGGGAATGTGAAGGACAGGGTGATAGCTCTGCCTCAGGTATCCTGTAGAGTGAAATGAAGCATGATACAAAATAGAGGCAAACAAGGCTATAGGTATAGATAATATTGAAGTTTAATTACTTAAGTGGAAAAGGGAAGAGTAGAAGGAAGAGTCTTTATGAGTCAATTAAAAAATATTGATGGGGAAGGAATATGGACAAAGTTCACTGTGGAGGCCGTCACCTTGTGGAAATCCATGATAGATAGATGGTTTTTAAAAAATAACTTTTATAATTCCACAAATAAAAAATATTATTATTATTATTAAATTATTTGTGGAATTATAAAAGTTATTTTTTAAAAACCATCAATCTATCTAGAGTATCTTTGTTAACTATTATTTTTTATCCTTTGTTATATTAGTTATTTTTTCCGGGGTTCATTTAATTTTACCCCAGTTTTCCATTACATATTACATTGTACAAAGAACTCCTTAGTTACATTATTATTATCTTGAATGTTTACAACTATTATATGGTATATTTTATTCTATTTCTAGGGTTACATGTTTGTAAGAGGGTTACGTTCTCTTCTTTTCTTGCTTTACATCACAGTACTTCTTTTCTTCTTGGATCTTGTTGTACAAAGTCGTCTTCGTTCTTCACTCAAAGTGTCCATTAATGAATCTCTTAACTTTTTCCCTGATCTTACTGTTCCCTAGTCTTTTCCCCACTTCCTCTATCGCGTATGTAGTCTTGGTTGGGGAGTTCTAGCTTTAAATCGTGTCTTTACATCTTCGAATCTTCGGGCATTCTGTCGTGAGATGTTCAATTGTGTCCGGGGTCGTCTTGCGTCCGCAGGTGTCTTCTTGGGATTTACCAATTTTTTTAAAGGCACGATTGATAATTTCAATGCCCTGATATAATTTCCGTAGTGTTTCCAAAGATCCCTTTCGGGAAGTCCCCTTTCCGAAGGGAGATGAATTGCGTGACCATCGGTGGCAGTTCGTGCGTGGATCGAGGAGGGCCGCATTGTGAGTGTTGTGCTTGCGTATAGTGATGCAATAGCATCAAAATTTATTTTGAAATATACGTTTTAATAGATTTTTTCAAACAAAATTATATTTACCATTTAACGATACTATGTTCGTGTATTACAAAGTATACGTTGTCTAAGATTGATCACGCTCAATTTCTCGATGGATTCAAACTCCGGGCATGTTTCGATGACTCCAAACTGTTCGAACTGCCAATTTTTCCTACGATAGATAATGAAAACGAATACCTTACTAAACAGAAATTTCATTCGTTGATAAAAAATGTTGGCTCGTTTATGCTCCATTTAGATTATCCGAGAGATTCTAATACAGTAACAATTTTTAACTTCCGTAACACCCCAGAAACCCTCATTAAAAATTACGATATCTTCCAAACGGTGTCAAAATAAGATACGATACGGTTTCAGGCGTAACTTTGTGGAAGTCCAACGTACTAGGAGTAAAGGTGGCAACCCTGCAGTTTCCACGTGACAATTCATTATGCACGAGCATGGTTTCGTAGCAAGGTTACATCATCAGGTGACCTCATCACCTGATGATGTAGCCTTGCTACGAAACTCTGGTCGTGCATAATGAATTTTCATGTGGAAACTGCAGAGTTACTTCCTTTACTCCTAGCGTGTCCAAATAGTAACAAAAACATAAGGGACAGTTTGTATTGCATGCTGCATTACACCTAAGTAAGATTTTAATTTTCTGATCACTTGTAGGAGAAATTCATCGTTTTAAAGTCATATATTTTTACAACATTTCTGCATTAGAAATTGATTCAGCAACGGATGTGTGAATAGCCAACAGTCCCAAGAACTTCATTATAATAAACACGGGACTCACTCTCCTGGCTCCTGAGAGTTGTTGCTGGCAGACACGTGATCGCAGAGAAAAACGGTAACCAGAAGGCGTTTAAAGGAAGTCTTAATGGGAGGAATAGTTTCACAGTTAGAGAGGGGAGTAAGACAGGGGTGTCCGCCGTCACCCGTACTTTTTAACTTGTAGGATATGGTAAAAGAGACGTGGGAAACGGTGGAGTGAAATATAAAAGTGGTGGGGAAATTGGGAAATCGGTATTTATCGCGTAAATTTGAAGCAGATTACTTCAATAAAAAAATTAAAGACATATTGCAGAGCCCTTCATACAATGGTAGATCTGATCACGAATGTAAAATAGACTAAAGATTTTACTTGGTATGATCACTCAGAAATCTATAGTTAATTGTAAAAATACCTTATTAATACAACAGTAAATCCATTTTATGCATTTTAAATCTCAAGGAGGTCTACACAATCCCTAGTGCGCTTCCTATCCCTTGATTCCACCTCCATCTTACCAAAAAATCCTTTTTATTGTTTTTTTTCCTCCTGCATAATTTTGATGATTGCTTTATTATTTTCATTGTTTTATTTACTGTATTTATACAGTCATTCTAAGAGGCCTTTGTGCTGTTTTTTTAAGTAAATAAATAAATCTGTTTACAATTGTTGTGGGCAACCTCTCATTTCTTTTGAAAAGTCGTTGATGTAACCGATAGGATACAACAATTTTCCCACAGTTAGCCGTCTTTTTTAATTCATCTTATAGTAATCATTTAAAAATTATTTTCAGTTTTATAATTGACTTTAATTGTTCATCAAAATTAATCAATAGATAAGGGTTAATTATGAATTTTAGAGAACGAGGCATGCCTATAATCAATGGTCCTCCATCCTTCGCCCCTATCAAATTGATTCGAAACCCTCTATACAGCATTATCAACTGTAGCTGTAGCAAGATTCACAGTTTACGGTTTCAGGGGTAACTTTGTGGACTTTTTCCATTATGGGATAAAGAATGTACAACCTTTGTAAATTCCACTTAAAATTTATTATAAATACGACCATGGTTTATACGACATTTTATGTCATCATCAGGTATCACCCAAACTGTGCACCATCATAATAATATATATGAGAAAATACGCCAGAGGCGGTAAATATTATCTCGGATAGCAATTGGGAAAATTACCTGTATGTAGAATACTCTGAGAGCATTCGACATGTGGTCGGAAGGTCCCGGGTTCGATTCCCGGTCAAGTCATATTTTTTCCGTGAAATATTCCATTCCCATGTGATAGTCCTTATATGTTTCCTATCCTGTTTTTCCCAGCATATATATATATATGTATAATCACTTCGAAAAGGTTCACAATGTTAATAATATTGGTTCGAACACTAGTGGAACGTATAGAGACACAGGACACAAAAAGAAAAAAACTCACACTATATATATATAGTGTGCATGTGTATATATATACACATATACACATGCACACACTTATACACATACACACATAGAAACAGGTAATAAAGATAGACTGACATAACGAAGAGATATTTCGGGGCTAGCTTGCCCTTTCGTTTGAGGCGAAGGGGCAAGCAAGCTCCGAAATATCTCTTCGTTATGTGAGTCTTTCTTCATTACCTGTTTCTATGCGTGTATGTGTATAAGTGTGTGAGTGTGTGCGTGTTTGCTGCTCGGCTGAGTTTTACTGAATTATATAAATATATATATATTTTTTTTTGGAAAAAGCGAGGGATTTATATATATACATAAATATATGTATATATATATATTACATATACATAGAAACAAACAAGAGAGACTGTGTCTTTTACTTGTTTTTTTGGATATCGAGTGAAAGTGTTGTTATATCCACAAGTAGGTGAAGGATATATTGATACACAGAGAAGACGACAACACTCACATGTCCAAATTTTCGGTCTTAGCTGCCTGCTGGGACATCGTAGACTGCGCTGTCCCTGCAGACGGATACGCCCACGCCCCCTTAAATCAGTGCTATTAAATGATATTCGCTATCTCACTCCCTAGATCACTCTACACCCCCTCTCACCGATTGCTCCGCCAACGGTCAGAAGTTCATCCATCTGCTACTTTCCTCCCTCCATTAACCGCTCTTCCTCAAGAATGGCTTCTTTATTCCTCTCCGCCCGAAAAGATCAGCAAATCCGCTGACGCTTAAGAATAGTTCAACTCCCCCCACCCTCACCGCCGATTTCTCCTCACTTCAACCCCCCCTCCATCATTCCCCCTTTCTCCCACACTCCTCCCTCGATTACCCTTCTATACCACCCGTAAGAGAAAGCCAATCTCATCTCTACCACCGAGGAATGCAGATGATCTGCCGAAACGTAAAATACTTGCGTCCTTTTTGAGTTCATCCTCACTTATAGAATTATTTTATATATATATATATATATATATATATATATCTAAGACGGCACAAAAAGTACATAAAAACACAGAAACACAGAAAAAGAGACACTCACATTTTCTTCTTAGTTGG
>WURS02000013.1:8707498-8719598 GCA_011762765.2 Rhinocypha anisoptera | reverse complement strand
GCTTCTGGGGTATGGTAGGGTGGTGTTTGGGTTAGAGAATGGCGTATGAGGAATGTCCGTCTCCCCCTCCGTGTCCTCCTCGCCTCCCCCCCCCCCTTCGCTCCTTCCGCTCTCCGATGGTGGAAAAAAGGGGGAAGGGCAGATTGATAATTTACAGCCATTAACCAATTGGGCGGATAATTCCAAGCGAACGCATTGTTTGTAGATTTATGTTCCGCTTTCCGGTCTACGTTGCGGGCAAGCGGAGTGTCCGTTTTGTTTGCTCGTTGCGGTAATTTATTGTAGTCTCTATGCAATATTGTGGAGAGATATTGATAATTAACAGCTTTGTGAACAATCGGATACGCGCCCTTCGGACCTATCGCTACACGAGTGGACGCGGAAACGTGGGAAATGACAGCCCCCTCCCCTGATGAATGGCTACGGGAGCGATTTTCAATTGGATTTATTTCGCTCAGAGGAAAACGCGAAGCCGATTTAAATAGAGGTGCATCAATATTGATATTTGTAGCTAGGATGCACATGGTCTCAAAATGCCACGTCTCAAACGATTGATGGGCTCGAAAATCAGTGTGAAAGCTTACCCGAAATGGAATAAGTACCAACGTACGTGTGAAAGACGTGAACGACAACACTCCAACATGGATCACTAATTTAATACAAAGAACAATAAAATGACAATGTATTCTCTGGCGTAAACACATTGTGCTGTTTATTAATATGTCTTATTTTTCAAATGCGATCAAAATGTCCTCAGTTCGTGCCATTCAGATAAATGTCATTATTTAGTAGACCGAATTAATGATGGATCCGAAGTCACATTTGTGCATTAATTCCTTGATAACTAGGCAATTTGATATTTCTTGGATTTTCACGGACGATGATTAGTAGAATAAAAAAAGAACCCATTTAATTATTTCAAATAATTTCAGAGGAGAAAATATATTCAGTAGCAAGGTATAACCTCCATGTCACAACTTTTTTGTCCAAGAGTTTAGTCTTGCCTTATGCTACGTTGGCTTCATGCTTAGCTATGCTCTGGAAGGCAACGTAATGAGAATTTTACTTCCGCTACCTTTCGAGGCATACTTATCCGAGCTTGGCTTGACAACTTGTCTTATGCGCTTGGCTTATAGCTACAGCAATCCGCTGAGGGCATGACCTTTGATGTTCCTGTTGCGTTGTGAAGAATATGTGGAAGGGGTCATATGACCACCATTCGTTTGCGTCACCACTCTGTTTTAAGCAGGCCGTCTGTATCTGTCGAGAACGAAACAAGCGTCGAAAGTGAAAATATATACCTCCGTACCCTGGAATAGCTGCGTTAATGTGAGAATAAGGAGCGGAGATGGATGGAGGGAGTGAGGTTTTGAGAGATCCTGAAAGAGTTACCGGAGGAGGTAGATAATAGAGGAAAATGACGAGACGGAGGGAGGCGTCGGGAAACGGGGGTGAGGGAGGGTAAGTGGAATATTGGGTGAAGATGGAGTGGGTGTGGGCTAGTGGAGTGGAGTGGTCCGCGTCGAATGCGGGCAGTGTAATTTTTCCATTAAAAAAAAACGAGGTGAGGGGTCCGGGTTTATTTTTTCCTCTCAGACTCCTCTCCTTTTGTCTTTTTAATGCCCTCGGCGCCGTGATGATAAGCTTTCTTTCCGGCGTCCTTAGGTTTTCGGCTAGACGGAGCCAGTCCTCCTCTAAGAACACCCTTCAAAACCTTCTCGGAGTTCTTCCTTTCCTCGTTTCCGGTTTCCTCGGAAAGTCTTCTGCTATCCTTCTCCTGCTTCAAACTGCTCTCCCCCTTGGAACTTCTTTGTAGATCACCTTCCCCCAGGTTTTTTTTGCGGTAGTTCGTTTAATACTTCCCAGTATGATAGCTTTGATTGTTTAATTGTACAACCCGGTTGTTAATTATGAACAGCTCCTGGAAATCTTAATAGAGATGATGGCTCAAGTCCTCCGGCTCTTGTGTGTTCGGACTTGACTGAACAGACAATTAGAAATGAACAAAACTCGATCTTATTGCTTGCAGATTGTTACTGCTGAACCATGCGATCTATATAGTGATGTAGTCAGTTTCTTTATATTTCTGTTATAAAATTTCTCGTCTTTCTTTAAAACTATTTTTAGAAAAAATGTTTTATCATGAAGGATATTTTTATAAAAGGTTTAAGTGTAGAATTGTAATAATGGACGAATTTTACCCAGTGGATTAATTGTTGCTTGTGTTTTGTTCATAATATGCTTATAAAAACTTAATCTTATGCAGTAAATGACAGCCCAAGAATACGTGTTTCTCTAATGTACGAAAAAAGTGATAATACTGAAGCAATACTTAAGTGTGAAAAGTTATATTGTTGGAAAAGTGTGTGGGGGCAAGGAACGCCCTTTTTTATGGGGACACTCATAATGTATCAAGGGTAAGTGCGGCGTTGAGGTGAACGATCGCCCGAGGATGATCTTAGTCGGTTGGAAAGTTGCGAAAAACTATCGTACCTCCCGTCTCGGTACTGCGTTCCACCTCATTTCTTTCAGGCCTTTTTGCAATCAATATTTTAACTTTTTTAAATCCCTTCTTTATTTCTTACTCCGGATCCTCTTCCTACACCGACTATACCTGCTCAAACGCCACGGACTATCTGATTGCCCACCCTTCTTCTTCATACCCGCAATCTCGTCCTGAACATGTCGTCTTTACCTCCTTGCAGATGTGAATCGCGACGCAGGCTTTTGCAAGGCAGGCAAGACTTTGAGGATTCCGTTTTGCCTTGCGCGTTCACGTATGAGGCTTCACTCGCCACTCTTTTCTCGTGCTTTGATATCCGAATGCTGAATCAATTTTGTATTCTCTATTAAACCCATTTTTCCCTCCGTTGATCCTTTGCAGAAATTATTATCGTGGCTATGATATACCCTACCGTTTCCTTCCCGATAGTAGTTAAATTGGCGAGTTTCAGTACACGTGAATGATTTATTTTTTTTCAAATTAATTATCCTCCACTTATGGATGGGCGTGCGGTCTCTGGATCTCTTTTGAAAACGCTCGGTGTTTCTAGGTGAGAGCCAATGTTGGTTTGCACAGATCTCGTCGATCTTGTTTATCTCAATTTTAATTTTGGACATTTCATCTTATGCATATGGGGAGGTAGTCTTAAATATTGTAAAGGTAAATGCCATGCATGAGACATTGCTAAACTCCTTTATAAGGAAGTTCTGTTATTTCGAGACAATAATTATTAAATTTAAATTACCGTATTCCTTAGCGAACCTTCTTAATGAACAGTTATAGACCATAACTTTCGACATGTCTGAAATATCTTTTAAATAACACGAATGAATAGATCATTTTGGGTGAGTGAATTTAACTTATTGGTATTTTTTATTCTTACATATTAGGTACTCATTTACTTTTTGAAACGTACGCATAACAATGTTAGAAAAGTATGAATATCTGGCGTGATAGCCACCATTTGCATAAATTTGGCAAATTAGCTTTAAAAACTGAGACTAAAACTGTTTAAGACTCTGAAAAACTGCCTCTGTCGAAAGCAGTATTTCTATCTTCGATTTGAGGTGTCTTAGAGTATGAACTTGACTATGAACCCAAGACAAATAGGTAATAATATGGATGTAATGAACTACAATTAAAAAATAATTATGTCATTAAATTTGTTATTTCATTTATAAATATACCTATAATATATCCTTTTACTACCATAAGCTTTAATTAATATCTCAAATTCCCCTTCATTTAAAATTATTTTATCTTTATGTTATAATAAATATATTAGTTGGTATCGTTTTAATTGAGTTTTATGTGGTGAAAATCTCTCGCTCTTTAATTAAGACCGTAATAATGTCCGTTTGTTAAGAAGGATTGCGCTAACTCTTGCTGATTTGACAACCCGTGTAAAATTTATATTGGAGTCTTCTTAAGACTATCTCATTCATAATTTTAGATTTTGCATGGAGTGCTATGTTATATTCTCTGTGTTCCACATGTTCTATCCGTTTGATCAGAAAGTCTATAACCCTCTTTGTTAATGGGGACATTTTTCTGCGCAATAAAAAGGAGAAATGGTAACAAAATCTTCCCAGTGAGTTAGGCAGACCGTCACTTTACTGTTTAGTTATTGAGACTTTTTCCAGAAAACTTTCTGTTCTGTTCAACACGAAGGGTATTTCGCAAAATGAGTAATAAAACAATTAAGGACGTTGACACAGGACAGCGGCTCGAATGAATTTCAAGCAGCTTCGGGCCTTTGATTAAGGTAATATATTCCAGAGCCATGTCGAGGATACGACGTCCACATAATTTCGTGCACGCAATCGGCCTCTAGAAAAAATTATTTATAGCTTCTCTTTTAACGAAATGCGGATGAAAATATTTCATATGTCCATAATATTCGCAGACCACGTCCCTAATATGAAATGGACTTGAGGAATTAAAAGAATTTTCTTAGATTGGGTGTCGAAAAACTATAATGCGCTCGTGCCATGTTCCTGGTTTCTTGCTTGTTTTATCTTCGTCATCCCATCTGCACGTGAGGTTTGCGGTGGAGGAGCCTTATTTTCTTCCTATCTTTGTTACCTCTTCGTCCTTGAGGGAAGAATTTTTATTCATTCTTCTCTTCTTTTAAAAGAAGACTTTATATTGGTTTTGCCCTAATTTTCGTCTGTTGCTTTTTCTCTGGGAAGGAACTGTTGTTCAGTGGAGTTTTCTATTTTAAAGTACCGATTGTATTAGATTCGTTTTTCTTTTAGTTTTCGCAGCCTTTATTTTTTATCTAAGCTATTGTAACGAAATAGAAGTTCAGAACGAGCAATGATATTGCGACTATCCTTTTCTCCCCTCCCTTTCACTGATTATGGGAGAATATTTTACCTCTGACGCTATATAGAATAGTAAAGACAGTCGGACAAGGATATGATGGCTTAAATTCTACTCCGAGAGCCAAGTCAAGTCAAGGCTTGTGAAGTTAGCTGATGAAACTTCAATATTTTCATATAGGGCAATTTACAGGAAAAAGTAAGGTTGTGACAGTTTATCTGAACATAAAAAAGTATGGTAAGTTCAGTAAATGGTGGGTTACGGTGATTATTCTGGACTAAATAAACCTACGAGTGAATGTTTTCACGCTTTGTCGTAATGAAATGAGCTCTGTGAATTCGACTTTTCCTACTCCTCGACCCCCATCTGCACAGTGCACTCTTTCGTCAACGCGTGTCTGCGGTCTTAATCCCTCCCATCCGTGTTGCCTTGAACATCGCGTTGAAATATCGAAACTTTACACGGATACGAAAGAGCTCTTTTCCGTTTTTCTCAAAACGCAAAGACCAAAACGCCACTTTTATACGTGCAGTCTCCCCCGTTCTGCAAACCACTCTCCCCATCCGTCGCATCTTCCTTCATCTCTACAAAGTCTCACCGCGCCCCACCCTCCAAACAACACCCCCGTCGCCTCCTCCTTCCCCGATCGTATATGTACCTGGAAACACTAGGAATTTCCCCGTCCCCATAGTCATCTCCTTCCCTCCCCGGAGTGTTATCTAATTCCTCCCCACATTCGGGGCACCTCCCTCCAGAGACCTCGGTTTGGGGTCGTGGAACATCTCTCTCTCCCCGGCTCCGCGGAGCGCACTCTCTGATCCTCCCTGAGCAAAGCCTCCCGCAGCATAAGTGAGTCCCCCTCTCTCTCTCCTTCCCTCTCTCACTTCCCCATCTCCTTTCCCTCCTCTCCCTTTACGCGCGGATGCAGACGCCGGCTCCCTCTCTCACGCCGCCCGCACCCGTGCACACACCCTGATCGCATGCTCCCAGTCCCGTGGGACCTCGGCCCGCTGCCGTAGATATCCAAGTACATACATACATGCATGCATATATACCCACACTCTAACACTCCGCTCCTCTGTCGTTCTCTCCTCCCCTATTTCGACCGAAAATAATGCTTTTGAAGTGCAAACCTACTTAAAAGGGCTCACCGCGGGGCTGGGGGAGGGGCTGGAGATGCAAGCCCAAGGCTCGGAAGGGAATATCGGGGGAGGAAGTGGAAAGATCTCGCATTTCGGTGACAGAATATGTGGAAGGTTATGGTCAGTTGACGGGGTACTCAGCGGCGGTTTGGTAAGAGATGAGCTGTGCAGGGGAAAGATGCTTCGGGATGGATTGGAAAAGCGTTGTCAGAAAGTGAACATGTGACGCAGTATTGCAATGGGTTGTGGGACCTCCGAAAAATGACCACCTGCACCAATGTCTTTCCTCGGATGGTTATTATGTCCTCAGAAGCTCAAGGGGCCTGTTTGATCACCGTTAAACGTTTGATGTGGTGTAGAGAAGAAATTATTGCTTACCTGTGCAACCAACACACGACCTCAACCCACTTTCCTTCGTTGCCATTATTACATCATCAGTTTTGATCAGATCTCCGATTACTGTCATCCCTCCCATTTATTTTCATTTAATTTTTCTGGCTTAGCTTCAATACCCAACTTTTCTACTCCCATGGTTGGTTTGGCATCCAAAGTGCGAATACGCTGATATCAAGGATTGATTACTGCGAAAAATTTTAATAAAAATGACATAATTTGTGATGATTTTCAAATGTTACAGTACAAAAAGGCTCAATTGTACTTTGACTGTGGAATATTTTGGGCGATATGTCTCAAATTATATATTATGGTCCCACGTCAAGCAATATGTTAAAATATTTTGCATTTTGGAGATCCCATAACCTATCACTGTGCTGTACTAGTAATGAGTGTTGACTACATTAGCATCAGGCTTAAACTCTTATGTAAATGAAAATTGTCTCTGCTATGATGTGGAATAAATGTTACAATATTTCAACCACGCAGCAGTGAACGGAACATCGGTATTCTGTGTCATCATATGCATGGGGAAAATAAACTGTTAAAAAATTTTACTCACCATTATATATACCCGTAATACTTTTTAGAAATATATCCTCAAAATTGTGCATTGTACATTGGATTAGATGGGCAGATGGTGGTTAGATACTAAAAATTAATGAGTGATGACGTGGTCAAACTTTTCTTGTCCAACAGTTGTCAATTCCTTTCCGTTAGATTTTACCCTTTTTTTTTAAATAATTTAAAATCTTATTTAAATTGATCTTTACCCATTTGATTTGCGTGGATGTCGTAAGTAGTACTTGAATAGATTTTTCATGCGACTAAGAATATATTCCCAGGGATAATTTTAATAAGATTCTTCGAAGAAGTTGGAATTGTCTCAGAAAATGGCTGAACTGGGACAATTACAAATCTTAGAAATAGATATAACGCCACGTTTTCCCGGGGAGAAGAATGAAGTTGGAGAAAATAAATTACAGGGTTCAAAACGGAGTTCAGATTTGAAAACAGCAGCAGGATACTTGGGAAGGTGGTGCATTCTCCTCGTATCTCTACGCCAGAAACCAAGAACGAAAGCGTGCCAGTTTGATACGGGGATTTCTTAGGGGAACGCTTTTAAAAGGTTTAAGTGGAAGGGTGCGATAGGGTGCTCCGAGGATGATGTAAGAAGAGAGAGAAGATTAGAGGAAGTAATAGGTGGATATGGGTGGGAAGGAATGGCGGGGTAGGGGGTTAAAAGTGGTAGTTGGAGGAAGTTCTTTCGGAAATGGCATAATATATTGAGCGGCTTGAGGGAGGGGCTTAATATGAGTCGCATGACAAATGTTAGTTTAGAACTCAAGAAGGTCGTGATTGCTTAACGGAGAACGTGCCTGCTTGGTCGCAGCGACGTCTATTGGCGTCTTAATTCGTTGCTTTTTGTGGAAGAGACAACTTTCTGGAGATATTTTGATGGACCCAATTGTGAACTTTGTTAAGCGTAAAGGCGAAGAAGGCAAAAGTTACTAGGACTACATTTGCTTTACCTGAATCAGATAAAGTATTTCCTTTGGAAAGTAGGTCAGCCTGAAGCGTGTCCATTGTCAGATGTATTAAAATTTTAGAGATTTTTTTATGAATCCAGTCATGGAATTATGAAATGCGTATTTACCTTGGTTGTAATTCAAGTTCTGATGAAGGATATTTGTCGGCGGAAGCGAGTGTAAAGGCCGTAAATGAAAAGACCTCGATATATGCCTCTATTACTTGGGATTTTCTCGAAAGCTTTTCATCTCTTGATAAATTGTTGTCACATTATAAGTAGGGTGAATGAATAGTTTGTACGTGTGCCATTTTTCCCCGAAAATTCTTCGAAATTCCCGTCAGCGCAAAGTTTCGAGAACGTGGTCGGTAAGGGCTTTACCAACTTATCTTCCGAGGTATCACGGAAAACTACGGAGAGAGAGAGACTACAGAAGGAAAGCAGCAAATGCAAATTTTTCGAAACGTTTCAGGCAAGTTCGGGGAACATTACTCGACATAGAGTACAAAAGGAGCCAGGCATTCAGAGCGAACGCCGGGAATCCAGAGAGCTGGTGAGCTGATGACAATGGCGATTAAAAATCGTGGCGCGGAAGTAATTAATTTAAAGGATTATTCTCGGGGAACTTTACGCCAAGGGTGAGCTCATGCCAAGTCGTGCGGATCGAAAATGGCGTGAGGGGGGAGAAGAGAACTTAAGAGGATGTTCTTATGTTCTTAGGTCGACGGAGGAGGAGCGCGGAGGGGGGTGGGGAGAGAGGTTGAACGTCTCCCACGTTTCGTGGGAAGTATATGCTTCCCGCTTGTGGTTCATGCAAATGCGGACGCCGTAAAAATGTATCTAGAGGACGGAGTAACAAATGAATGAGCGAACGGACGAGGGAATTTCCTTGATTTCGGCGCGGAGTTGGCAGATCCTATGGAACGGGATCGAGGAATGGAGCCTCGCTTCGTGCACCACACGAGAACGAGAGGGAGAGAGAGAGAGAACGCCACATAAAGCTTCGCTGTTCGTATACCTCAACTTTGGAAGAAGGGCAGATGTGTCGGATCATCATCACTTTTGAATCTAATCTTTAAAGCTGTAGTTTTCCCTCACTCCTTTTCTCTCTCTCTCGCTCTCTCTCCATCCATCTCTTGATTCCACTATGGGAAAAATACCGGATCGGTCCCATTGGCTGGTTATTCCTTAAAGTCTTATTCACTTTGACTTGTATTTTTATAACTGTTTTTAATAGTATTTTTACTTATTATTTTTTTAAGTTTTTTATGTATATCTTCACCATCTATTTTCGAGGATCCTTGCTCGTGAACAAAAGAGAACGAGAGTTTAAAAAAAATAGCAAAACTTATGAAGTAGTTTACAGCTCATATAAATTTTGTTCATTTAGATAAAAGATTACCCAAGTATCAATACTTGAGTATTATGTTTTAAGTTTGAATTTAAAGAACAAGTCCATCCATATATTTTTAAGCTTTTACATACATTAGTCACCTTTATAAGAAATAATGCAGATGAATTACGTCAACAAGACATTCGATTCGCCTCACGTGAATTTTTAAGTAATTTCCGTGATGAACCGTGTTACATAAAAAATTTAGCAAATTGTTCTTATCGCTAACATCCTTTCCCATGTTAATAATAACTGTAAGATTTGAAGACACATCCAGTGTATTATAGTTCACTGTTCACATTGTTACTGACTAGGAAACAATTATAAGTCATTAATTTTATGAGCTTGACGCACTTAATTCTGATATAAAACGTTATATGGTGCATTACTGCTCATACTCTTAAATAGTAGTTGTTGACAGACTTAATTTAGTTTCTTTAGAAAACTAAGTGTCTTGATCAAATAGTTATGTAATTTACATATTTTGATTTCATATGCATTTAATTCCAAAAATTTTTCTTCAGCCGAAAAATTATTTCATTCTTATCTTATATCTTTTGGCTTATTTTAATCTCCTCAAGTCTATGATTTTTTCTAGCATTTAGTTCTTAAGTTAATATGCTTGCGTGGTCTTAAGTCACCTATGTCGGCTTCCTGATCCGCATTTGATTAGTTTGAAGCATTTACTCTGTGTTAAATTTTGTACAGGATTCCCGACCCGGAAGGGATTAAGGCCTTCAGTACTTTTTTTTAAAAGGCTTTTAAGAGTTTTTCTCATCTTATTCTGTATCCGATTGGGATAAAAAAGACTGTGGTCATAACTAAGACAACTTGAGGTATGGCCCTCTCTTATAAAATAACTCGACGACTTTTTGATGGTACTAATATGGTCTTGACTGATTTGTGTCCCCGTAGAAGGCTTCTCCCTACAACTATTTATTCTTTTCTTGAAAGGACTTTTTTTCTTGGAAGGACCAAATTTATGTCACGGATCTTTTTCTCCAGCCTTCTCAATGGTGAGCATTCGTAATGGAATATTAAGTTCCTTTTTTATTTCATCACGAGATCGTGGAAGGTTAAGCAGCCAGCGGGTTATTAGCCCGGGACATTTGAAATGCTATAGAAAAAACCGAATGGAAACCTTGGGGTTGGAAAGACGAAGCCGTGGAGGGGAAATGGGGGAATGGTTTGGTCAATAATTGTGTCATCGTCGACCCTCGCGGCCATTAAATGCCCTCTAGTGCCCGGGGTCGAGGGCCCGGAGTGGGGTAAATGGTTGGGCGGAAGCATAGGGGATCTAGTTTGGCCAGGATCGAAAGAGGAGTGGAAGAGGGATGGGACGGGGGAAGAATGCTGGTGTTCCTCCTCACAGATGCGTCGTCACTGCGAGTCCATTTTATAATTATATATTATTATTTTTAGCTCACACTCCCGTCAGACAATTGGTTGACCTCCAGCATCGTAACTTTCTTCGTACTCTGTCCCTCTGGCTCGTTACGTTTATGTAAATTAAATGAAGGAATTTCCTGACGAGAAATTTGAATGGCATCCCTCATGGTGTTGTAAGCAATGCGAGTGTCGTCACGTTTTCAATTTTTGCTGTCTGAGAACTCAGGCATATGTAAACCTAATGCTTTAATCATCATAACTTTTAACTTTATTGGCTTGTATTTTCACGAGTTTTAACTTTATTAGTTTGTATTTTCACGAATCCGTGAGCATATACTCAAAGCCGGTCTTTTAAAACCTGTTTCAAGTTTCTTGCGCAGCTTTCTCTCGCATTTTTTAAAATTACTTTTTTGTTTCTGTGGTCGTGGCAAATTATTTCAAAAATATACCTCCACTTGTATGATCGTACTTTTTTCCCAGCTTTTGACACTTCTCAGCCCGACGGTTAAGATCTCATTGGATGACATCACCCTATGATTTACATGACTAAAAATAAACAGACGATTGTGCTACACCCAATTTAATATTAGTCAATGGATACACATTTATTTTTTCAAAAATTCTAGATTTAGAACTAAATTACACAAACCCTCCTCAGGAAAGCGTAAAAGAAATGTATGTTGAAAATGCGTTATGATATCCATGATAGTAAGGATTTAAATGCTGAATTCTTTTAATAGTTAAGCGAAAGACAATATGCAAATGCCCAGGATTGAAACGTGCGAAAATCACGAAACATGTGCGATAATCACTCGGTGGCGGCGGGGTAACATCCTTCGCATGCCAATTCGAAGGCCCCGGGATCGAATCCCGACTAGGTGGGCTTTCATTCTCCACCTAGGCCACCTTCTTAGAAATTGTTTTTCTGTGCCACCGTAATTGGCTCACTGCTGTGTGTAGGCAATTGAAAAATAAAGATAAAAAATAAATGTCTTGTTGTTAATTTTATCAAGTACTTAAGCCCTTCGCCACTAAAATACCAAGCTATCCTGCTTATGGTCTTTTTCTTATATTCAGCTATTTTGCGAGTTTCGTATTTCAGTGATTATGTATTTCTATGGCTATGGACAAAAGGCAGATTTTTTAACGTTTGAGTACCTCCGGCGAAGAATTTTGGCCTCTCTCCTCTTTCTCACCACTCCTGTTTCTGTCGCCTCCAATCACATAAACTATTTTCGACGTGTACACGACCCTAACCGCCTCCCTTTTCGTTCCTCTTGAGGATGGAGCAAACGGCGATATATCTACTTTTTTCGACCAAAAATTGTTAGGTCTCCGTTCGGACCTGAAGGGGCAATCGATCGCATTCGTCACACCCATTACCGAAGGATGATGCGTTGCCCTTCACCTCAGTCCCCGAGAAAAAC
>WURS02000013.1:8641153-8660222 GCA_011762765.2 Rhinocypha anisoptera | reverse complement strand
ACCTACCAAGGAGCAAGAGAGCTAGCACTAGATGGGAAAGGATGGAGGGCTGCAGTCAACCAATCTTCGGATTGAAGAATTGATAATGATGATGCTATATATATAGAATTGGGGCAGTTAATCTAATTGGCTTGGATAGGTGGGTCGTTTCCTGAGTAGCTCGTACGTTAAGAATTCGCATCCTTACCTGACAATTATGTGTGTACGTCGAAACTAATATTTCTGTATATTTAATGTTAGGAAAGTATATCGGTGACGAAACGCGCCAAAACATATGTTCACCCCTTGAAGTTACATGTGAAAATACCTAAATCGAGAAGAAGGAGATGGAAATGAAATATAGTGTACAGTAATGCATTCTTAATTTAAATTATTTGGAAATTATTGGTTATGGATATTTTTTGGAATGGATTCTTTAATATACTTTATAACTTTGATTTGAATTCGTAACTTATAGGTTATATGTAATGTAAATGAGATGCACAGAATTCATGGATCATCGACAGAAACCAATGTTTGAAGGATCGAACGACAATGAAAAAATACTTCGTAGATGCTTATTGCGTATCCCTCAATTTTAGGAAACGTCAATAATGATTACCCCGTTCAATAATAAACCTGGTTACAATGGATTCATCATTTAAGTTATTACATATATTCAATTTCTCTTTCCCAGAAGTCAAACGTTGTTTTAAGAATCAATGAAAGCACTAAATTGTCGGTTCGTATCGGAGAATCTCTGAGGGAAATAAAAAAATTATTAATTTTACCGAGGAATCTGGTTTTTTTACAAAATAATCAATTATGAAGTTTAAAAATATTTCATTTTCACCCTCTATGTTTTCTTTTCCCACTAGGCGAGGTGGGAATATTTCCATTTTCACGTGAGTTACACATTTGTTTGGCGAAATTTATGATAAATAATCAGAGGCAAGGAGAAGATAAAGTCAACATTGCTTTCGCGCACGAAATGGTACCTACTCTTTGTCCCCCCCCCCTTCACCCCCTCAGAACCACTGGAGTGCGAAAATTTCATTTCCGATGGAGTTTGGGAAAATTCCACTGCAATAGGATAGGGAAATAAATTGAATCGTATTACGCTTGGAGAACTCAATTTCTGCGGTTAGCCGCAGATGCGATTGACCTCATTGCAGAATAAAATATTTTCCCCAGCTTCCTCACGTTTCAATTCACATCCGGCTGCACTATTCTCGTATGCTTTCGATGAGACGTGAAATAGGAAGCCGAGGCCCCATGCACGCGGGGTAAATATTCCGGCCCCCGAACGTTTGTACTGACATCGTGAAATCAATTGGTATTCATCTGCGTGATACGCAAACCCTGAACAGCTGTCCGAAGTGGGTCAAAGGACTCCATCTCGCGATAGCATTTTGTGTCGGCAGTATGCTCTCGAACTCTCTTGGCCGCTCGATTTTCCGTCGACGATTTGGACCTACGAGATTTCACATGTTCTCCTGAAAGAGTCCTCTGCTACGATAAAAGCCCCAGTCTCACGATAAAACCTAAGCTCTCATACGAAAATGAGATATAACCCTCTCTCCTTTTTTTACCTCGTACGAAAAAACGAAACGTCTTGCAGAAGCAGACGTTCGAGGTGTGATCGATGCTCTCATTCCCTCAGTCTTTTTTTTCTTTTACTTCACTATATTTTCACTTGTGAGAATCTTAAATTTGTTACATATTTTCCAAAATTGTTTTAGTTATTTTCATAGGACATGCATCCTGTGGATTACTTTCGTAGGGATGTATCCTAATGTAAATGAACTTTGTATCAAGCTGAAATACGTTTGGGTTTCCTCGTGGATAAACCTTCGTTAACGCACACTCTACCTATCTTTCCGTAATAGTCAAGAATTAAAGTAGAAATAATTCTCTAATTTTCTATGTAATCCTTATTGTAACGCTTATCCTTATTTTAACGTAACATTTTATTGTGATACCTCAGAGAGTTGTAAATTTTAATATATACACTGCTGAATGTAAGAAATTTTCTAATGGGTGATTTCCACGATTTTAAAGGCGTCAGGGCTAACTCCCCTTATCCTGAATATTTTGGAAAATTCAAGTTTTCTGCGAATGACAAACATAATAATGTGAACTGAAGCTTTAACCTCCATTACATTATCCTGTTATTAAGGAAGTGTATTGATTATATTGGCTAATACAGCCCGGAATTGTGTCCGAATTATGACTTTCTCTTTACGCTTACTCAGAGCACGATTACGGAGGCATTGCAACATTGATCGCTCTTGCCACGGACGGAAACAAGGCGAAAGAAGATGACAAAGCTTAAGTTTCCAACCTTGTAAAAGTCCTTTCCTGCATTAAATATGCTTTCATTTCAGATTTGGCATACTCACTGTCTGTTTTGATGGTTGGCAACATGCCTGATTGTACGAATCCTCCAAGGACCTCGCTTGGTAGGCATCCATTCCTAAAGAAATATTTTTCGATATTTTATTACTCGTCCACCTTTCCCCAACCATTAGATCGATGTTTAATTCGGGGGATCTATGACGTCCCTAATGGAATATCCCACCTCGGTAACCGAAATCCCGTTTAAATTGAACTTCACGGCGGATTGGCATCCCATTGGCGTGCCGCATCGTTTCAACAGCGCACTCACCTCTCACTCACCGCTAGGAGACGTCCTAAATCCCAATTATCGCCGCCGCATCCTCGCAGGCTCGGATTTCTCATCTCGGTATACCCGAGGCACGGTCCTGAGGATTGGCTACAAGCGTTCGGCGTCGCCTTCCTCGCTCGCGGGCGTGTCTTCGGTGATGATCGGGATGGAGTGGGGGGGTTTAAGTAGACGGGGCCTGCCCTCGAGGCCGTCCGGGTCGTGACTCTCCCCCCGACAGGGTCAAGGACGCCCGTCGAGCATTCCGTTTATCCTTTTTTCCATTTCGCCAAAACGAGTTGAAGCTCGGGGGGAAGGGAAAAAAACAGGATGTTAAAAAAAATAACAAATGGAAGCGAATAGTTTCTGAAGTGCATCGTGACTCTTCGTGGCCTTCTCTGCCCTGGGATGGGTGCATTCCTGCGATGCGACGGGTGAGGCCGAAAGAATGAGCTTTTCCTCCGAGTTCACCCCTTCCCTTTCATGGCGTACTTCGTCATGAAACCATATGCCTCCCATGACTGTCTTAGTCACAATTCAATGTCGTTGCCCGGAGAATCTATACGCGAGATGGTACATAAATACCGAATAAAATGTTGTTAGTGTTAAATTTGTATTGAATTGTGCGTGTAAATTAAAATGTAATATTTATATTTTGATGAAGAAGGTTACATACTCTATAGAAAGGACTGAAATTCACGCAGAAAAATTCTGTTAATTAAGCTCCTATTTTTATTTCATACCATTTTATTCGATTTTCTTTTCATTTATGATTTTATTTTTGAAAATCTGTAATTACTTCATTTTCTCATGTGTATTTTTAAGATAGCGTAACAATTTTTTTTCATTATATATTTTTGTAATTACTGATAATCTGCTACTGTTAAATGTATTGAGTATAATATTTAGTCAATGAACGCATTCGGATGAGACCAACACAGTAAAATTATTAACCATTAGTTAAAAATAATGTCGGTAATTTTTATACTTTAAGGCAATACCTTTGTAACTTATTTTTAACTGCTAATACTGTAGTATTTTTGAATAGTGAATCCGTTGATATATGCTGGATATGTTAATTCACTTTCTGGATTAAAGTTTTTAAAAATTCCAATTTCCTTCATATTCGTTAGTTTAAACACTTACCGTGGAGAAATACGTTTTTATATTGAGGATACATGGAGAAGTGAATATAAATTCGAATCCGGTGAGGCAGAGAAGAAGCGAAATATATTCACGCATCTTCATGACGTTTCAGCTTTCCACTTGCTTCCATTTCAAACTTATTTTCCGTAAAAGCCATCATGGATCTTCCATCCGAAGTTCCAGGCTCTTTAAAACTCATCCTCTTCCCACTCAAACGCCCTGTCTCCATCTCTCCTTTCTCGCGTGGACCGTTCCCGGCGTTTTCCCTGGGCTACCCTCTCCCCTTTCATGCCCCTATTTTCACGCTCCCCTCAACAATCCCGAATCCATTTACTTGTCACTCAACTCCGTATCAATTTTCTGGATAGGGGACGCGGAATGCCTTCCAACGTATCTATCATCTCCCGGTCTTCCGTATCAGTGCCCTGCGGTGTCTTCATTACGTGTGCGAATCCGTGTGTGTTTATATTAAAATAGATATTTTGAGGACATGGCCATTCATGCTTCAGATTACACGTCGGCTCGCTTTAAAACGGAAAATCCTCGTCACGAGTCAAGGTTGAGAGAGCTACACATATGTCACTGGGAAACTACCTACCACCGACTCCTGTCGTCGTCGAGACGGTGGAGTGACGAGCGTTGATGGCGAATGAAAAGAGACCGCCGTCGAGTCGAGTTGTACCGTCATATTCGAACTTTTGAGTTCTAAGGCATATTTTTTCGTCCCCGTGTAATTATTTGACTGGCTGCTTATTTCCATTGCTCTTTGTACTACTTATCTACTAACCACCGTGCCTACCAGAAAATAAGCTAAGAATTGAAGTTTAGTATTTTTGTCACCGCCTGACCATTACGTTGTTAAGAAACATTTTTTTAGCAATATTGACTTCCACCCTTTAGTTTTTATCTTCTGAATTATTTTTCCATTCCTGTTACGTGTCTTATTCAGAAGATATATATCTAATATTAAATATTCGAATTTTATGAAAAAATTATGAAAAATTACGTCTTTGAGCTGCAAGTCACGGTAAAATTCCGGTATTTGATAAACTCACGGTAGGAATGTGAAATAAAAAGTTGGCTCACTGAGTTATTTTTATGCTTATTATTATATTTCGAAGAAATAGCATTCATAATTAATTTTATTCTGCTACTTTCTAACGTGCTAAAATTAACTTTTATGCCCTTTCAAATTCGATATGAATTGATTTAAAAGTGAGTTAATATGTTAATAAATAAGTAAAGACATAAGCAATTACTAAAATCACATAACCAATTTGGCTTATTTTTTTCAGGTAAGTACATGCACCACTATCAATGATTACCATGAAGCCTATTCCAGAGTTCCAGTGATAGTAAGTATAACGACTTTATTTATGTTGTGGTGTATTTTGTGCTCCCTGGATCCAACATCTATTGTAGTTCAAAAGCTTTTTTGCGCATGCATGGTCAACGAGTGGTTTAGAAAATCTGATTTAGAGAGCCTATGTGGCGGAGGTGGTGCTGAGACACCTATTCCCTTGCGGGAACTCTTGTGGATAGTGACATACCTCCCTAAAAATTAATCTTAATATTATAGCATACGATACCCTATTTTTCATCGTGATCCGTTTTGCATCTCATCCTGTCGGCATGATCTATTTCCAAGTGGGCTTCATTTCATTCCAGAATGTTGTTTTATCTGAGTGAGGTGAAAGGAAATTAGAAATCAGTAATAAGTTTTCCCATGGATTTTATTATTTTTTCAAATGGGGATTTTTATTTTTTCCCGTTCCCGTAGCTAATGGTATTTTCACAAGCGATTTATAAATCCCAAACACGCTGTACCTATTGCAGTACATGCATAATTATGTAGCTTGTGCAGTACACTCTCTATTCCCGGAGACACGGTGGCGACGGTCAAATATGCAAGGGGGCGACGACTCTCTTGGGCGATCTCCAGTGCCTCCTCGCTTCCCCTGATAAACAATCCCATGAGTTGTTTATCAGGGTTCGGATTGCCTGATTTTGGCATCTTAGCTGGACCAGGACGCTTTAGAGCAGGAGGAAAACACCGGAGAAGAATGCCAAAAAGATATTTCCTCGAAGGTTGCTGGAGTAAGGTTATTCGGTATGGCCGTGATGGGGACAAGGACAGATAAAGTGAGTCCCATGTGCTGGAGGGAGAAAGTTGGAGAGAGGGGGAGAGAGAGATGGGAAAGGGCAGGATTAAAAGATGGTCAAAATTGAGATAGTGAGGGAATAGATGGGAAACACATGGGGATTACGGGTGGAGAGGCGAAAATCCATGAGAGCGGGGAATGAAGCTGTGGGATTGGACGGGCCGCGTGGGATTCGCTATGATTGGGTAGGGACCTCGATGAAATTTGCAATCGCGGCTATGCGCAAGAGGAAATGGAAGGCTTCTCATATTCTGACTCCATTATAATCAACCATATAACAGGCCGTTAGTTATTTGTGTCCCATTTGGTGTGGACGGGGGTAGTATTTTCTAGGATGAATAACAATGATATGCTGCCCCGGATAGGATTTTGACTCTTTAATAGTGTATGGCGATGAATTCCGTTTCATGTATCAAAAAATCACTCGAGCGTCCTTATTTAGTTGTTGCGGCAGATGAGAGGCTTTAGAGTAATTTCCTGTTTCAATGTTTTTATCACTTGAGAAAATTTCTCGGGGAATAATAGACACACCAATATACTTGAATTTATTTTCTTTTATTTCAAGATTCTCATTTCGGTAAATCAATGCATAAAGGGAGGTTAAAGTTTTTAGTGAAAATAATCTTGCATTAATTTCGTTAATATTGTAAAAATGTTCTTTTCACTTTATAAATAATACCACAGACTTCATTTAACTAAATATGCTCGAGGATAAGGTAGTGAATACATTGAACTAAGTTGATACGAGGCCTCTAGGGAGTTGCTTTGTAGAAGACTACCTTCGATTATTTTTCGCATTTACCTTTAGTGTTCATCAGTATTCAAATTGAGCCCTAAAAAACGTGTTTGAGGTTAATCCTGAGGTTATAAAAGATGTTATGGTACGCGTGCTTGACAACTTTTTCTCTTTCCGAAAGCGCTTGAAAAAATCGAATGTATTGCCCCTTGCATGGAAAATTCACAATGACGTAATTAGGTGCCGTAGATTTGAAAGTTGCAAGTGTCATTAGACTTCCAAAATTTTGAAACTTTTTCAGTCGTTGGCTTTTATAGTTAAATATAAGTATTTTGTGTGAAAGTATTTCAGGATAATTTTTTTGCATTCTATTTTCAGTCTTGAAAAATGGTATCCTTGTTTGTTTTTTTATGATAAATATGAATTTGTAACTCAGAGTTCAATTTGGTTCTTCGTATGTTTTTAAACCATAATTTAAATCCGTCATAGGTTAAGTAATCTCTTATTTGACATTGTAATGTACATGTAGCGTAGCGTTAGTTATCAAGGAAGGGCTTGCTGGTTTTAAACATAGCGGCCTATATCCATTTTGAAATCACATTAATTCACACTAAGGTGAAGTTTGCTGCGTCATTAAGGATAATTAATTTTTGGGGGTTAAGAATTTAGTCATTGCATTTATTTTTACGCCAGAAAATATTCGCCCGCACCGCCTCTTTATTTTTATTGACTTGCTCAATAAGACGCGGCAGCTCTGCTTAATGGTTGATTCATGGCATCGAAGTTTTTTCAAGAGAGTCATCCGTCATTAATTAATCTTTCTGCGCAAGAAGCTAATAAGAGCCTTTCAAGACGGACGCCATTTTATTGTGTCCGACGAAAATCGCCGAAGAAAAGCAGTTTTAATGACTGCTTACCTAATTGAGGCCTTGGCCAATGTACGGAGCGTATTTATTGGTATATACTTCAGTAAGGAAATTCACTCAATTTAGTCACGACCCATGATTCATCAGCAGATCCCGATGGCATTAAGCTAAAAAGAGAAATCTATAAAACGGAGTCTGTGGTATAGCCATGTTAAAAACAAGAGTAGTGTAATGAATCTCTAAATATGGGATAAGAGATTGTTAAAGGCTAGTGATAAATGAGGGAAAACTCTCTATCAGAAGGCAGCAGCGAATTTTGGTTCTGGAAATTAAGCGGTCAACATTTAATGGATAGTTTAAGAAACGGTACAATAAAAAATAAAAAATCGATGGATACCAATGAAAGATTAAAAAATATACTCCTGAATGTAATGGAGTGTACTGTCTCAGTAACTTTTGTTAGGTAGTAGATTTCTATCGTTTAAAATTAATTTAATTTTTTTCTGGTTTAATACACAGAAAATTGGAAGTTATTTAAATTTTGAAAATATTAAAAACAGGAATCTTATAAAATTTATTCTAATTTATAACTATTAAGAAATTTAAAATTGACTATTCATGAGCAAATTTATTTAAAAATAGGCCACTTAGCTCGTCTACTCCGTTATATGATTATGATGCGAGCGAATTGAACTTAATATCATGCGAAGGTAGATTATATTAGATGTATAGAAAAATTTGAAAGCGTCAGTAATTTTACTATTTCATTGGGTTTTTAATTATTTTTTCATCCACGACTGTAAAATTTGGAAAAATTTTCCATATGTTACACACTGGAGAGTAATTATTGCAGTGAGAAGTAGTGCGACGAAGAAACTTAGCGAAAGTTTCATCGTCAAAAAAGTATTTTATACTGAGATCAGTCCACAAAGAAATAAGAAAAATCCCGCGGAAACAAATCAAGGCTCTGAAATATTTGTTAATTTACCACGCCGAAATATTCCAAACATTACTGAGCATCACCCTGAAGTTTGAGAGTCTCTGAAAGAAACAGAAGGCGACCTTCTGATTTTCTATTTATGAATACCTTGGAACAACTCGACTTGAAAAAAATCCTAAACATTAGAGCTAACGTTAGACAACATCATCTCTGGACGCCCGCACTCGCATTTCCTTCCTCCAAGCGCCGCGAAAGTATGCCGCTTTTTTTATCACTGTCCCACATCTCACTACTCATCCAACCAAAGAATCCTCGCACCGGCATCTTCTATTGAATAATAGCCTTCGCCCGCATCTGTCGGTCTCGGCTTCCGCATTTGGTAAACCTTAAAGATGTGCATATACATGGCTTGTAAAGCACGGCTACGCTTTGCACGCGAGAGCACTTAATGGACGTAACATCTTTCCTCTGGTATTATGATTCGAGTACAGGATATCGAGTTACACGGGCTAGGGGGTGGCGGGCGGAGGGGAGGTACTCGTGGGAGGGAGGAGGAGGGAAGTGGGGCGTAGGCGAGCGGGAGGAAGGGGGAGTGGGTTGACGGAGAGAGATGAAAGGCTTAGTGGGAGGTCAGTTGGAAGCAGGGCGAGTCCAGATTAGGCTGGCCGGAAGGGGTTAGACGAGGGGAAAGGTGGTCGTGTCGAGAGGAGGGCGAGCGGGAGTGAGTGAGTTTGGGCAAAGGAGGAAGAGGGAGGGATATATCTGGGTGGGGTAGGCTGATATCAAAAGGAAGGAAGACCTTTGGGCGGAAGGGAGTTAGGGGAGAAGAGGAGACGGAAGAAGTTTGGGATAGAGGGGGAGAGAGAGAGAGTGAAAGAGAGGGAGAGGTGTGCGGGGTGCATGTGGGTACATGGAGTCGCAGGGATAAGGAGGGAGGAAGAGAACGGCATGAGGGCGGAGTGAGGTGGAGGAAGCGTAGGATCAAGCTGGGGATTGAGTTGAATAAGGAATGATCAAGCGAAGCCGGAATAGGCCTGTCGGGTAAGACGATACCAGCGCCACCTGGAGGGTGATGTCATTAAAGCTCTCCGCTCTCACGAAAACGTCGCTCGAGACACATGGCGCGATGCCTTCAATGCAATGTTAACGCCTGCTAAAGCTTCGTGACGTGAGTCAGGGAGTTGGAGTTTATTACAATGCACGGGTCACCAGTCACTGTTTGGTGCGGTTGGAGTATTCAAATCTTACCCCGTTTTTTCTACCAGGAATCTACGTGGCATTCGAGGCGTCACGTATTAATATAGTCCGAGTACCAGGATGCACCGGACATTAAGGTGACGTGGCCATTTATGTCCTCCTGGTCCATTGAAATTAACTTTCGGCATCTCCTATATAACTTTTCAACAGACCTTTGTGCTGACTGAGATTTTTTTTCCAGTTTGAAGCAGGATTTTCATTAGTGTACGATAACTTTCCTACCCCATCGGGAAAATAAACGATTTTTCCCAGGAGTTTGGTGATCGAATAATTTTCTCGGAGCCATTATAGTTTCTGACGCCGGAGGAGTTAGATTAAACGTTAAGAAATCCCCGGATTCTTCTGGAATTTTAATGATAAGATTCTATTTACTTCTAGGTTTACTTAAGAAAAAACATTTAAATTAGAGACATAGAGTGTAAACATCTGCTTTTGGAGTAAATAATTTTATTATAACCTCACCCTACATTGCCAATATTTTGTCGTTCCGTTGAAAGAGAATATGACTGCCTGAATAACACATTTCATTTATTATGATTGATTTTTCCGTATCATTATTCTCATTCATAACGACATTGACGCTAAACACACCCATGGATAGTATATGTTAAATGGCGCTCTGACCGCCAAATTTGTGCATTTTCCCACACAAAACCACGTGTACTCAAATTTTATCAAATCTTTGTGCTCACATTGATTTCAAAGTTAAAACTGACCCGCTTCATTAATATTTTTCATTCTTTAGTCTTTAAGTCTCATTAAATGTTATCTTATTCCATTTTTCCATATTTTCTACTGTGAAATAGAGCCAAATATTGATTCGTACCTGTGTGTAATTAGTGTGTGACTCAGAAAAGATCTCATTTAGGTATTAGATATTATTACGCAATACTTTCAGTATATAGGCGGGTTCGAATGGCTGATTTAAAAAGTTATGCTTTGGCTCTTATTCCGTTGGAAAATTTAACCCTGCTTTGGTAGAATCAGTCTAGGAATTTCACTTAGCTACAGCTTTTGAGGAAACTTTTTTTTATTGGCTGTTTTAGTAATTATTAACACAATTGTTATTAGTGTGATTTTTTCATGGGCCGGGTGTTTTAAAATTACTTTAAAATATTTGGTAATATGATTTTTATGAACCTTATAATTGTTATCTGCATTGTAAAAATTTGCAATGTAAAAGTAGATTCATTATTACTATTCCTTTAAATTTTAGTTTAAATGTGAATTAATGCCTACGGGAAATAACACTCTATTAGGTCTCAAGGGGATATGCAAGCACGAGTACATCGTTGATATTTAAACTTTCGCATGACCATAATAATAACCCCAAGTAACGGAGGTCGGTGAACATACAGCGGTTGAAGTGACGAGGTTATAAGTGTACGGACATGTGAAACAAGCGGCGAGTTGTAACCAGTTCGAGTCGCTGTTTTATTACGCCAGTAAAATAGCCAAGAGCTCATGTTAGGCAGCGGCAGGCAATCTTCAGGGGGACAGTTCTGCATCTCGAAAATTCGTCGCCGAAAATTTTGATCGTCATACACGTGAAATGGTGATGTTCTTACCTTTGCACAGAAAAATAAGTTTTTAATTTTTCTTCGTGAAATATGTGGATACGCGTTGAAAATTTTTATTATCCATTATGGGCTAACTGATCGATTCCTATCATTTATTGTCTAATTGTTAGTAAGGGGTGATTATCGAATAATACGGAGTGAATGAGGAAGAGGGTGAATTTTTGCGTCGCTATTCCGTTATTCTTAATAGGATGAACTCTGGTTCAATGTTTCTGTTCTACTCAGAATCCCTTGCAATTGACCTTGTGTTTCACACTTGACACCACCTAAAATTACTCTAGGGATAAATCAATGAGCTAAAACAAAGTATAAGGGTTAATTTTGTTTTATTTTATTTTTCTCTCGTCGTTCATTTTGAATTCACTTTTCAGATAGGAGTTTTTATTAATTTAGTTGGAGTTATTATTAACACGGAAAATTATTATTTAGTTTAGAAACGATTTCAAGGAATTGGTTACGGTTATACTCTCAACGTTGAATTTAAGTTGGAATGGATCTTGTAAATAATTCTAAAAGATTATTTGTGCATCTTTCTTAATACCAAACATTGTTTCCAGCTTGATTGGATGCCATAAATTCGTGTGAGACTTTTGTACCATATGTTATAAGCCCTGAATGATCTGAGGAAACAAGTTTTTCTTGATCATCAACAAGAAATTTTAGGTCAGAATACAGATAAATCAACTTTTTTCGTATATCATATGGGAATTATGGTAAAATACGCTCCACCTTTAAAAACGTTTTCCATCGTCCGTAATCGCGAAATTAAATTCTTCGAGGCCTGTATTTTATTTCTCATTAGCTAAAAAAATGTTGACCAATAGTCTTTCTGTCTTGACACTCAACAATTTTTCATGACCGTATCAAGTAACGGTGGTAAATGGTATGGTTGTCTAATTACTTGGAATCTTTTCATAATTAATATGATTATATCTTGCCTTTCTCTTAGAAGACAGTTAACTATTTATTTTTGGGGCCTTCCAGTGTTGAGGGGAGATCAGAAGTTTCTCTCCATCCTTAATTTTTTGTTAAGTCACGTCATAAACGGTGTAAGAAACCTTCAGACCGTAATATACGATTTTTGGTTTCTTTAACATTTATCTAATGGTTAAGGTTATTTTAATGCACAGTATGAAATTGACGACTGCTTATTATTCATTATAAGATTTAATTTCTGACTTGAGTTAGCGTTTTTGAACCTATATTCCGCTCTTTAAACGTATTAATTTTACAACTTATAAAATAAATGTCCTTAAATATCAATTTTATGTTTCAATATAGTAAATATTATTACTTTATAGGAAATGAGTTGTTTTTCTCTATTCGACTTCTGTTAGATCATTTTCCATTTTACTCCCATGAATGTTTATTGTTGCTTACCCTTTCACACTATTGTTAAAACCTGAAAAGTTAGGGGAAATGTTATTATGTAAAATCTAAAAGGTTATTCCACAAGTTCAGAGTTTTTAAATTATAATCTTGTGTTTTTTTCTTTCGTTTTAGAATTTTTCTGGAAACATTTTTATCATTTAAAATTTCATTTTACGTTGTTTGCATTTCTTAAATTTAGGTGTATAAAATAAATTTTTGCAGAAGAAACAACCTCAAAAACATTTCTTATGTCCTAAAATATGCTTTAATAGACACACAACTGTTTATATATACTGCTCAAGTTAAAAAAAAATACGAAAAGTTTTAGCGACCAGCTCTCTTTAAATTAAATAGTTACGCATGAGATGTGATGAAGCATTTAATTGAATCAAACCTAGATTAGAGTTCTTGCACTGTTCACCCATTAATAGATTGTATTTTGTATGTTTTAATTAAAGATTGGGCATTAAAATGGTGTTTTATTGCAAATTTCCTAATGATCTTGAATTTTAATAAGTATCGCTGCTCAATAAAAAATACTTGTTTCTTATATTCTCATTTTCGAATGGCGGTAAACAAACGCTGCACTATCTTGGTTAATTCATTAAAGATATTTTTTATCTTTGTTATAGTGAAGTCATTCGTATGATAATAACCGTGCTACTCCCTACGGAGAAAAATATTAACTATATAACTATCTGTTAAGAATGTCCCTTGTTTTTATCGTTTAAAACTTTTATCATTGAGAAGTCTAAATTTTGAAATGTTTCTCATTCAATAATCGAACATTAACAGTTGTAATTACTCAGTCATTGTGTGATTAAACCTTCATTGAACGTGATTACATGCCGCTCGACTTATACACAGTCGTGTTATGTACTACTTCTGTATTTAGAAATAAATGTATCTCATCTGTTTCCCGCATGTCGTATCATTCCTTGTAGGCTCATTTAAATCCTTATTAGCATCCGGATAGGAACGCATTGAGAATTAAAATGGTGTTCCATTACATATTTCCCAACAGTCCGCCATTTAATCTGGCTTATCGAGACGCATCACGTAGAAAATAATGATTATTGTATTTTATGGTCTGAGATTATAACAATAAGATGCAAAAAGTAGTTTTTAAGATAAATCATTTCAGTCACTACTCTTATGCCTTCCTAATTGATTTATCACAAATTCCTTATTGATACTCGATATTATTCTCTCCTCTAGCCCTACGCGGAGCGAAACAATCGGCGCGCTTTCAGCGAAGTAGGCGTAAATTCTGACACTCGGAAAATTAGTTGGTCCTGTGTGCGTTATCTAAGTCATCAGCGAATGCCAGGCAGTCCAACGGGCTGTTACTCGGTGAGAAATGTTAATTTACGATTTAATTACGGGCGAATGTTTGAAATGTCAGCCCACATGCTGTCGCCCGTTTCCCCGGCTTATATTGTCGTCGCCCGGAAGTGTTCCTTCGATTGCAATTGCGGATTACGGAACCTCGACACGTAACGTGGGTGGAGGAGGGAGGAGGAAGAGTAGCGGGAGGGGTGTGGTGGCGTGGCGGGCAGGAATTCCGTCGTCGGGCGGTCCTCGTTCATCCGCGAAAAGCGTCCGCGGAATGAAGCACTGGGAGAGAGGGTTCGAAAATGGAGTGCGACGGGGGTTCGGAGGGGGGGGCGTATGCGGGGTTGATGGAATGGCGGCTGGTGGAATGACGCGGTGTCGTTGTCGCCGGACTGCGATTAGACGGCGAGTTTGGTTCCTTCGCTCCCACCACTTTGTCACCTCGGCGTGGTGACATCACCCAGGGACACTCTCACTTTCGCCCCAATATGTTCGCGAGGTGTTTTTTTTAAAGTTAGTTTTTTTTTTCTCGAACCCCGTTTTCCGAAATTAATTTTTGCTGGAGTTCATCGCGAACCCTTCCCTCACCTATTTGGTTCAATTTATTTATCAGATGTGCCTAGCGGGTCAGCCTGATGGGTAGCGGTAGCCCAAACTTTGCCGGTTCGAACATTGCTCAGGGCATGAATAATGTATCTGATCAAATGCAAATTTTCCGAGTGAATTCTGTGCCGAAGGGTATGTGATCCTAACTATTTCTACTGCAACAAGTTAAGAAACAAATATGCTAGAGGTAAAATTCTTAATAGTTAGAGGAAGTACTTAAAAAGCCTTAATGCCACTTTAAATAGGAAGCAGCCAGATAAGTAAAATAAAGGATGCAAAAACTCAGTTGAACACTACCACGTACTACCACTATCGTTATTATCTCGATAAATGAAAATATTCATGATACTTTCTTAGGTCCAAAAGAAAAATGTAAGTTCATTAACACATTTGAAGCAAAAATTAATGTCCTTTGTAAAAAGTAGAAGATTTGTAACTGTGAGACGTTGATTTGCCGTTTGATCCTTGCCGTTCGCCACTTAACGCTTTTTTTTTGTAGCCTGCTTCTAAAACTGGTAAAATCACTCCCTAGTCAGTTTACTACAGAAATGCTTAGTTGTTCTGCTTTGCCGTCATTATTTGTGCTTTTTATCGTGGTATTTATTCATAAAATATCGTTGAACCCTGTTGTGCATATTGAATTCATAATTTAAACAGTATACCATAAAATTATTTTGAGAATGCTATAAATCATATGTGATAATAGAGTTTTAATTTTATATTATTAAAATATATCACTTAATTTTATTTTTACCTGAGTAGGAGAAATTCTAATCCTACTGTTAGATTTGTATAGTGTATTTTCCATTCAGTAAAAGATCCATTGAAATTCTTTGTGTTTCGGAAGTTCCAGGGTGAGTTTAGTTCGAATAATGAAAAAATGATAATAATGGGTGATTATTTGATGAAACTCAAATTAAATAAAAAATATATTATCATATTACAAAAATTTCCTTTAATATCTTGTAACACAATGTTTGCTACAGAAAATATGTTTTAATGGGGTGAATTCAAGTGGATCTGCTTACCTAATGGACATAATATGCTTAACTCTATTGAAACTTACTGTTTTAATCGTGCACGCATTTTTTCTATTTAATTTTAATGTTCTAGTTTTGGGATTAAATTTCGAACCTTTATGAGGTTACAGCTTAATATTACTGCATTTTCCATTTTTCAATGAAATTTTTATAATTATTTTAATATTTATTGCATAACGAAATTTCAAAGAAATTTTATAGGTAATGTTTTGCTCAGTTTAACTTATCTTTATGTCCTTTGATGTTATAAATGATATATTTTTGTCAATTTGTTATTGGAATCTGTAATGTACCCGAGTTTCTGCTGTTTTAATGATCTCATCTGGTGAGGAATGAATATATGTCTGTTCCATATTTATTGTTTTCATCTGTTCAATTCATTATATCCGCAAATTTATAGTATAATAATTATAACATTTTCAACTTCAGTTTCAAAATGTGAAAACATTTCTTTACATAAGGTGTAAAGATATTAATCATTTGGCGGAGTTGACTATACCGAGTTTTCATTTATGTCTGGTTTCCCAATAATTATAGTAGCTGTCTCTACTCACTGTCGTTAACGGCTGAAGAGATGTAATAGACATTTTTGTTCGTTAGAAATGTCTGGTTTGGTTTCACGCCAAATGGCGTCATTTAATGGAATTGCCGTTTGGGCAGCAATGCGAACCAACTGGTACCGACTGTGAGACCACTTCCATTCGCTTGATCAGAATTCACTTAAGCCGGAAATCACGGACAATTTTGTGCGAACTTCGTGCGCATGTTTCGCCTATCAAAGTGAGCACTTAAGCGCCAATTCAGACGGAGAGAGAAAGAGAGATTTGAATGGGCTGAGCGTCATCACGGTCTAACAGGTCACTAATTAAAATGAGAATGGAAAAAAAACGAAATGACTTGCGTGGTTATGGTTCGTGGATAACCTACCTGCGCCTGTGCTTCAACTGGCCGTTGCATGGTGCTGTGCATCAGTGGCTCATTCCCGTCTCCATGTCCGTCAATCCATGTATTATTGCCAAGCATTTACGTAGTTCTCGTAAAGGTCTCTTCTCGTGGATTTTTACGGCCATGTACTTTTTTAACCAGACAGAGTATTGGAATTAGTAGTAATTTTATACTGCATTATATCAAGTAATTTAGAGTCATCACTTAGCATTATCGTAAAAGCTGACGAGAGAAGAAACATATGTTCTGAATTCATCTGTGAGTCTATTTCTAAAAAAATCTCTCCTTATACTTTTTCACTGACCTTCTCAGGCATTGCTGAAAATAGTTTCCTTGTTCCCTCTAGAATTCTGTTTACCATACCTCGTTCCCATTCGGATTACTCTCCGAATCTTCGTCTCTTCCTCTTATTCACTATCCCCCCCCCTTCCAAACGCGCCCGCTCACACATTATCCTCGCCTTACCCCCACCCCCCCCTCCCCAACCCTCCTGTCCTTCGGGCGCGATGGGTCATTAGCATCCTGGATCTCCGGAAATGAAGACCAGGGATTCCCTAGTTCGCTCAGGACAGGAAGCGGCTTGCGATCAAACGCGAAGTCTAATTACAACTCTCTCGGAAATGGTTTGTCGAAATGAGACTTAGTGGGGTTCGGTGGTGGGGAGTTCGTGATTGACAAAAAGGTGGAAAAAAAGATGGACTAGGCAGAATGGAAATACTGGTAATTCGGGTAGGATGGAGGAATAGAATAATCTTTACAGGGTTACACTCAGAAAAATTTATTTTGGTGTAATCGATTACTTTAATTCCATCATTCCATTTCCGACATTTATTTGTTCGGTTCACGTAGCCTTGTTTTCCACCGGGTCAGGGGTTCCATTCTGGCTATCGAAATATTCAAGGGATGAATTTAAACTTATTTATTTATTAACTTATGTATTTATATAAAAAAATTACCTTTAATGCCATATTGTTTTTGTTGAACTTTGTTGATACTTCAGTCGTTCAAGGTCACTTCTCGTTTGTAAACGTATTTCATGTAAAGTAATTGTTGATTATCATTATGCAGTAGCGTCGGCACAAGTAGTTAACTTGCTATAGTAGGTACAAAAACATACACACAAGAGAAATAATATCGTGCTAAGGACAGAGATCTGGGATACTCTACACCTAAGAAAAACGTCATGTTTATAACAATCATTGATTTTTATAGTTTTCTTCCAGTAAGAGAACTAATAAAACCAATTATTTGCTATTCCTCTGATTCCATTTTGCTTAATTTTTCATAACAATAGTTTATGATCCACTCAGTTAAATTTTAATGTAAAATTAATAATCATACAACTTTATTGTTACTATTAAATGCTTCATATAGCCCAAAGCAATCTTGAAGTGAGACGACAAGTTGATATTTTTACAAAAATACGTTTTAGGGTTCATATTAAAATTTTTACTGATCCCTGGAAAATACCTGATATTTTAAATATAATATCATCAAGTCAGATCACTTTTTACGTCAAGAATTTGCATTGCGTGTTTCTACGTACAAGACCGTTTCTGTACAGGAGTGGAATAAATTTTTTTTCGCTGCTCCATTAATAGATATAATGCTTAAGAAAATATTAAACACACGTGTTAGGACGCTTCACGAAATGTTGAAGTATTTTATTGCAAATGGATCACTCCAGCATTTTAACAGTTCCCTATCTTCAGAAAGTTGTTGCGCCATCTTTTTTGTTTTTCACATACTCCTCTGTTTAAGCAAGTATATGTTGGATTACAATATAATCGGATGCGAATCATCGAATCATTAACTTCCCAATCAATGTCGACATTCTGTGCGTCTCGAGAATCCTTCCAAAGTGTAGCGTCGTCCCTTGATTAATAGACAATCAAATTCCCCATCGTACTAAAAGTCGAGGGTGATTGGCGACGGATAGCGTCGGGGAACAGATTCATCATAAGGTTATGCGTCGAGTGTAACGAGGAAAGAGGAGAAGGATTCGCGATGCGCCAAATCACAGGAAACTCCTAATGAGACTTTGTTTCGAAGTGGAGAGAGGTTGTCTTGCAGTGCGTAACCCCCCCTTTTCCCCCGCTTCATTTATCCGCTCCGAGCCATCTCTCCCACACCATGCTCATGGGGACACCCGTATTCATCAGGTTCCACCTGAAAGCGATCAGGGGAACGAAACGAGTTTCTTTTATTTTTTTCGGGGGTGGTGGGCGGCGGTAGGGCCGTGGAAGGAGGGGAGTAGAGAGATTAAGCGAGACAGAGAAGGGGAAGGACGTGGAGAGGTAGGTGTGAAGTATGGGTGCCGAAAAAGCGCGGCAATAGTAGGACATAAAAGCCACGAGGTGGTGGGAAAACGGTTCACGAGAAGGATAGGCCCAAGGAGGGAAACTTGAGTGACGAGGGAATTGAATGCTGGAGGGATTCGG
>WURS02000013.1:8554255-8565771 GCA_011762765.2 Rhinocypha anisoptera | reverse complement strand
TGGGGGGGGGGAGGGGGGGGGGGGGGGTGGTCTCGTGAAAGGTAGAAAGTTGTCTCCGCTGCTAGATTGCCGTTTTTAAGAGTGACGGTGGCAATTTGTGTCTTAGCGTCGTGGAAAATGATAGCTGTCTTCCGTTATACGAGGTAGCCTTTTTGGGGATTTTCTGGGATAATTTGTCCGTGTCATGTTTCGTCCTCGGTTATTCCCGTAAATATATCATTCTATCTTGTGATTCTGACCAAATCTGAGCTCGGAGGGAATCGCTTATAAAATAATCCTGATGGATTTATACTCCGTAATATTTTACTAGGCAAATAAGTTACTGGGACGACTTCATTTGGTCATGTACATTTCGGAATAAATATTTCTTTTGTTAAAATTACCGTAATATTGTATTACGGATCGTACATATATAGCTAAAAAACTTGTTTTAAATAAATTGAATGAATTGACTTAGTTGGTATTTTTTCACTTTACGATTTTGATATTTTCTTGAGTTACATATTAAGTTTATACTCCTTGCAGATATTTTTAGCCTCAAACATATATAATGTGTACCTGGTTATGAAGTGTAAAATTAAAGTGTGTGAAGAAAATACAAATTATTTAATTTTCGACGGTACGAATGTTACACACAATGTTTCTACAAAATTGTTTTACACATTTGAGGACAAAATATGATGTTGCTTGGCAAGAAAAAGTAGTACCGGAAAGGTTAGTTTTTCTTTAGGCAGTAATGTATGGTTCCTACAGTGAAACAGTTGTTAAATTTTATATTCTGTCGCACTGAAAAATTTAAAAGAATCCAAGTAAAAAATTACTAAACTAGCAACGTCACTTGTCGCTATATCTCGTACACGTTGGATTATTGAAATAGTTTGGTGAGAAGGAAAAACATCCGCTGCTTCTAAGACCCAGTAAAAGAAAAAGATAAAAGGGGATATCACTTTTTCGTTTTTACGGACCCCTTGTTTTATGAGCGGTCTTTCACCCTACTGAATTTTCTTTCACGCAGGACGACCACCCAAGAAGTGGGTCGATTCTATGTCTAGAAGGTAGTTCTTGAGTTGCTCTTGAGTTTTTGAAAGTTTTGTTATCTTAAAACAATTCTTTAAGATCTTAAACCTAATACCGCGTCAATATAATGTAATCTTATACGACAGAATGCAAAAGGATATGAGGTAATGTGAATATCGGGGAGTAAAGTTATTCCACTGAGCGGTCGGATTCAAAAACAAGTGCTGAAAGAAGGGGGAGGAATTGGAAATATGATTGAATTCGGTGACTTTGAACTGAGTTTTTGGGAAGTATGGATGCCATATTCCATCTTCAACAGTTAAGATATATTGATTACTAGATAACCCGTAGTAGTGAATGCTAATGGGTTTTGGATTTTTGACAGTTTCTACTAACCAGACGTCTCAAGTGATCGTTGAGGTGGTTCTTAGGTCGCCGGACTTCTTTGTTGACGTTCACAGAGAAATCTCATTCTGGCATCCTCTTGAGGGTCGTTTCAAACTCTAATCTTCGATGCATTCCATCCTCCTTTTCTATTTTCCTCAGCATGAATCGTAATTCCTTCTTTGAAATACTCTCAGATATTTCCATCGGTATTTTTCGTAATTCTAAAATCATTCTTATTCTTTCCCTCCACTGTTTTCAGTGTTTCAAGTATTCCATTTTTTATTTAAAACAATATGTGGAGGATACTTTACTTCATGTAATTTCTACAATATTACACGATAATTATTATCATATTTAAAAATAGTTTATTCCACGGGGTGTTCAATCTCTAATGACGCGGGTTTAAACGTCATCAAGTGATGACGCTTTTTCGCTGAAACCCCGATAGTAAGTGAATAAAACTGTTTTAATGGAACACCCTACTATTTTATTATTTCATAATAAATGGTTCCATGAAATATGATCAGGCGCTCTCCCGGCGTATTGACTTCAAGAGAGACCGGATTTGGCTTCCCGGTGGAAAAATGGTGAATATTTCATGAAAATATTCTATAAAATTACTTCTGTAACAACTACTATTACGATACGGGATGGTTTGCAACAGGAATGGAAAGTGCCAAAGGGATTTAACCAGGCATCATTTTTCTCGTTCTCAAATTCAATCCATCCAAAGTAGAGCGCAATGAGTTAGGATTTAATTTTCGCCGTTTACCATGTACATTATTGCTAACTGATTATACCCTACTATTCTCCGTAAGCTGTCTTTAAGTCTAATTTTGATCTGATTTTATTTCTTTACATTGTTCATTTGTGTTTTCTTCGTAAATGGCGTTTCAAATCGAGTAAAAACACTGCCTTTTAATATTTTTTACGTTTATTTAAAACTTACTGAGTTTAAAGAGTGCTTTTTATTTTTTAAAGTTATTTTTATGACTTTATAATTCTTCAAATCTTCTTCAGGTATCTTGAGTATTCTTTGAGTATTTTTATTCAGCGATTTATGACTACTAAATTACTCTGCTTCCCTTTGAAAATTTAACAATTTTTTTTACATATTCAAAAACTTCACTAAAAGGAATGTGGAGATGATTAGTCTACATATTTCGTTAAAAGCACGAACGACTTTACTAAATGACTGCAATAGGAAATGTTAAAATACAGATGAAAAAATTAATGCGAAATAAAATACTTTTCTTTATTTAAAGAGCATAGAACCGCTTCTAATTATGATTCTGATTTTAATGTTTAGAAAACACAGCATTTGTTAATCTGTTATAGAGGTATAAGTAAACTCTCTAAGCTAAAGTTCTATTACATGGTTCTATGTGGAAATGAATTTCTAAAAGTTTTATGCTTTAAATTTATTTATCTTTGATAAGAGAAATTAATGGTGCTCCAACTTTGAAATCAGTATTTACCATAAGTTTAAGTACAGGAACATATTGAATGCACCTATCATTTAGTGAAATTATTGTTCCTTTACGAAGAATTGTTTGCCGGTCATAAGTTCAATAATTCAAGATATTCATCCTCAGAATAAATTCTTAAGGATGGATCAGCCATGATGATAATATACATGAGGTTTTGAGTATTTCCCTGGTTTCGTGTTCTAGCTCTACCATCTCGAATACAAAGAGCTTATCGCCCATAAAATGATGTACGATTTCTTTCTCCGCTGCCTTTCCTCTCTCACCCTCGTTTTCTTGTCTCCCGCAGGCGTATGAGCAACAACCGACTTCGCCACCTGCCCGACATGCTCTTCGCAAACATGCCGAACCTCCACCGACTGTAAGTACACGAACCCTTTTTTTTCTCTCTCTCTCTATATATATATATATGTCTGTATCCAACCTCTATTCATCATCGACGACCATTGTAGTCGCCGTTGTTCACGTAGCCAACTGCGCCGTACCTTATCTTTCTTACGTCTTCTTCTACGATGCGGGCGATAGTAATTTTTTATTGCAATTGCCCGAACTTTCTCGACACTGGAGCAGCACCGATGATTTAAATCCCCTCACTGAGATCATCGCATGGTAAGGTCTTGCTACTTTCGGAAATAGTCACCCAGCTTAGGACGCGATAAGATTGTAGGAGATCTCCGCAGAAATATTTTCATGCCATCATAGAAGTGAAAAACTACGTATGTCAACAGTCAATGTTTATCCTTATGGTATTTAACATTATTTATTTCATCGGCCGTAATAAATTACACCAGACCATTTGGTGCTTCTTTGTAAATGTTAGTCGTTTCGTCGATTGGATATAGATTCTTCGATTGTTTGTTGGCAACGTTTAGTTATAAAACCAAAAGGAAAAAAATTTCATTTGCTGGTCCTTTTGATGGGCAGTCGTTATGTGGAAGAAGAAAAGGATAGATATTTCGAAGGGCGATTTTTATTTGAGTTTTTATAACGAAGGGCGGTTTGAGGTCGGATTTAATAGGAGCAAAACAAGTGAACGACTTTGAGGTTTTTTTTATGCTTTCAGGAATCGAGATTCCATTACGACCGAGCAATCAGGGGTGGAAAAAAAAAGAACCGTGGTTGGGTATGAAAACTTTTGATGGCGGTCGTATATATTAAGAGGTGGTCTGCTTTTCGTGATCCAGAAGAAGTTTTCAGGGATTGTGGACGTTAACGTCGTTTTCGGCAGATAGCGTCGTCTTTTTTTTCACGGCGCTTAAAAACTTGCGCAGAAGTTAATGCGTACATCATCACGAAAGCCCTCGCAGAATTATAAATAAAATGGTCGAAAGTTTACCAATCAATATATCGAAACTTTTCGGATATTGATGCCAATAAAATCGTCCTCTGAACTATTCCGATTTAAAGTTTTAAACAAGTGTTGTGTTCCGCTGTCTGTTTTTTTCTGTTGGTTCCAATGCTTACTAAGCATTCTACTACTTTAGGATACTAATTTCTCTAAATATTTAATTTTACGATAGCTTTCAGATTTAAAGAATAAGTTTAATTTTTAACTCTCCCTTCTTCCTTAATTAGCCTTAATAATAGAATTGGTAGTCAGTCAATAATGCTCAGACTGAAAAAGCCATCAAATATACCTAGTGCAATTCACTATATTAGTCAATAATTATTTCTATTAGCATTTCCTCCAATTACCAATGAGTTACAAATATAATCCCCTACTTGACTGTATAATTTTCGATGCAATATAATAAATGAGCTGTGTAAAGTCCTCTGTATAAATGTATTTCACGTCCAAAGTTTCAGCAGTGTGTCAAAACCTGGGTTGTTGTCGAAAGTTTCGAAAACTGCGTCATGAAATTTATTTAGTTTACTTTACGAAGTCCATTTATTTTTCTTCCGTCATGGGCAAATTTCATGGAGTAAGGCCTGAAACCGTGCATGTACGTATTATTTTTACCCAGATTCATATATCTGCTAAGCCCTATCCTCTTCTCTTCTACGCGTCTCGGCATCTATTCCAACCACTCTATCTCTCTCTTTCTCTCTCTCCCTATCTCTTTCTCTTTTTCTCTCTTTCTTTCTCTCCAAATCTCTTTCTCTCTCACCCTCTCTCTTTCTCTCTCTCTCTATCTTTCTCTCTATCTCCTAAGCCCTATTTTTACCCAGATTCATATGCCTCCTAAGCCAAAAAAAATGAAAATGTTTATGACCAGATGCTAAATTAAGCTAGAGTTTCCCACACTTACTAATTCGTAAGCCTCTTTTGCTCTTACTTTCATGGCTTAGCTGAGTCTCGACCCTATCCCTCCAGCAAGTAACCATAGGAATCATCCCTTTCATCCTCTTTTTTCGCGTCTTATTCCCATTGTTCCCATTTACTTACCTGCATCTTACTTCTCGTCCTTTTATCGCCGTCCCATTCTCCTTTTTAGCTTTTCCGTCCTCTTTCCTTACCGTCGCCGTCTCTTCTCCAGAATCCTTTTCCACTCCCCATTTTGTCTCGCCCACCTTCCCGCTCTTAACTCCCGGGGGAGTCGTTCTGTCACCGATGGCTGCTTTATCGCCGAGAAGAACATCCCTCGCCTCTCTCCTCTCCGGGAGGCTTCGCCCCCCTCGCTCTAAACCTCGGCAGCCTGCTTGCTCCGACGGAGTCGTGGCCGGTGTGTAAGAGACCGGGATGGGCGTGACACGTAACCGGGGGACGGAAAGCGGTGCGCGCGGTGGGGAAGGGGAGGGGGGGAGGGAAGAGAGGGATCGTGCGTGTCGGCGAGAGGGGGCGGGGGTGGTGCGGTGGATTGGTCTGAGGGAGCTGGAAGCGGTGGTTGTCGTCCCCACGGAGCGGTGCGGGTTAATGGGGGGAGGAAAGGTGGTGAGGTGTAGTAGGGGCAGGGACGAGATGAGGAGAGGAGCGCGGAATACTATGTTCCATCCATCTTTAACTGGGGTTTTACCAGTCATCCTCCGTCTTTTCCCCTCCTGCCGCTGTCACCTTTTTACGTCTACCCACTGATTTTTCGGAGGATGGCGACCTCCCCCTACCTCTTGTGCTTCCCTCCCACTAACTCCATTTCTGCTCTGCCTTTTCTTTTTGTCATTCACTTGTTCGTCGCTTCATTGATTCGATGAGTTTGATCCACTTTGTCCCACCATTAGGGTTGTCGGCGTCTCACTCAGTGTTGTCGCGCTCTGCCAGTCCTCGATTTTGAAAGGACGTTACTTTTCATCAGTCAGAGTAAGTATTTCGAAAAATAAAACACTTAGTTTGTTTCCACGAGATATATTGTGGAATCAAACCTTGCGAAATTATTTTTATTATGCGAAAGGTTTGATTTTGCGAAATTTCATGAGGTGAACTTGCCTGCCATTGAGTTTATGTAAAGTAATCTAATGAGTATTCTATATTTTTAGTAATGTATCGTACATGAAAGAAATGAAATCAATTCAATCAATAGCTTCCTTCCAATTACATCTGAAGGTGAACTAAATTTGCTTCAACTGTGTACTCGTAATGAGGAAAGAATATCATCTTTCCTTAACTGTTAAGTAATCGTTCGGTTTTGTTTCAACGCTTAAATTTAGCCATATTATGTATTATTCTCCGTAATAAAATCAAATCTTGTAAATCATTTAAATTGTTTTAACACATGTATATAATATATGAGCTCAGAAGTAGCAAAATAGCTAATGAAATTCCATAATTTTATCATCACTGTTATCATCAATGCATTTTGAGAAATCACGGTTTCATTTGATTTAAAAAAAATTATTTATGTTCAACCACCCACAAACAGCACTACTAGGCCAATTACAGTGGGCACTATAACGTTTTTTAATAGCAAGGATGAAGCAAACACATCCATGCCCTGGGTGGAGATTGAAAAATCCACCTAGTCAGGATTCGAACCCACGATACCCGGGTTGGCATACGAGGACGTTACCCCGCCGCCACCAAGGCCGGTAATATCATTTAAGTTAACGAAATGAAAAAATAAATATATTGAGGCTGAAAAACAAATGTATACAATTTTTATCAGTTTAGTTCATTTAATTGTAAAATATTCACTATACATATATTGAAACGATAATAGAAGCATATTTTTGCCTATTATTAATTATCGTATTATTAAGAAGTCGAAGCGAACATTACGATATACACGAATGATGCCAGACTTTTATGCGCGATTGTTACACCTGTTTCAAACCATTCTAAATTTTTGATAGCGTATTCTAATTTTATTGATCAGGATTCTAACTCACTGTAAATAACATACAGGACAACGATATTTTAAAAGTTATTGAAAAGAAAAATAATACAAAAAATATGAAGTGAAAGAGTTAAATTGCGTTTCGGGCTAAATTTAAAATTTAATCTCAAGAAAAATGTTAATAAATTGCCAGTGGATTGTTTCCACAAAAAATATAACACTATGGTTAAAATATATTTTGGTACGAGCTGTTTAATTTTTCACTAATAGCAGAGAGAATTATTTAAGAAAGAATGAAAAATGGAGGCTACATATTAATGCATAAAGAAAACAGTGTCTTAAATATTCATGGGACCTAAAGAGAACCCGCGCGCCCATTTATGGTTTAGGGGAAAACCTGTATAAATTTCTCATAAAACGTCCGAAAATACTTCAGGTGAGAGGATTACAAGGTTACCAGTATGAATTCTTTTTCATTTTTGAGAGACTTGTTGCTAACAGTAATGTGATGTTGGATTTATGTTGGCTTAGTATGCGTTAAATCTATTCTCAAATCTTTAAAAAGCTTCGTGTGGTTGCAAATATAAACCAACGAAACAAATGACATCCTGATTAGATAACAAATAAACTAAAAACAGATTTTTTTCAAGCCCATAACGTTGAATTTCGAGGTAGAGTGAAGGTGAAAGCTGTAAACCTAATGGTTTGTGAAGATATATGCTAGTAATGAGCACGTAAAAGGCATGCAAAATCTTACCGGGGGGGAAAATAAAAGCTCATCAAATGGTTTGGAAGGAAAGGCGAAATAACATTCTGGGAAAAGAGATGAGAACAACCGCTCTCTAACTCAGCGCTTAATACCTACGTTTTTTGAGGTAGCAATGATGCTTTACATTTTACTGAATTCATAGTTACTAGGAGATAAAAATCAATTTTGTCCAAAATAAGTAAAAATACTCGACACCACTTCAAATCTACCCCTGAAATATAAATAATTTTGCCGTATTTAAAATGATTCATGCTTCTTAATTTCTGGTATTTTTTATAAGGAATTTGTTTTTAATTTAACACTGTGATATACTACATAAGCAGTGAAATTTTTAGTCTAAGATCAATGATTAAAGTGTAATTGGACATTAAACGTAGTAGCCAAAGCATCGCCTTAATTGCATTAAATCATATTCCGTCTTTATACTATCCCATCTTCTCTTATGAAAACACATTAAATACTTATTATGTGACATTTTCTGTGGCTTATTGGTTGCCATTTTCCTCATTGAGCTCTCTCTCTCTCTCTCTCTGCAGATATGTAAGGATTTGTACTTTTTGTCCGTATTATCTTTTATAGAATCATATCTGCGAAAACGCGTCGTGACACTAATGTACATCATCTAACATTAGAGGAATTCGGTGAAGAAGCATAATAAATCTCAAACTTATTATTTTTGTAATTATTTTTAATTCAGTCATATCTTTGTGAGATTGGTCGGATTTTTCTCTCTCAAGCTAATTTTTGAGTATTTTTGATATATTTTTTATGACTAACTTTATAATTACTTAGTCATTCTGCTAAATTTCCCAAGGCATTTTAAAATTATTACCATGATGATTAAATAGAATTATTGAATTTATGCTGACTATGCTCTTCTAGATGTTACAGCACAATGTTCGTCAAAAGTAATGAGATATGAAACATAACTGTTTACTTGTTATAAAATATTGTGATTTTAAAGTATGATATGAACTTGTAGCATTGACATTCATCTTTGGTATAGAGTTCAGCTACGGAATGGAGGCGGAAAGTAAGGGTTAATCCAATCTAACTCCTATAAACCCGTCTAACAAATCCCAAGATGAGTACTCTTATGGGTAAACCAGATCTTGGGAGATTTTAGGTGGCAAAGTGAAAGATAGAAACTGCCCCCTGTAACCAGTGTGAATTTTTAAACGCCGTTCATTTTAGTACTAGGTGGGTCCTACCCTCACATTTGGCTTTGTCTTATAACTACTGTTTTGGGTTTAGTGTGCATTAACACTTTAAATATGTAGATAAATTGAACATAAGTCTATGATGGTATTTCTGCTTTTTCATGATACTGTTTCCTATTGTAGTCAATTGTAGCCATGACTTGACCTATGCATTACCGTCAGTATGCCCAGTTATATTTTTACATACCTCTTCCCGTCCTCAAGGATAAAATTAACATGACTATAAATGATAAAACCACCACCACAGTAATCAGCCCGAAGGTCGGTGTGTTAAGTGAGGGTAGAGCTCACCTAGTACTTAGCCCACGGCGTGTGGAAATTCACGCATCAGGGTAGAGGGGCCAGTTCCTTTCCCTGTACCGCATGTGGTTTCCCACGAAGATGTGGTGCCCGAAAAGTCACTCAGCTTGGGTTTAGCTGAAGGTGTCCGGAGTCGTCACCGGGTCCCCAGGTCAGTAACCAAGCACTCTACCCACTTGGCTACCACGACCTCATAAATTATAAAATGGGAGAGTATTTGTTAATTTTAGTATTCCACGATTCCTGGTGTATTAATAAATAATTTAAGCTTTCATAATTAATTACGCGTAAAATTCACAAAGTTACGCTTGAAATGATAACTATAATTATATCGATAATTATAAAATGTCAATTTCAAAGAGTGACCATGAAAGCTACTTCGAGATTGTGCCACTAGAATATTTTGAAAGACAATGCAGTTAAGTTTTGAAAGCTTAGGTAGTCCCTTCTCCAAAGCTACCTGCTCCAATAAGTTGCGGGCGACTTTCCCAAAAATATCTGGTTTCGAATCCAAGAAATTCTGACCCCGACTCACCCCCTTAGCCTTACGCTTCCCCCCTCCCCATCTCCATCTTCCTCGCCGTAGCGGCCCCTACATCGTCACATGACCTACGGCCGAAGATAGATCGCTCCCGGAAAGACGGGGAAAGGGTAGAAACCATGTTGGGAGGATGGCTGTTGGCGGCGGAGGTGGTGGTGTTTGGAGGGTTGAAGGAGTCGACCGGCGTCGTGTGGATGTCAGATGCGCCGTGGTGCTGCTGGGTGGGAGGGATGGAAGGTGGGAGGGAGGAAGGTTGTGAGTGAAAGAAGAAAAATAAGAAAAAAAAGGAGTGGTGTGAAAGGAGAAGTTGGACGAGCGGGGAGAGGGATGTAGTTGCGTGGGGGTGGGAGAGGGTCTAGGAGATAAATCGAAGACTGGAACTCTCCTTCTTCGCTCTTTATCTTTTGTATTTTTTTCCGAATTCTCCTTTCGATGCCTCGATCTCGGTGTGTAATTCCTTGAAAGAGTGTGAAAGGTGAGTCTCGGTGTGTGGAAAGGAAGAATCACCGTTCAAGTTGAGAAGTTTTTACCTTTTGTTTCGTTTTACTTTATTTGTAGTATCCCATCGAAGGAAAGATGCCATTCTATCAATGGAATTGATCGACGACTATCTAGGACGCGACGACGGAGTACTATATCGTTGGACTTCGGATTAAATGTCTTCTTCGAGTTGCGGCATCATTATTTCTCTCTCTCTCTCGTTCTCTGAAATTCCTCTTCGTTTGAAATAGATATTTCTTCCTTCGGGAGACACTTGGAAAGTTTTATTCGGAGGAAACGAGTGTATTTTGTGAAATTATGGCAGAATGTGGCTTTTAATGCGGTCTCCAATAATCTCTCTGACGAAAATCAATCTATAATCTAGTAAAAATATATTTTCTAAGATTTATCTAAACAGAAAGATGGTGACGAGTTTGAGGGTACTTTAAGCCATTTAAATGCCACCACTTCCATTTAGGACAAGAGTAGTTCATAGAATCGTTGTTTTTTTGCCGTTAAATCAGTTAACTACCCTCGATAAATCATACAAAAACGTCTTTTTTTTCATTTTACTAACAAATGGCCTTTTTTCATTTCCTTGGTTCACTTTTTGTTAAGTATCTTCCCTTCCGGATCCACGTTACGATCCGGGGTGCCGTAGAGTACGGGAGGGTTGGATGGACTTTCATTCGGGGCACACGAAGAGCACAAAAAAAGACGGGTATTGCGGAGTCGAGAGACGCAGAGGAATGAGATGTCATTCATTCCTGCTCTCCACCTGCACCTAATCCCATTGCAAAACCTGGCCTCTCACTCAGTGATGTATGTGCATTTCCGGGAATCCGACTTGCCGCCAATCCAAAGAAACAAGAGTACAAGCGGGATTCTCGGCTCGTCCGATCCCTCCTTCCAAAGCCCAAACCGTCTCCATTTTCCCTGAGTCGGAAACAAGGAAAAGAAAAATGTATCCACCAAGTCATATAAGATATTAAAATAAAAATATTTTCCCCCTCCCATCTTTACGACCGAAAGGTTCTCCCGTCCTTCCTCGTGAAGTGAGGAAAGTCAAAAATTCGCGTCACTTCTCCCAGTGGGGGGGTGGGGGGG
>WURS02000013.1:8541146-8554155 GCA_011762765.2 Rhinocypha anisoptera | reverse complement strand
AGATTTAAAGGGGGATCCCCGTGCCCAAGCAGATCCCGGGCTAAGTGGGCGGTCCGGTTATGTGCGAGACGAGACTGCGAAATAGGGCCGGGGAGGGGGGAGGGTGGGTTGGTGGAGGGAGGAGGATGGGGAAGGAATTGTTTTTTTATTCTTTAGGGAGCGGGAGAGAGAGGCCATGTCAGCGAAGGGGATGTTCAGAGGTGGACGCGAGGGGAGGGTGGACTTGAAGGAAGAAACGGAGGAGTTGGGAGAGGTAGGGACATAAATCAAGATGTGTCTTTGGATCTTATGTACGTACGTACGTAAGACGGAGACTTGCTTCTCCTGCGGAATGCTATACGGGGAAGTTACCCTCACCTCCCTCCCCCCCCGCCCGTTTCGTTTCCTCCGCTGGGCGCAATACCTTTATCCCGATCCATGCCATCCGCCTTCCCTCCTCCTATTCTCTCTCTCTCTATCTGCTCTCTCAATTCCTCTCCATCTTCGCCCAAAATCCTATTCTTCCTCCTGTTTCTTCTCTGCGTCTTCTTCCCATCCAGATCACCCCTTCTACATGTGATGCGTCTTCGTTACTTTTATACATCTTTTTGAACGGTTGGTCCGCCCCCTGTTGTTTGCTCTAAATAATGAATTTTGTCATGATTCTTCTGTTTATTTTTTCGTTAGGTTTTATAGTGTTTTACTGTTAAGCGTCTTTGAATTTTTTTTTCAAGTTAGGAAAAATCTTAGAGTGGTGTTGATGATTTGAGATGTTTGTGGCTTCAAGAAGTTTTCTTTCTAATAATCATTTGCGCAGTTATGTAGATAAGCAATAGGAAATTTACTTTGGAATGGAATATTCTTAGATAAACTCATATCACAGAACTAAACTGGTATGTTGAAATTAATTTGTAAAATTTTCACTTGTTTAATGATCATTCTGAAATCTGAAATAATTTTAGGAATACTAAATCAATTTCCATGATGCATTTTCATACACACGTCTGTAATCTAGTTTGTATTGAAGAATGTTTGTATTGCAATTTTTTTACTGTGATCTCAAATATTCTATTAACCCTTTTGCTATATGCAGTTCTAAAGTTAGAAGAGAGAACCTCAAATTTTGAATGCGTGGAAATATTATGTAAGTTGTATCCAATTGATACTGGTCATTGAATACATTATTACCTAAAAATACAGTCGTGGAAAAATATCGTTGGGTCGTTACTTGAAAATGCATTTTTTTTATTTAACAGGGAATGTTACTTTAACCTTCCCTTGCTCATATTTTCTACAATTACTGGGACTGCGTCTGGGTTCAAGCACTTATTTTCTCTAAGTGAACATGTAATTCCTATCTTGGGAAGGTAATATATTACTTTGGAGGATAAAATGTTATAGTCATCTGAAAACCATAAATTTTTGGAGGTGGTTTAGTTATTCAGAGACCTCCATTTCAAAATTCTTTACGTCTGAATGGAAAGAATAGAAAATAATTTAGACAATGTTAAATTCATGATTGAATTCTAACTTGTTCCTAGCGGCACCTTTGCATTTCTAACGTCGCGACTTTAAGGCAGGGCGTTCGATGCATGCAGGTGACGTCGGAAAGAAAGAAGTAATGAAAGACACATGTGGTGCGGATTAACTCCTCCGCCGTGGAAACAATACTAACGCGCGCCAAAAGATTAAGCGCCAGCCTCCGAAATGACGTTCGTCGCTCGGGTGGAAAACTGTTTCTCCGTCGAAAATTACGAAGTGAATTCTATTGTGCGGAAAGACGGTATAGGGCGGGCTGGAGCCGAGGGAAGTGGGGGTGGGGGTTGAGAAATGACCACCGTCCAGCTTCTCTCCGAGCGGTGGTCAAATAATAAAGAAAAGGGAGAAGGAAGGGAGGGCCCATGCTTCGTCTCTTTCCAACAGCGTCACCGAGGTGAAATACCTGTATTTTTGTTCGTCTTATTCCCCTTTTTTATTAGTCACACGGAACATCGTATAAGCCAGGGAGAAATCGAGCATGTTGTGTCCGCGATCCTTTATGTTGCTGAGCACATGTGATGATCATAGGCGTCGCAAAGTCCACGAGGAAATTTTCGTTCATTTCAGCATCCAAAAGAATTTTTGTGTCTCATTCGTCGAAGAATAGAGGTTTCTTCACGAGGCATTGGTCCCAATCGATGCAATAATGCCATAAAAAATAAAACCATCAATAAGAAACTCGACTCGTCTCCTGCAAGAGTTCAATCGGACGTTGTTTTATCATAATCGAGGGTGTGTACTCATTTTGTTCAGTTCTCTTGTCCTTTTTTGAAGGCTATGAGAATCAGTTGAGTGTTTGAAAGCTATGAGATTCAGAATTTCAGTGTTAGACGAAATTTCATTCAAATAGGTTAAATTTGATCGTAAATTATTTACCTTTTGTTTGCAACCTACACACATTTGTAAATACTTAATTATTGGAAATGTTACTATTGGCCAAAATAACTCTAATAAAGCAGTTTTTTCAGGCGGTATTCTAAACGTAAATTACTGAGAGTAAAAAACAGCACTTTTACACAGAAAAGAAAAACAAAAGGAAGGAGGGAGAAAGGAAAAACTTTCTGTTCGTTTGCACAAAAAAGCACTTTTCTGTGGAAAAGTGCTGTTTTTTACTCTCAGTATGAATCACTTTCACCACATCACGCCTGATTCGGTGAAAATTAAACATTAAATTATTGGCAAATTAAGTTATATAAAAATTTTAGTTTTTATGTGAAGGTAATATGTTTTTGTTTAATTGGTAATATACCAGTTCTAGATGGACTCGACCAAAATGACCTTACCCCTTCCAGTGACCATTCTCACTTTACGATATAAATTTTATTAATTAACAAAAAAAATAAAGCCAGAATAGAAACGAGATATTGGTCCAATTTGCTGATCAAGGGTGGGTAATTTACAATATTGGGTTTCGATGATGCAGGTGAGTCGCTAGAGGATCTGGAACTCTTTACGGTCCCGAGAGTTTTCACGTCCTAACGGTGAAAAGTGAGTAACGGCCTGGTGTGTGGGAGCTTTGGTATGAAAGGCTGTGTGGAGGTGGCGCCCGTGATGACTCAAGGGTTCCCAGCGACCGGAGGGACCACCCGCGACTGAACATGCCACACATCCCTTCTCCTTCTCGGCCTTCTCTCCACGTCCCCTTTCCCACACACCCTCTGCAACATCTAAAGGGGCCCGGTCTGTTTCTTCTCTTTCCCTCCTCTCGCTTCCCACGGCGAGCCCTCTCTCCTTTTCCACCGCTTCGCATCCTCCTCTTCCCAATCTCCCTCCACTTAACCGCCACTCTCACTCCCGATCATCGCCAGATCCAAATCTTTCCCCCGGCTTTACCCACCTCGAAAAAATCCCCCCCCCCCCAACCTCTCTCTCTCTCTATCGCCACTCACTCACCCTCTAACCCTTCTTTTCCCTTACCCTTACCTCAGGGGGCTAAATGGACCGAACAGAGCTCCACGGGACCCGTGCCAAATGGTCGCCCCTTCTCCTCCAGGAAATTCAACTTCTCATTCCAGTCTTCGGCCCGAGTCTTATTTATCCTCGGGAGTATTCTTTTTTTTATCTCCCTTTCTTATAAATTCCATTCTCTCCCCTCTCCTCTCCCTTTTCTCTTCCTCTCCCGGAGCGCTCGCCTGAAATACTCTACTTTTTATGGCCCCAGGTCCAATTCGCTTCGCTTAATTTCTTTTCGTAAAAGTTGGCCATGTTTTTCCTTTCTCCCTCCTTCCTTTTGTTTTTAGCCACATTCTAGCTGAATCCTTAGGTGATAGATTCATTGCACCAATCGCGGGAGTTTTCCAAAACAAAAGCTTTGTAAACACTCTTGCATGTAAATTTTCACATAGTTTTTAAACTTTTCCACCCCTCCGAACACTCTGGCGTTCCCAGGAAATCAGTTTCTATCCTGTTTCTTTTGAGATGTACTTTGAATGTTGGAAAATTTATTTTATTGACATTATACTGGTATTTATTAAAGTCATCTCCATGAATTCCTGAATCCATAAATCCTCAAGTCTCTGTGCATGTCAGTAGCCGTAGCACCTCTGGAGGTAACATTCATATTCACGGATTTAACCGATTTCGTTAAATAGTTTCATTTTGTATCGTACAAGGTTACTTAATAGGTTTTCTTTGTCAGTAAAAAAATAAAAATATTTCTAATTCCAGGTAAATTTGATTTTTAATTCCCTTTATCGTTGCCTGGTACGTTTTTTCATATTTTCTGACATAGAATGGGTTTTTAATTTAATGAATTTACTGCATGTTAACTGCAGACTTCATTTCTCGAAATTTAAATTAATGATTGAGTAATTCCTCTAACCATTCTTTTTCAATCTTAATTTTACTTAAGAGTAATATGTTTAATACAAACATTTAATTACGTCGCTGGCTTACGTTACACATGCTAGACCTTCATTTCATTGTGGATTCGAGACTCATGTATTTGCTGCAGTGCAGTTATCGCTTATGTTTCTTCACATTTTGCAATACATCTCGTTCTCTAATATCGCGTCATAATTCATTTTATGGTACGAAATACTTTTAATCATTTTAGTTTAATTTACATCAAGTAAATCTCCTGGAGTATTTCATATAGGAATTTTATAATACAGATCCCTTCCTTTCTTCAACCCATCTTAAATGAAGATCAAAACAATCTTGCATCTACGATAAGTAGCGTCTTATGTTCAGGTGGCTAATTATTACCACACTATAACTATTTTTCTAGGATTCGAATGAAAGAAAAATTTTATTAGAAAGAGAATATGGTCATCGTTGAACATAGATTATTTTTATTCTAAAGATATCTTGTTAAATTCCAAATTGACCCATGCACTCTGTTTTAAGCTAGAATCAAATTTGTTCTTTTTTTTCTTTTGTATGCCCATAGCTTCTGAGTGTTTTTTCCCCAATCCACTCCATCAACGAAATTTATTGCCTTTAGCCATCGGCAGAAGACGAGCTAAATATTTGAACGGTGAAACAGCGGGGGTTACTCAGATCTCCGTGCTGTGGTTTAAAAACTACTAAAAAGAGAAAATGATATTTAATGATAAAGTATCGCGTGTCAGTGTGCAGTTAATCTTTAAAATTCTACTCCCTTATGTGATTTCCAAAGATGTTAATCATAAATGGATGATCTATCGGTTTAAATAATTTTTAAAAATATTAATGTTGTCAATATAATTTACTCGGCATATTATAGCTCCTGAGAGTCATGGCTTAACCTCATTATTTTAAAGTTAACTATTTTAAGTTACATTTTTATCATTAACTAATTCGCAGTTAATGCAATCCCTTTTGCTGAATATATCATTAATAATAACATCATTGTATACATATAAGAGAACACTGCCTTTCTCAACAAAATAATTGTTGGGTTAATGTGTTAACCGGAGTCATTAGCTAAAACTAACGTTAACGTTACTGGAAAATTAACTCCACCTATATTTCGGGGTTTTTCATTTTCGGTATTTATTATGGGTTCATTATACGACTTAGATGGTTCCACTGAAAAAGAATTTATGGGTGTATTTAATTTTTTAATATATAAATATATAAAATAATGTTGATATTATTTACCCGATTGTTTTGGGTTATATTTCAAGTTGATCACAAATTGCTTACAAAGACAACCTCATAATTTATTTTCTTGTTTTGACGTTAGCTTCTCATGTCCATATGCCCTCGGATTCAGGTTTTAATGCGACTCGTGTCGAATAAAGCGGCTGTTTCTGTGACTTGCTGGGATGGTGGGAATGATAAAAAAAATAGGCAAATTTACGTTCGTTTCCTTGGGTTACCTGTGTTTTCACTTTTTTATTTATAGGTTTCTTCGACGGCTATGGTCATTTCGATGCCTGTGTTTTCATTGACAACAAACGTGATATTCTTTGTTTAATGAAAGTCGAAGTGCGTACCTTCGCCTTGGACTCGCATTGATAATCAGAAGAAGTTTTGTCCCTTGATTGTGAGCTACCAAGTCAATCAAATCATTCCCTTGATTTGTTCGTTTTGTCTTGTTTCGGACAATGTATGGAAAATTTCGCGACCTCAGATATAATCAGTTCTTCTTAGTTAGGTAGACTTTCCGCATCCGGGATGACCTAATTTCTGATATATCCTGGTTGGAAGCCGAGTTAGATGCGTTTCAGCGGTTTGCTGAAACAACCGCTTTCGGAATAAACCTCCGAGTCCATATATGCATCCTTTTGGAAAGAAGCGACCGTGGGACTCTTCGAACGGTTCGGAGCCATCCGCCTGCAAACCAACACCGCGGGCATGGCTTCGCGTCCTTATCTTTACCTCCCACGCCCACGCTTCCCCGCGAAGACGAACGAGATCTCGTCCTGTGCGCGCGTGAGTGCAAAGTGTGAGCACTCGTAGTTCTTCCGCTGGGTCCTTTACGTAGCGAGGAGCACAAACACGATGGGTGAGAGAGAGAGAGAGATGGAGAGAGAGCGAACGAAGGGAGGAAAAAAATCAACAAAGCGGAGGTGCTATGCGGAGGAGCGAGTCTCGAGCGGACGTGTATATCGAAGTATATCATTTGAGCGTTATGGGTGGAAGGCATGTTCTTCTCAGGGAACCCCACTGTGTCAAAAGGCTTCGAAATATAACTGATTTTATCGCCATTTGGACCTTTCTTTATGGACCACGGAGGCGGCGAGAAGTTGTTCGCGTCGAACGAGTTACGGTCACCCGTGCTGCTTTTGTGGGTGCGGCCTTCGCACGGAGAGAAGGGCGATCCTCCTTTATTTTCGCCCTCCGTGGTGAAGTGCGGATAAGAGACGCCCGGCAGGGGAAAGAGGCTCCCGAGAATAAAAAGTGTTCTTTCGAACTCCCACCCGCCGGTATTTCAAGCGCGCGCTAACTCCCTCCTTCTCCCCTCCCGCTCTCCTTTGTCCTCCCTCTACCCCGCGTCCTCTATTCCCTCGCAAGTTGTTATCCTCGCTTTCTCTCCTCATTTTCTCACCTGCACTTCGCGTCCTTCCTCTCCCCCCGGAATATTTTGGTACTGTCGTACACCTTTCTCAAGTAACAAAACTAAGCACAAGGATTTTGTATGATATTCAGTTAAGTTTGGGACCAAGGTGAACTAGAAAACCCATCGGCATCAGTATTTCAATCCGAAGATTGGTTCACTGAAGCCCGATATCCTTTCCTATCTCTCATACCCTTAGGTAGGTCTTCTTTCTAACGTCTTTTGTAATTTTCTCCATGAATTGGTCCCTCGGTCATCCCCACGAAGTCTTCCCCTCTATTTTTCCTTCTATTATGTTCTTCATGAACCCATTATGCCTCAGAGTTTGTCATTTCCACCTTATTCATCTTTTCCTTATCGTACTTCACACTGACTTATTTTCCTCCGCTCTTCTCTACACTTCCTCGTTCCTAACTCTGTCCGTCCTCTTGATTTTCAGCATCCTCTTCCAACACCATGTTTCGGAGCATGGCTTCTGTTCTTCTTTGGTCTGTTATTTCAAATAGGAAATCCATAAAATTGAATTCGTGTTAAAACTTTACTTGAACATGGCGATCCTTAGTCAAATTTGGTGTATTATGTCCGTTTGTTTACTAACACCTCTATGTTGGAATTGCAAGTGAAATGAACTGTTTCTCTGTATATGCTACTCTGCATTTCAAAAAATGTGTTCACTTACTTTCTTTATTCTTCGTGTCATGTTACCCTTCTTTATCTCGCATCTTAAATCACAATCCTTGCTACTTTTCACTTCTTGCCTCTTTCTTTCACTTCTTGCCTCTTTCTTTCACTTCTTGCCATCTACCCTTCTCTCCTTCCAAGTTTCCCTCTGTTCCGCTTCCCAACGACCAAAACCATTTTTAAGATATTTACGGCTGACTCTGACCATAAATATTAGCGAGTCACAAGAGAATTACTATTTCTATGCCTTTCTCTCTCTAATGGTTGATATTCTATCTGTGATTCTCTTGGCTTGCGTCCCTGTATTAAAACTGTCTCGAAAGCTATTTTTGGAACTGGTGGTTTATATTTCTCAAGTTATGAAAAAAAACTTTACGAGGGATGTTCTGAATTACTAATCAAGTTGAAGAGCATTAATTTTTATTTGATTATTTTTCGCTATACTCATCAATACTACGATAAATATTGATCTAAAAACGGCTCTTGATTTATGTCATACTATTAATATTTAAATCCTTTGACTAAATAGTATGTTTCGACGGCTTTAGAAAGCGTTCACTGCTTAAATGAGGTCTTAATCTGAAGAAGCCTTAAAAGTCACGTCCAAAATTGAAATTGAAATTAGCATGCCGTCCAGCGATTTACGCAGTAATTTTGCTTTTTCGTTGCTACCTTCTAAAGGACAGACATAGATAGCCTTAACTTGACCAGTTCACTTATCTCTCCCATCTTCCGACCTTCTCACTTCCTCCTTCATTCCACGAATTCTATTCCTCGTAGTTTATTCCAATTAACAATTCGCTCCTCCCGCACGAAACTTGAATCCTTCGACTTGCCTCGAGCAAAGGGGTAGGTGAAGTTGCACTCTGGAGGTTTTCCCGCTAAAGTCCATTCCTCGTTTCAACGTTCTAGTCTTCGGACCACTCTCCGCGGTGATCTCTTTGGGATTCCACGGCTATAGGCGCCTGCACAAGTTCCAGGTGGAGCCAGTGCCGACAGTCTGGTGATCTTCTAGAGATAAGTGGCAATCTCGAGCCGAGCGGGAGGCGGCTTGGGTGGTCGAGAGGAATGAGTGCGATCTATATCTCTGACGGGGGCGGGGTATCTTTGTCTGGTCGGAGCAGGTGGGGGAATCGGAGGATGTCTTGGCCCGACTCCGTTTGATAATTCGGTTATGGATCTCCTAGGGCTAAGCTATCCCAAAAGGAGGAAAATACGTCGGAATTAGACTGCGCTAAGATGATTATTTAACGTTCCAGGACCTTATGACTTTTTGTGGTAATTTTTGGGAATGATTCTCCTTGGATATGTTTTACGTGATAAATATATTTAGTTAATTTTGATCATTTTCGTTAACTTACTCAATAATTCATAGTGTATTTGAAACAAGTGATTATTTGTAAATTATTTTACTAAATGTTATGACTGTCATCCTTATCTTTAGTTTCCAAATTAGTGGTTTTTACTGGTTTACAGTGTTTAAAAATGCCTGAAAAATTATTATTTAGATTTTGCGAAGCTATTTCGCGTAGTTACTTGTCATTATACTCAGTATAGTCACTTCCGCGTATATGCAACACTCAAGTTAACTTTTGTGCTCGTAAACGTGTTCATTTCCTCTTTTTAATAAAATAGGCTTCAAGAAATGTCCGAAATATTTGTTCAAGAATGTCCGAAATCCGATTTGTTTCTTAGGATTTGGGAATTTCTGTATCTAAGCCTGTTATTTATCAAAATAACGTTTTCATATTGCACATACACTTCTCAACAATTTCACTATCCTTAATCAGTCCTTTCTGGAGTATGGTGAACCCTATCCTATTCTATTGAGTGACTCCGGTAGTTGTTCATTGCAATTTAATTGTCTCTTTACCCATTAATTTCTTTCCAGAATTGTAAGATCTATTGGGAAATATATATTTTTATGCTTTATATACTTCTTACGTATATACCAAAGCTTAACATGAAGTCTCTAAATTTTAAAGAAAAAAGGAAAAACATTATTGATTTGCGTATACAAATATATTATGAATTATATTGAAGCATGACTTCCGCAATCTTGTTATTAATTAACGCTCCTTGGAAACAATATCAAAAGCATATGAGAAACCAAAGCTTTTTAAAATATATCCTTCTGCTAATAGGAATTTCATGAACTTTAATTCTCTAAATTCATTCATTGTGTAAATAAAATACCTGGTAATAATTCCGCTCCTTAACGATGATTTCAGCATTCTCCAATATCAATATTCAAGAACAAAATAAATATTCATGCATAGCTTTGATCTTTTATTTCGACTAATTAGCCGCTATGGACTACGCTGATTTCAACGGTATCTTTTCTTTTTTTTTCTTTCTCTTATCGATCTCTTTCATTGATTCCCGATGTTTCTTTTCGTCACTCCACGCCACACGTCTTCATTTTGGGTTTTTCACAAAAACCTTTAGCTTTCTGTAGCCTATCCTTAAGTGGTGAACGTTTATTAATGCATTTTGGTATGATTTTGAGTTCCTGTATTTCCTTCTCTGTGCCTTTAATCCATGTATGGGTAATTTTCAGTTCTCTGAGGTAGTTGAAATCTTCCAGTGAGCCTATTATTATTATAAGTTACCTTGGCTATTATTAGTCTCCTTTTTATAGCTTTTTAATGTTATTCTGATGATATTATTTTAATGATATTCTGAAGCTTACAGTTATATTAATATTTTCATTTAATTGAAACCTATGTCAGACAAACATGGAATCTCGCTAATGTTACAGGGATCTCCGTTACAATCGAATTTTGCTACAAGTAGTAGCAAGAAGCGAACTTTCGCAATATCTTGATCGATGTTTATAAATTCCGTTAATGAATAATTTTTTAATTGTGCCCAAATTCGAGCATGTTTAATTTTCCCTCCCCATCCACGAATTCATAATATTAATTTAATAATTATTCAAAACTTATGATCATGTTAATTGTAACCGTCAGGCATCTGATCACTGTATCGTTTTACAGCGCTCCCCTCCCTATCATATATTTGGATTTCATGTCATCACCATTTTGAATCTCTGGCATAGGGTAAATATACAATGTAGCTGTCCGAGATGGGCCCAAAGATGTTAAACTTTTTTTTTTAAGTAACTGGTGTCCATCTATTTTTCTAGTCTTAATCCATCAACTTCGTTCTCACCCGCCAACTCTGTGTTCCTCTCCGCATTCCATCACCTGCCTCCTTACGAAACTCATCTTAGTTGCTGGTAGGGATGCGATGTAACTGAAATGACTCTACTTGCGCATGTTACTTCCAGAATACTTGCGGCAACGAAGACTTCTATGCTATCCACTCGTATCCTCTCGACAAGCCAAGTACTCTTTTCCAAGCAATGCTACCGCCTTCCAACCAAGAACTTAACTGTGGTGCATATTGTTTTTAAATCGCTAGTGCCACAGACGTACTTTACTTTGGGATGTCAAGTTTATTTTTTCGTGTCCCTTGTAATACGATTGCTCTTAGCTATGGTACCATTCCGTAAAATTATGGATTTTTCTTGTAACGGAATCCAAGGTGAATATTTATGTTCATAATTCGTTTCCTCTCCGTTCTTATAAAATATTATTTTTCTATGTCCGTTTGCTGCTTGCCTTATCATGCAGTAACGGTATAATGAATATAAACGCTGATTTATCAAAGTTCTAAAGAGATAATTTTCATTAATTTTCATTCTACCGTTGTTGCAAATAATATTTGTTCACGCTTTTTCTCTTTGTTGTCGAATCCATTTCTTGTGCGTTATACTATTTGCCGGGAATCTTTCACGAACGAATTCTCATTTTTTGGTCATGATTCGTTCGTACGGACCAGAAGAGTATCGATTACCTGTTATAATGGAAATGAAATTACGTTTATTAGTTTTCGCGAGAATCTAGACTCTAATTAATAAATGTTACTTCCTTCGGTCCAAAAAATGCTTCAATATTTCTCCTGCGCTAAAATATCTCATAATTTGAGAATCTGTGGAATCATTTTTAAGACTGGGAAATTATAAGAATTCTTAGTCTCTTCTAGAAGGTACGCTCCATGGGAAATTCTTTTATTCGTTCCGTGGATGAATTAAGGGAAAGATTCGTTATAATTAAAATGTGCCTAGGAGAAATAATATCGTGACTTATCGGCAAACTTTTGGGCCAGCGTGCTACTTCTTGAAAATCCCCAGATAATCTCAAAGAAACTTCCAGTGAGCGCGCTAATCTTCATTCATTTCTCTCCCAAAAACCCAGAATTTCGATACTAGGAAGGTTAATTGACCAGATTCCAGAAATAAGCCATTATTGATGTTGAACCTTATAACTTCGTTTAACTTGCTAATTATAAAGTGCTTTTAAATAATCCATAGAAATTCATTACATTTCTATCTTTATTTATACTATCTCCGCGTCCCTTACGTCCCTCTTAGGGACTAGAGGAATGAGTAGGTAAGAATAAGGAGAATATTTGGTTTTAAGGGAAAATGGGAAAATTGTGTTTATTTTCCGCCTATTATAGTACAGTATATATCGTAAACAGCGTCATTCTTGATAAAAAATTGTTGGTATACTTCCCATAATATTTCCGAAGTCAGCACATGTTACTAATAGAATATTAAAAACTGCCGTAAAAGATTTTTTTCTCTCAAAGTCGATCTATTTAATTGTATTTTCACACAAAATCTGCACTGCACAATGTGAGTTGAGTGTGGCATTTTAGTTTATAATTTCATCGGATTTCTGTTTTCTTTATCTCAATATCCTCTTTCCAACACGTAATTGATTCATACAAGATGCGTCGTAACGCGGGAAATGACTTCCCGTTGAACGGAAGGAAACTTAAGTCCGACATCTGTCCAATACTTTTTTGTCAAATTGATTGAATTTTCTGAGGTTTCTCTTGGAATGTTTTAATTGCTACCGTTCTTAATACTTATAAAAGTTCTCCGTAATCGTAATTTTTACCTGTTTAATTTTTGAAAATTTTGCTGCGCTCAATTTTTCTCAGTGTCCCGCCGGTGAAATCACTATTTGACTGTCACTTTACCGTCTATTTCGCCGAATTCTTCTTTCGCCGATTGATAAATGTATCAGCTAATCAAAGCTATTTGATATTCAAACTGATTCATCTAGCCATTTACTTAATTTCTCTCCGAAATCTCAATTCGAGAGCCTACGCGTCGTTAGTCGTTCGTCCGTTTCCTCGAGCTTTCCTTTTCCTCTTTCCATTCGTCGCCGTCCTCCTCTTTTACTTCACACTCTCACGGTCACAGGGACTTAGGGACTTTGACCCCCCCCCTCCCCTCTCTCCCTCTCT
>WURS02000013.1:8513576-8537540 GCA_011762765.2 Rhinocypha anisoptera | reverse complement strand
CTCTCTCTCCCTCCCTTTCTCTCTCCCTCCCTCCCTCTCCATCTCTCTCTCTCTGCCTATCTCTCTCCGAACCACCTAGCTCCTAACTACGCGCCGGACACATCGCCATTGTCGTCGGGTGAACACGAGAAGTGACTACGACCTCGGCTCATTCCCCTGTCCAGCGAGTTCGCGAAGAGTCAAACGTCGTCCTCTCCCGACTGGACAAACTTCTGACCTCTCGCGCTGCCACCTCCTTCATCATCCATGTCGTGCTCTCCACTCCGTGACCTCACCCCATAACCCGTCGCCTAACGGACGCATCTCTTCCTCTTGCGTTGAGATGCTTGGACAGATATTTATCTATCCTTCCTCTCATGCGTGCTTCGAAGATTTGCGGATGATAAAAATTACTCGTGACGTATTTTCATATCAATATTGTTGCATTTAAATCAATCCATTTAGACTGATTGCGGATTCGATATCTCCCTATGGTAGTTCTCATTGGCATCATATTTAGTAATTTAGTAATTAAGTAATCTCACCGTCCAGTTGAGGAAATGCAAATATTTATTGAATAATTTGCTCATGGGTGTAAAAAAACCACTTCCGGAGTTTTTACATGAAATTTATTTTCATGCATATAAACTTCATTTATATGAATAACAATTCATGTGATAATTGCATAGTTGGTTCTTTTGACACCAGTGTGATGGGCTCCCACAAAGTTCTACCTGAGATAGTATCGAATTTCCTCATGGTTATTCAGACCCCAGGCTTGTCTCATATAATCGATATACATATATCGACAGTTTCCTTCCCTATACATTTTTAGTTTTGTAAAAAGTTTCTCCTCCTTGTTCTTTATTGCTTCAGATACCGTTTTTTAGTTTTTATAATGCAAAACAGTATCTTTTACTCTTCACCACGTCCCTCATAATTTGGATTACTTCTTACTTTCATTTTTTTATTGGTATTCCCTAGTAACATTACGCGTTTTTAGCCTCCCCACCGCGTTCCTTTTCCATCTCCCCGCCACGGCACATTCCCTGGAGGCCGCATCCATTTCTCTTCCCCGTCCACTCCTCCGCTCCCTCCATTCTCCTACCAGTTTCCTCGAACATACCTTTCCCTCGGCATTGGGGATTTGGCCCTCTGGTGTGTGACGGAAACATCTCGCCTCGCTGCCCAGTCACGTCACGCGATGGGAAATTGCGGCAGCGGTCTGTCGCTCTCATCGGCCATCCACGTCCACTTTCGTTCTGTTCAAACGCCCTAACTCTCCTTCCTCCCCGCCACTCCCCGCTTTATCACACACTTCTGTTGCCACAAACCTTCTTCCGCTATCGCTATCTTTCTTAACAGCTAGGTCTCTATTCTAAATTAGGATTCTAAATTAAAGTGATTCTAAATTAGGATATATTATGTAATTTTGGTGAAGATGAAAACAATAATGGACATTTTATTCCAGTTCTAACTTTGGTATTTGTTGCTTGTTAAGAATCCGTGAATACAACATTAGTCCATTAGTCCTCGTAGATGCTGAATAGATTTGTAATGCGCTCAGAAATAAAATCACTCATAGTATCGTTTTAATTTCACGATTATCCTCTCTATCTTTATGTTCACCTGGTATTTGAATATTTGTTTTTTTGCCATAAATTATTGATTTCGGTAGATTTTGAAACCGATAGAATAGAAATAAAAAGTTTTAACAATTACTAAACGAAAGTATATTCTTTCTCTAAACATGGTAGGTTATCATAATGTCACAAACTGTCATAACTTTTTATACCCTAGATATCAGGATTCATGGGCGTAGTGAGTTTTGACGTTATTTAAAGTTATTCACTCTTTGAATGAAGAAATTAGTTACTGAATTACATCTTTAATGATGATCCTGCCTTAGGATGAATTCATATAACAGAGTTCAACTATACTTTGTTTCTTCACTCTTGCGTTATTGTCAAGAATCATTTTGCTTTAGGTTTTGTACTTAAAATACTTGATTTCTTTGAATGGTAAGATTGATGGAGAATATAAAAAAATATTTCTATCGCTGATCGATAGGATTGTGGTTTTTCAATAGTAATGCTCTAATGTGTTACGCTGGTCACCGAAATGAATTTCGATTCTTGAACGTACGCGTCATGCGTAGCGATATATTAATTTTATTGGATGTAAATTTACATTATTGTTTGAACATGTATCCAGCGCACGCGCTCGTACAACTGAGATATTTTGGTGCCATTACTCCTGTTGGTAGATACTTTAGCATTATGACATTTGGTTATCAAATAAAAATTTTTTAGGTAATATTTTTATACGGTTATAATTCAGAGATTAGTCTTAATTAATCAGTCGTTTTCAGCTCTTCTTAGTATATCATGGGACATCATATTTGGGAAAGGGGTTTTTATGAAATTTAGATATCATTTCTTTAAAAAATAACTGAATCTATATAAATAATTCCTGTTTCCCATTGAACAACCATTTCTTATTCTCCCTTCACTTCGGTCGTTTTTTATTTAATAATGAATTTAAACCATCCAGGTCATTACGATAAATTAATAGTATAAAAAATCAATATCACCAATCTATGCGCTAGTAAAAAAACATACTACATACATACTACTGAAGCTTGATACCTATGGTTGACTGTTGTAATTAAAAAATATCCTTTATTTATGGGTATATTCTTGCTTTATAAATTTTTGCATGCATTGTTATATTTTTCCAGGTAGAGTATTTTTTTATTATTTAACTTTCACATCATTCATTGAGTCACTTTCACCCCACAAGTCCCTTTATCTTGAAATGAATGGCCATGCATCGACCGAAATTCTTTTTTCGGCCACTCCAGAAAAGGAATACTTGAATAGCGTGATTGGAAAAATGACGTAATTTGTATCTTTTCATGACAGTCGTGCCGTAATGGCATTAAGGATATTTTTCCTTGACATTCGGAACCCATTTTTCTGTTCTACCACTTTGTTATCGTTAAGTCGTGAGATTGTTTTTGACGTAGAGGTTAGAGGATTTTTTTTAAGTTATCAATTCGATTTAGGTTATTAATGGCGTCGTTTGGTTTACCAATATTTTAGCTGTCGCAATATGAATTATTTTATTTATTAGGAACACTGTAAACTCTAGTGTGTGTGATGACATCTTTAAAAAATTTATAGAGTCAACTTTTTATATAAAAGAATATTGTGAAATGGGATGTACCTAGAGTTTTTTTCGTAACCATGAGCCTCTAGTTACCGTTGGAAAATGTTTACTACCGTAAAATAATATGGGCCTTGTGGATCATATAGTAAGGCAGGATAAATGAAATAAACTGGAATATTCGTCAATATATAATATATTAAAATTCACACACATACTAAATTTTATGCATCATTGTGGTCACAAAATAGTTGAATACTTTTTAACCATTAAAACGCCCAAGGTGCCGATATATCGGCTCCAGATTTAACCTCGTGTAAAAATATTTGTTTTTTTTTGTTTAGTTTTAATTCTATACTGGAGATTATATAAATATTTATTACTCTTATTTAAATCTCCTATTAAATTACAAATATTGAAATCTACTGTTTTCAGTACTACATAATAGAAAAAGATACCGAACTCTATGTATTAGATGCAACAAAGGATTTCATGGGGATTTTTTAACCGAGCACAAATGCGACGAGATGAAATGTGCCTTTTCATATTGAGTTTAATAACTCATGAATGAAATTAAATGTGTTAGTCAAATTCGTGTACATAATGCTAAATTATATTGATTTTTAAAATTTATTTGCAAAATAATGCTAACTGTAGATATTTTGACGATATAATTTTTCCGTTTTAAACAATTTTTTTCCGATCGAAAAAAATATTTTGTTTAATTATTTTCTATAAAGAAATAAACAGCCTAATTAAAAATAGTATTTATATTTATTTAATCAACCATATGTTTTGAATAAGTGTTCAAAATGTTAGCATCCTCTTTCAAGAGGTTAAAAACATTTTTTAAAAACACTGAATTCTTCAAAAATTAGGCGTGAACCTTCTGGAAGTGAAAACGGAAATTGCCGAGAGTGCGAAAGGGTTAAGTCCCACCATCGCGACTGAAATCGCCTGGTTTAATTCCGTCTCCACCTACTTTGCCCGTTTTGATAAGTTTCATTTATGATACTGCTAAGGTATCTCTGAACAATTAAATCCATAATTAGCACATTTCTGGTTAATTTACTTCTCATATTTTAGAGTAAATATCATTTTAATTCATGTTAATAATTGAAAACCTTTTAAATGGCCTTCAATTTATTCTTCGCAACGTCATATTTTGACATCTTTTGTGATCGCCTTTTCTTCTCATTGTTATTTCGGCTGTAACTCAAAATGGTTTTCTTTATAATCTTTTCCAAAGTCTTGAGTAGAGGAAACCCCGTGCGCGTAGGCGACCCGGTGGTCAAATGTGTATGGCGCGTTGCGTCGTCGTAATGTCCAGGCGCCTGAGCCAAAATGGGGAAAACAATCACAAGCACGCCATCACAAGCTACGGGCTGCGTTTTCACATCAACCACCACTTTTTTTTAACCATAATTTCCTCTTTCGTAAGAGGTTATTTTTTCCTCATTCGAAGGAAAATGTTTCCTGAATGGGTAAATTTTCCCGCTTTTCATGGGGTACGCTCCCTTTCTCTTTCTGGCTTATGAATTTGGCGTCGTATTCCGGTTTCTTAGGTACGATGCTGAAGGCTTTTACTTCAACTTTCGGGGTCTTTAGTCTTCGTCAGAATTATTCCTAGCTTCGGGGTGAATTTTGATCTAACTCAATATTATCCTGTCAAAGAGTAAATTTTATGTAAAAAAGGCAGGTTTCAATTTTCAAAATTAATCTTATTCTCTTGTCGTAGTGTTTGCGTGTTTATTAGCATTCCGGTAAAAGGAAAATATTACGTGCACTTATGAAGAAATAGCGTAGAGTAATATAACTCTTCATTAGAAGTAACATATCTCTTAACCAAGACTATCTCGAGACTTTCTTCCTTTAATCAGAAATTTTACGTGTCAAAATCTTCGTAATTATTTGAATATTGCAACACTATGGAAACACATTTTAGAACTTCTCCCTATACTTTACTTGTCATTATTATAACAATCTTCATTCAGATCACTGAATGCATGAATTAATGAAGGTTTTCGATGATCTAATATTTAAATTATTTAGCCTCAACTAAACATAAATTCCTGGTCAGTACTCTTAAATTATAGTTGTAATAGAGTTAATGATGAAATTTTATTATTTTTAATTAAAATTTTTCATATTCTCTCTACAAATATCCTTAAGAGAAATCTCTACTTTTTATCTGCTCTACTACTAGAGGTGAAGTTATCTGAACTTTCACTCTTAGGTCTCCAGTCGAATATAGAGATTCCGTAGTAGTGTTGGTAGGAAAAAAGTTCACTGTGGAGACCGTCACTTGGTGGTAATCCATGATAGAATGATGGTTTTTAAAAAATAAATCTTATATTTCCACAAAAGATAAAAATTACAAATACGACCGGTTTCGGCCATGATTGGTAGGAAAGACCTTTTTCAAAGTGTAATTAATGATCCTTTTACCCACCACCAGTAATCAGGGTATATTACTGTTTTGGACGGCTGAAGGATATCTCGGTTTACATTAGATTTCATTCATTTTAAAAGAGTAATTTGGTGTTATTTTTCATTTATCCTAAGTTTCTACGTACGTACTATGAATTTCTATCCCTTAGACCTCAAAAGACAAAAAGTTTCCACGACAATATTTAAGTAAATTTCGACGACAGGAGAGGACAAGCAACGCAAGAAGGAAATAAGCTTCGTGTTTTCATATGCACGGTTAAAGTCATAGTAGACCCAGATATGATGAGAAGACATCATTTTCAGTAAGCCTTTCTTTTAGCCATTATTATTGCTTTTGCAAACTATATCGGTTATTAGTTATTTCTGCGCTCCTCGTTGCTATTTCTATTCCTCCATACCCTTCATTTGCTCTTTATCACGATTATTTGATAGTATTTGTCATTCTTCTCAGTTTCATTGTTTTCCTGCCAGGCATTCAGGAAAGTATAATCTATCTCTCACAATTCTACTGCTGAGTTTGTCGTTTTGATATATAGCTCACTGCTCTCCGATTTTGTTTATGTTATAAGAACCGTCGTAGTTTTGGCACACACTGAGTTTTGCGTTACAAACGCTGTAATTGAAGTGTTTTTAATGCAATTCTTTCCGTAATCTCGATAATTTAGAGATCGATGCATAGAGATAAAATACACTAAATTTAAGAAGTAAATGTCTTAAAAATAAAAAAGTATTTGTCTATATAAACCTTGAAGTTTGTAATCAGGGAATAAGGTGCTGGTTTATATTTGGAGTAAATACAATGAGTCAGCTCTTACGCAGCTTTTGTCTCGCATAGTCGACTCTTTGGCACCGTGTTCCCTAAGAGAGAAGGCAAGGGAGAAAGAAAAGCCTTGGGAGTCAAGTGCAGCTGACGAAGTTAGAGGAAAAAAATGAGAGTGAAGAAAGAATGCCTGTGTAGAGAGGGGATATGGGGGCGGTATGGATAGCACTCCGGCAAGTACATTGCGTATTGAAGCAGTTTGGGGGGTGAAGGAGCAGCTGGTTACGGTGAGGGTAGGCGGGAAAGGACTCCGCATCCCTGGGGAACGGCGCGGATGGCATAGCTGTCGCGCTCTTGCTCCGCTCGCTTCCTTAAGGGTTTGCTGGTGTGAAAGGAGAGGGGAGGGAACGATGAAAAGAGCGTACCTGTGTGCGTGTTGGCAGGGGTGAACGGGGAAGGAAGACACCAGTTTGCATATGGGAAGGGCGATCCCGCGCTCACGCTCTGTGGCTACAGGCAGTTCCCACTCCTCTCCCTCTCTCACTCCTCCACACCTCTCTCCTCCTGAATTGTCTCTCTCCTTCTCTCACACTCCCTCCCCTTTTTGACTCCCACGCTTTCGTCTCCTCAAAGGAATGCATAAAATGGGAAGCGTGCTTCGAAATGGGAGTGAAGAAATGTGGCGGGGTGAAATGCGAATGTAACGACGTTAACTCTTGAGAGGAGGAGGAAAATTTCGTAGTTGCGTCTCGTTTTTACTTGGCGTGTCTTGTTCAAAATTGCGATGGTTGACAAATTATGTCTTGATACCTCGCAAGAAAGAACTACGTGCCTTGAAACGGATATGCGCTTGTGTGAACTTGTACCTATATGATCATCTGCTTCTACCCTATACAAAGATATATCGAATACACCCGATGAGAAACTCATCCATGTATCATTACATATTAGATGCTGTTTCGTATTTCAAGTTATTGAGAAAATACCTTTTTTTCTTTCACTTTTCTTTCTCTTAGCATTAAACCTCTTACTATGTGTGTCCTCTTTGTTCAAATATAATGCTGCATATTTTGAGCGCCGTTTTCCATAATCAATCCTTTAAGAAATCAATTTTCATACAAGCAAAACATCCCCGCCGTAGACTGGACAAGTGACCTTTTATTAGTTGATGAACACACAATCCACCATTATATCGAGTCAATTACATTGATATTTTAAAAAATTATCTACTCTATCTTAATTAGGTAGTTCTTATTATATGAATCTATTAATCATAACTAGTGTACCTTTAGTTGATATGTGAAATGTATCGCTAGCAAAGTTTGAAGCTTGAATGGAATTCGTTTTGTGCTAAATTCAAAGTCTTGTGATACGCATACATTAGTGTGCGAGGACTATTTTTTTCCCTGTGCCGCATGCATTTTATCAGGAAAGTATGCGGAAGTTAATAACTCTAAGGATTTAGCTGGATGTGTCCAGAAGGGTCATTAAGGATTGAACCCAGACTACCGCTCAGCCACTGAAGTGCTTTGTTGCTGATGGAAACTCAGCTAAAATTGCAATTAACTGCATTTTTCCGCCAACTCGCGCACAATTCTCCTTAAGCATGCTTTATCTTAAGAAGTGAACATTTTTCTCATTTCTATTTACTCTACAGATTTATCAAGATGATACGTAAGTACAATCAGTATTGATGCATTTGTACATTAAAACTTTTTATACCTCACTGGCAATTCTTGGTGTTATGTAGCGTCCAACAGAATTAGAAAGAAAAGAATTTTTAACAACATATTTTTTTGTGATACTCGTTCACTTGAGATCCTTCATATTACTAAGTAATGGAAATACGACTAGTATACAGTTTATACGAGTACTCGCAAATCAGTAACACATGAAAGACCTTTGGTTTCTTAGTCAAACATGAAAATATAATATAACGTCAACCATCCACATGTGACATCGTAAGTGTTTTTGTTGTTTCGGATCTTAGGTAAATCCTCTTTTATATTCCATTCACTATAAAAAGATTAACACATATTACTATGCAATTCTCATTCATAAAGAAGTTCTTCGATATCTTTTAACTAGTTTATAACTATAAGATATAATAGTTTATAACTTAAGATATTGAAAACATATATCTTGTTAAAGATTTGGCTTCATTCTCTAAGAACGGTTTTGAGACTAATTGATATATGAAAATTAATTATTCCCAAGGTTATTCATTTATTTATATTACGTAATATACAATATCATTTACGCAAAAATTATTATAGTTTTGTTAGCAGTGATGTGCAAAAAACCGCAAGAATAAAAATTACAACTATGAAATTTTCAGAATCGCTTCTACATTGTATATAAATTAAATCTTGGATATAACTGAAGCACATTTTCACTGAAAGGAAAATTTCGGAGGCTATCTATAGATGAACGGAATAAAAAATTTTATATCTTTATCAATCTCCGCCCGGATTCCGAAATGTATTTGGTCACGTTTTTTTGGATTGTGAAACATGAAGAAAAATGAGAGGGAAAACGAGATCCCTATCGACTCACGCACACATATACACAGGCCTTTGAATTCATCGACGGATAAGAGTATCAATTCATCACATTCAATTACAATTTTCGCTCAGAATCAGCGTTTTTCTTATCGATCTGTAAGTTCTTCAATCACACACGAGCGGAGGAACGATGGATTCCAAGATATCCACTCTGGAGATATGCAGAGACGGCTCTTTTTACTCCTGCATGTGTGGGATTTCCATGATAGATTTCCCATGGCGTCCCGAGGACGATGAAAAACCAATTTCAGTCATGCAGAAGGTCATGTTAATATTTTTTCATTTATAATAATATAAATTTATTGTGAAGTGAGAAATCTACTTTGTTTGTTCTCCAAACATTAACATCGAAACCCTGCGAATGCCTTAGATAATTTGTATGCTCTTTCTTCTCATGATGTTCACTTGCGAACAATTTTCATCTATGATGTAATTATGAAGTATTTTTTAATATGTTGAATCCAAATGCCACTGTTTGGATTGGAGACTTTCCTATTTAAATATCTAAGCTAGGGTGTGTGATTTCAGCGTAAAATTAATCCTACAAAGAATATTTGTTCATAGAAGAATAAGAAAAGTTTTTCCAAATAAACGGATATCCTAGAAAGATATTGGTTACCCCGCTTGCTGTTTTATAGAGATGCATTGCACAGTGCCGGAAAATATAACATGCGAAACAATGAAGGATGAATGAACAGATAGGGTGGGATACAGAAACGATGGAGACAAAGTTAAACCGTGCAGTTGGGAAAAGAATGGAGGCGAAGTCGTGTGGAGCGGAGTACATGTCCCCGGAGAGCGGATCGGCAGTGAGGGACTTGAGAGAATGAATGCAAAGGAGAGTGGGAAGGAGGAGAGATGTGGTGAGAAGACGGAGTGCGAGGGGATTAGGGGGCCATCAGAGAGAGAGGGAGAGAGAAAATGGAATGGGAGAGAAGAGAGAGAGAGAGAAAGAAATGTTTTTGGGGAAAAGAAGAGGAGGAGCGAGGGAGAGAGAGAGAGAGCATTGAGTACAGGGAGAGGAAATGTGACAGACGAGACCATTTAGCTTACATTTCCTAACAAAAAAGTTTCTCTTCAAGACCGTCGAATAAGACGTGTGCTCTGAGTATGGAAACACGGAATAAATAATTTTTTTCGTGGGATGAAATGCAGACACATGCTTACGTATAAATCTTGTTATTTAGGTTGTACGTAGATTTATTTTTCTGAACGTGTATTACAGCAAACTGACTGAAAATGACGGTCGTGGAAATAGAAAAAGAAAAAACGTATTAAAACATCGATATTCGGAGTTATAATAGAGCCTTGCAGTATAGTTAGAGCGAGTAAATTCTAATTTCTCTGACTAAATGAAAAATATAAATGTCATAATAGATCTTTTAACATTCTGAATTTCCTTCCTCTGGTGTAGCTGATTAACTCTATAAACCCCCTCTTTTCCATTCTTTATGTTTCGTAGTTCATTTCCTTCGCTTCTTCTAAGGACCTTTTTATCAACTTCTTCACTTTGTCAGTCAACAATACCAAATATATTTCAACTTAACTTTTTGAAATTACTTATATCTTTCCTTATTTATTTTTTTAAACCTGCCAACCAATCATATTCCATTCCTCGACGGAAAATCTCTTCTTTCCTTACCTGTTGAGAGACCTTTGAGCCTTGCTCTGCTAAATTATTGTCTCATTTTGCTTTTCTTCTGTGCCCTCCTAAGTTCCTTTTGGAACGCATGGATGACCCCTTTTCTTTACGAGAGTTCCTCCTCCGCCGTGTATTTTCGCTTCACTTGTCATTTTCCAACTCCTTCTTTTTTCTTTGTCTCTTTAGGGTTACTTCGTTCTTTCCATGGGATTCACGTCCTACCATGGAGTTTAGCGTTTAAAACGTCAGGGAAGACTACGTATACTGTTATTTTTATTACTTCAGCATAAATGTTAGTAGTCTATTCCATCTGACACTCTTTCCTAAAATGAGAATAACCGGCTATGCATCATGCTGCCCTTCGTAGCCTTTTACAAATAAATATGATATCTGTTCTATTGTATTACTACTGTCTATTTTATATCTCCCCTATTTATCCCTGTCTGGAAAAAGTATCATGAGTGCGTCACGTTATAAAATTATAGGTGTCTGTTTGCCGACGAATGCTGACGTCCTTTAAAAAAAAAATCAACTTATGTTAGTATTATCAGAGGTCGTGGTAGCCCAGTGGGTAGAGTGCTTGGCTACTGACCGGGGGACCCGGGTTCGAGACCCGGTGACTACCCTCTGGACACCTCCAGCTAAACCCAAGCTGAGTGATTTTTCGGGTATCACATCTTCAAGGGAAACCACAGGCGGCACAGGGAAAGGAACTGGCCCCTCTATCCTGAGGTGTGAATTTCCACACACGCCGTTGGCTTAGTACTAATTGAGCTCTACCCTCACGTAACACACCGACCTTCGGGTTGATTACGTGGTTTTAGCATTAGTCAACAAAGACTTTATTACCGTTTGAAGTCACAATATTTCTTAAATGTGAAGGTTTTTATATTGGGACATATTGAAGTAAGCTTGTAATTCATATCAAAGTAATTGTTTAAAATTTTTATTTAAATTTCGTGTAATGTATTATGAATTTCTTGAAGTAAATGTTACTACTATCGGGTTAAAATATGTTACTAAGTTTAAACATTGTACCCTGTTAGCTTTCGTATTCCAGCCCATCATATTATTTCTCTCAATCCGTAATTTAAATTTTGAAAACAAAAAAAAATCCTCTCATCGAGTCATATGCTTTTTCAATTCCACACCTTGCCTATGTTCATCTCTCAAAATATTTATTCAGCTATTGTAAAATTCCCCCTTTCTCCGCAATTTCTATCATCATTTCCTTGAAATGTGCGTCTCTCCTTTCCCAATCTCCCTCACACACTCCCACTTCTTATAACTTCTCTCCTCTCCCACGCTTATTCTCTTCACATTCCAGAGGCTATATTATTGTTATTATTCATCCCTTTGCTACCTTTTATTTCCTCCTTTATCCTTTACGCCACTCCCTATTCTGCCACCGACTCCCCTTTCCATTATTTCCTTCTCCCATCCTCCCCCCCCCCTTTCACTCTCCCGTCTTTCTCCCCCCGGCAAGCACGTCCCTCGTCCGCCCCCTGAACTCACCCCACTCGTCTTTTCTCTCCCTCGTTTCATGAATTCTTTATTTCACTTAGCGTCCCCGTGGATATATATATCTCTCTCTCACTGCTGTTCGTATATATCATTTTTGTTTCATTTTTTTCATCTGGGTCCTCTTACCTTTCCTTCTCCCTCACCCGCTTCACCTCCACTATTTCTTCATAAATATTTTTGTTGTACTCCTAAGCATCTTGCGTTGTTAATACGGATCCATTTCATTCAGTTTTTCTTGTTTACTCTCTGTTGTTGGACTATTTTCCGTCGAAACATTACGCGTCGAAATCCAATGAAACATTTTGTTTGCGATTTCGTCCCTGCGTAGAATTTCGATGATTCAAGATAAATTTAAATATTGTTACAAAATATTCTGTAATCCTACCAAAGTCCTTGACAGATTTAGGAGAGGATAATAAATCATTTTATGTCTCTTGCTCCTTATAAGTATATAATTTGACATCTATAAAAGTTTTAATAAAATACAGGGTAAATTTCAACACGTTGGTAGTTGACCCAAAAATTTCTTTTAAATTTAATATTAACAATTTTGATAATTGATGTTGTATTAGAGAATATTTTTATTTTCTCTATCATTTGTCGAATCTCGTTCCTCGATGTCTCGATAACACTATTTATTCGTTAGGAATGGCCATAAGGGCAGATCCTATGATTGGACTTATTTAGTCAAGTTTGACGATATTTAATTCCAGTGGAATTGTAAATTTTAATTATTATTGTCAGTATAAAATAAAGGAAACTTTCCGCTCTAATTCACTATATTGAACCTTAATTTAATCCTTAATGTTTCTTCTTTATTCTATGTAACCATCCTAAGTCTATATTTACGTATTATCACGTGACGCATTAATGTTAATTATGCATATTGTCCTTGTTATTACAAATACTTTCCTTAAAAAATCTGCTAATGGAATAATATTTCTTCATTGTTATTATAATAACCTTATTGATTCCAATTTTCCATTCATCACCATCATTCACCATGGCAATATTATTACAGCAGTAAAACGTGGTTTCATTCTTATATTTCTTCTTTTTAGCATAGTTTATTCTTGAAACAGTTCAATGACTCTCATTCCCCGGTATATATCCATTTATCTACCGAATAAAAAACTTGTTTTTCCTGTAATTTTTTGCCTATCATTTAAAATAAATTTTAATTTCTCCCTTAAGTTGGTATCTCATTAATAAGTGAGCAAGTTATATTTGGGAATTGCAAAAATTCATACAATTTAACATTTATTTAAAGTAAATTAGTTTAATAACCTTTCTGTATATTTGTGAGATTTCTAGGATTGTGTTTCAATTACTTCACCCAATTTCTACATAATAAATTTCTTTGGGTATTACATATTTGGCAATATACGTGGCTCTAATACTAACGTGAAGAAACGGGAATATGTGAATCTCATTATTAAAAGGCATAAAAATTTAGTACATTAATGATTACAAGTAAAAAATTATAGCAAGACGTAATGAGCTATTAAGGCTCAATTCCATTAATTTTTGTTCTCTTTCATAATTAGCGATGCATATTCGATAGCAAGGTAATCCGAACTTCTATTTCTCCAACAAAACAAGATTGTATCAAATCTTTATGGATTTTTACGAGTTTCACGAGACAAATCTTTTGACAATTCATTAATTTTCTTAATCTGCACTATATTAATAGCAATGTGAAGAACAAATTTTCAAAGGTAAAGTTCAATTAAACTGTAGCTGAAAATGGTTCATGATTAATTTAGACGTGATCGTAAAAACTACTTTGCTGAATTGAAAATGTGGTTGAATTATGTGTTCGGATATTATGAATAATCATTTACCCTGCATACCAAATGTTATTTACTTTTCCAGAGAAAAAGAAGGTATTCACGCGATTCAATGATTCCTTTTTCATGATAATCATTAAATATATTTCTGCTAACGTAAGCTCTTGTTTTCTTCAAGAATTTCTCCAATGAAGTTAACGAACGAATAGTCAGAAAAATATGAGTGGTGGAGTTACAGGTCCTACGCTGGAAATATGTTCTCCAGTATCTCTCAAGTTCAGCCGTAGAAGTATGTGATGAGAGCTACAATGGGTTCTGCGTAGTTTCGCATTGTGTGGGGCGAGCAAATAGATATAGGGTACTTTGCATGGTAACGCTGGTTTGAGTGCTTTCTTTTATGGCTCCATTTTCTGGAGAGAGAGAGAGAATGAAATGGTACTGGGGGAGTAGCTGGGGGTACGTTTGGGGGAGCAACAAGGGGACCCCAATTTCAAGGGGAAGCATAGTGGTTACAGAGAGCAAGTTTGGGATGGGGGTTGCATAAGGGCGTGGGTGTGGGTCAAATGGGATGCGACAGGAAAAGTCGGTCAGGATATGAAAAACTTCGGTGGATTCTCCCCTTCCTCCGAATTGCATTCCTCCACCATTGACGTTTTTGGGGGTCCGTACAATGTTTTGTCACCGGAGACATGTTAAACCTTAAAAAATAGTTCTTCGGAGAGAACACTTATTGAGTTCCCTCAGCATTAGGTTTCAAATGTTTCACATTTTGCTTCAGTGCTCTTTGCTTTGACAATATTGTGAGACTCAGAGATTATATGTCAAATTCCGAACTTTTCCAAGAAGGCTTCTGCTGTTAATCAAACAATATTTCCTTAATATGCCATTACATTTCATATTCAAATTACTAATAACTTCTCTGAAATGTTTAATATAATTAATATATGATTTCTCTTCCGAAACTTGACTCGTCTGAAACGATATTATATTCAGATTAAATAAACATATTATAGTACGATTATTATGAAAATTCACCTTTAAGTCTTATTTTAGGCAATAGGACGTTATAATTAGACCGGGTTAGCCAGCGAGCTACCCCCGTAAGCCTGGAGGTAGTTTGCCGGCTAACCCAAAGGTCGCGGGTCCGCCTAGGGCATGGGTTGTGTTTGTCAAAAATGGTTCTTTCTATGATTGGAGGATATGAGAAATTACCATAGCCGTCGAGGCACCCTATAAACAAAAATTCTACTGCTACGATAACATTTAATTAGCTTTTAAATGTTGCACAGCGCTAGTTTTCACTAATAATAAGCGAAATAACTCTACGGAAAAAATACTGAAAAATTAAATGTCTTCTGTTTAAATGGTTCTGCAATAAAAATAAAATTTGTAAACACTTTTGATCAAATATTAAAATTTCTTAGTCGAATAATTAATTCGGGGTAATAACACGTGGTTTATATATTACCTTTTACTTTTTAGAAAAACATTATCATCGGCTAGTTTAATAACACGTTCATTTCAAAAACCATTCCCGACAGTACTATTGAATAGACATCAGAAATTGCGTCGCGTCTTTCCTTTAAAAAAATATTTGTAAAACAAATTGAGTTAAGCTAATAGTTTCCTATACTCTAATAATTTGAATTGCGCGGAAGCAATATTCGAAAAAAAGGTTAATATGATGGAGGTGACACGTAAAGATCGAAAGAAATATGTTTTGAGGACGAAAAAACGAAGCACATCTCTCGAATTCGGCTCTCTCTCTCTATATATATATATATTTATATGTGTGTGTGTGCTGTTTTTCACGGAATAATATCTCTAAGACAGACTGACAGTGAAGAATGTTGGTACAAAGCTACTGATCATTTGCTAATGCCTAAATCTTTTACCTTTGACGGAATAAGTGCCTCAACGGAACGAGTAGATTTGAGTAGAGATAGCCGGAATAGTGAGGGGCCAGTAGACAAACACACTGTCACGTGGAAGAAATTGTGAAGTGGGAATAAGCGTGGAACTACTAAGGGGAGAGAGAGATAGTGAGGGATGCGGGATAAAGTTGGAGTGGCACGGGGAGATCTCAAGAGAATGAAACACTGGAGAATAATTGTCAGAGAACTGTCCTTATCTTGAGATACAGTGGACTCTTGAGGATCTCCATCTCTCTCTCTCTTACTCTCGTTCAAGATTCCTCTTTATAGCGTTACGAAACGTAGTTATGGACAATTTCCTTAATATGTACGATTTTTCTCCCGTGCAATACCTCAAGTTTGACGGGTACAAACTGTGGTTTAATCTTCAGTTTTTCTCACCGATATATATGGAATTGTGTCGACAATTGTATGTGGAAGTTAAATCAATGTCAGAAACCTTCGAACGTTCTAGAAAAAATTAAATTTTATTTATACTGGACGTCTATATCGACGACTTCATAATGTTTCGATTCATGCACGTTCCGATTGATCTTTTTCTAACTTTTATATGTTGTATTCGAGTAGGAATCTGAAGTAGCCTTGAGCGATAGTACTCGCAGAGTGAATGGGAATAGCGTAGAAGGAGGAGGCCAAAAGGAATGGCTTATGGCTATGCTAGTAACTGCGAAAGAGGGGAGTGGCAAGAGATCTGAGGAATCGGCCGTAAGGTGTGGATCGGAAGGAGATGGAGGGAGTCTGGCCGGGATCTTCGCTGCGAGGGAAATCCGCGGACGAAATGAGGCGGAAGCGACTTTGATCGATACTCCGATCCTCCCGGCTTCCGTCCCTTCACATGCAAATCCCTGGGCAGGGGCTTAGTGCGGCTGCTCGCGTTTCCTTCACGCCCACGGCAGAGGAGAATGCACCCGCGGCTTTTATTTATTCCAGTATTAAGCCCGAGGAAAATATTCTGCGCCTTATGTTCCCCTTCCCCTTACACCCTCCTTCCATCCCTCCCCCCCTCAAGTCCCTCCCCCTCCCCTTACTCTACTCCTTCCCATCTCCTCCACCCCGACGAAACTCTTTGAACGATATCTCACGGGCAAATTGAATGTGACTGCACCAGGTCTCCTCCTGGCATAAATTTCGAAGACGTTTGAGGAACATTTTGGCCTTAAATCTCGCTCCTTTCGGAGGGCGTTGGAAGTCATATCGTATACTCCACGGGGCAAGGCCAGGTCCCATGCTATATAAATATGAAAAAATAGACGTTAAAATCTGGCACAGTTTACTACTGAAAGACCGTAAGAAGGAGTGGAAAGTGGTTGGGCCTTGAGAATTGAATGAATTAAACCTTAATATTTATTTCTGGTCATTGAATATTTGAATGGATGCAATCTGAATTTTTTTTCTCCTGAAAGTTTTTATATAATTTTTAATAGGCTAGCGTAGTAAGCGTAGTAAGCGTAGTAAGTAGTTATTAGTAGCGTAGTGCATTTTCCCCTATATAATTGCAATTTTACCGTTGCAATATCCTTTTAGGCACAGAATAAAGCCAATTTACAATATTTCAGTTAGGGGTTAGTAAAATATCTTGAAAAAATATTAGAGATTCGTTGCTTATTATGAATGGTGAGAGAACTAATATCAAGTGTATTTCCCGTGCAATTAAAATATTTTGTGATTGAGTTTCTTCTCCAGATTATATTTGTGGTATACATTTCATATATTTTAATATTATTGGGACATGTATTAATATTATAAATAATTATAGTGGAAAATATAGGATAACTTACCATTTTTTTATCCCTTCTCCTGTTCTTAGACAAAAATAAAATCCATTGTTTTCTTCAATCATTCACTCACATACTCTCGAAATTTCATTTCTATCTCTATTCCGATAAACTATGAGAAATAATGAGGAACAAAATTGATTAATCGATGTTTGATGACTGATGGAAACCCTGTCTTTGATATTTGAACTTATTTTTATTAGTTGTAGACTCAAGGATTAATGTAACTCAACTAGAAAAGGCTAAAACTAGGGCGATTAATTCTAGTACAAATAACATACTAATGATGTCAAATGTTAAAGTATTGCTAAAGTAAATATTGTATGTGATCACTTCTGTCTTCATCTTCTGATTTTCTACTGAAGCATTACACTGAAATAAAGTGTTTCTATATATGAATGCAAATATTTTTTGCGAATTTTAGAGGATAATTGAAACTTTTCCGTTTAAATAAGATACAATTCGGATTCATTTTGAAAAGAAGGAAGAAACGAAATATAATAAAACATTTAATAAAATAATAAAGTATTTAATAGAGGAAGAAATAGATATGAAATTTCCCCCACCTTTCGTTTTGCACTTTAATTTGTGTCAGTGGGAGTTATAAAATATAGCCCCATGCGTTCATGTGATCATGAAGGGGTCATGTGATCAAATTGCTTTCAGGCGTAATTCCCTGGATTCCATAATGAATTGTATTCCAATGTCTTTAAATGTTATCGATACATGAATAATTTTCATTTCAGAAGTATGATAATGAACCAAAATCGTTAAAATATCTTACGCGAAAAATATATATTTATCCAGGAAACATAAATCGACTAATCCTAAATAAATTTCCATTGTGGATATTTTTAAAATTCCTGAATATTTTAAAATGTACTCTTTAATCGCGCATCCAGGAATATTCTTCCCTTCTAACTTGGTATGTATCTGCCGCACGTGGAAAATTTTTATGACGTCGATAAAAACTCTTCGGCGCCTTTGAAACACATGGGTGCACCTTCGCGCCAATCCATGATATATTATGTAGCACGGCGATCTCAACGCCTTATCATAAAATATTTACAGCTGCTCTCAGTCTACTTCACTTACACCTGCTGAGAGCCCTAGTTCCTTCCTTCTCGAATGCAGTATCGTGCCTAGAATTTTATGTTGATTATTGAACGGAATCGTTTATTTTTTTATTTTTCAAATATATTATCATTTAATCGTTAAACTGAGTATTTACGTGGTCTACATAATATTATTTTTTTACCAAAAAGGATACTGCTTTTAAGTTTTTCTTGTATTTTTATTTAGAAAATTTTCTGCCATTACGGCTTACACATATAACAGCTAACGTGTGAATTTCATGCTATCTTCTGTAAGACGTAAATTAAAATTTTTCCCTCTAAATGTAAATTATATAAGTATTACAAGTTCGCAAAAGTGCTTTATCTTCTTTCATTATGGAAAGTATATAGTTTAATACTGCCGAACAGGTTATTCTGGTGGGTAGCGCGCTCACCGGCTAAGCCAAACGTCGCGCCCAAGGTTCAAGTCCCGCCCAATGCATGGGTGTTGTTTTTGTCAAATAAGTTTTTTTAAATGAATTAAAGAAGTGCGAAATGACCATAGCCGTCGAAGCACTCTATAAATTAAAATACTACTACTAGTTTAATACTAAATTGGAACACAGTACATACGCTTTTTGGTGTATAACCAGCAAAAATTTAATATTTCGTTAATTTCAGTATTTTGAAAAATATACTGAGTATCTTCTGTCCACCATATGTGGACAGTCATCACCATCACCAATCTTGTGTCCACCTACGCCTGAAAGAAGATGGGCCGTCCCATCGAAATTATTGGACTAGTTACTCGTGAGTGTTATGTATTATTGCTTTCTATGTGTTTCGTCGCCACCCCTGTGGCTGTGTTATATATAGGCGCAAACGTTAGTATGTACTTATATATATATTTTTTTTTCCTAACGTTGCTTGTCTTAATATTTATTTAACATTGTTGTGTGATTAAGGAAGTATGCCTATACTAATTATTGTATTTTTATAATATGTAAATTGCGATGTTCAGCTATAATTAATGTTTTATACTTCATGGTATTCTGTTTCACTTTTTAAATAACTATTATTTAATGACGTATGATAGAAAGTAAAAATCTCTTTCAAAATGGAAAATTTTGACATAGTAGCTCTTTCATTCAAAACTCTCCCTCTTTACACATTTTATACTCATGAACGGTCGCCCAAGGCTTCATACTTGTAACATAATGAACAATGGAGTGATTTGACGAGACTGTAAAACTATGTTTTTGTTTGTTTATTAATACCTTTGAACTTCGTAAAGGTCAGCCTGGTTACCAAGGACAAATAGGTCCAAGGAACAGGCAAAAACAATTTCGTTTCGCCCTCTTGAAATGACATTATGTTATATAGTTAGTTGTTGGCGTATTTTCATCCCTCGGTTCATTATTTAACGTCACCTCGTGCTATAAGTAATCATAGCTAGTTTTTCCAATAAACTAGCGGATAAAGGCATCTAAAAAATGGGTAGTTTTCTTGTTGCAAAATTCATACAAATGCATTCTTATTTTTGTTCATAAATGTCCGATTTACGAAATGCTTACAATCTCTTCATCAGTGCACGATTTAATTCCAGTTCTGATGATTAGATGACTTAATGACGTCGTTAATGTAATTAACTTCGTCATTAGCTTTGCCATTGATTTTCTGATAATCATATTTTTGATGAAACATCCAAGCGAATTTCTTGTTGCTCTTTTTACAATCTGACAAAATCAACTTCCATAATGATAATATAATTCTCCATAGCAGATACGATTAATGCAAATATTTTTTCCTGTCTATATTTTTAGCGTTATTCTTATCATCTCACATTAATTATTTAGTTTTTATCTTTATTTTACTGATAATATTTAATCCATTTTTGTCTTGATATTTTAAAGCACTTATTCGCCGACGTTTTGAGATGCCTCATCCGTGAGAGACAGCAGATGTCTTCGATGGGCGCTGTGTGGTATAAATGGTTAAAAAGAGTTACGGCATTGCTTACTGTGGAGCGTTGGGGAAGAACTTGTTTCCGTGATAAATAGGTTCGTCGAAACGTAGACGACGAGGAATACAGCGACGATATGAAATTTTGTATTTCAAATGAGAGAACTAAATTTATTATACTCACTATAGCGTGCCGAGGTAATAAAATAGAAATATGGCGGCTAAATGCATGCTTGTTTCTGAAAAAATGGAGAGTAAGGGAAGTGAAGACTCTCCTCCGCTAACCCTCTTGACCATAAGGCTCCGTCCTTCGCTTGTCTTCTTCTCCCTTATAGTATTTTTCGCACACTGAATTTGTTTTCATTGAATTTCGCTGTCAGATAAATAAGGTTACTATTTTCTTCCACGTCAAAAAACACTTCGGGAATAATGGCGTATTTTTCTCTCTGCTATCTCATTGTTAACGACTGACGCCGCTCTTTTACATATACCACCAAGCGGGAAGTATGGATTTCATTTTCCTCAATAATACCTTTATTACCATACTGAAAGTAATATTCTGTGTATCATTAATGAAAAGGACCTGTGATTCTTCCTTTGAATCGTCATTATCGGACATCGAAGACTTTTCTTTTATTTCCTTTGAAGTTGTCCTACTTTGAAAATATCTAGGAACCTTTAACCCGAGTTGCAAATACCATTTTTTAGTGAGCTAAACCTCTGCCGGCTTTATTTGTCGATTATTGTATTTCAACTATTTCGATAATTACATTAGTTAATGTTCTTTAGGAAGAATTATATCTCGTACAAGGTTCTCATACTTTATGTGATCATTGGCGTTCATTTTAATCAAAATAATTCTCTCTCGAAGAAGAAGTAGATAAAATTATGAACCTCTTTTTCTGATTCCATCTTGACATACGTAAAACTTCCAATCTTACTTCCTACTCCCTTTAAAGAAATATACTTGTCTAGAACCGAAATATTGAGTTGGTTGAAATCGGAGGTTATGATGGAGGGTGGCGAGGAAGAAAACAAGCTGCAAACGCAAGTAGGTTAAATTTATCAAAATTTATTAAAACATCTTCATAATGATTGTGGAAGAACTATCTGAATAAGTTGGTATGGGTACCCCATAGTAGTAAAGCAAGAGGATGACCTAAAAGAGAGAGAATGAAGCTGTTGAAATGAGGTTTGATAGATATAAAATTCCGTGATTGGATGTTCTCTACAAAGAATCGAGGAAGATGTTGGCCTGACTGACGGAGAAGGATCCATAACCAGGGGCAGACAAGGCTGAAGGAAAATATTAAATAATCCAACTCTTTCGCACATTTCATAGGAAAAATTATTTCATTATTCAACGTCCGCTATGTCTTCATTGAGTGCGTTCATCCGTTCACGTTCGCTTCCTGATTTATTCCTCTCTTCTCATTCCTCCATTAAGGAGATAATTTAATCGATATATTTGCTTTAAAATATATTGTGGGTACTTCTTCATATGATCGGGAACATTGTTACTAATGAAAGGAGAGCGCAAATTAGGAGAAAAAGTTTCTTTTGACATTATTCAGCATTGCTACACGTTAGTTTCCTCGATTCGCGTGCATCAATATCAATCTGCTGGCCAGAAGATTTTTATGATAACTTAATGGCGCGATAAGTGAGTGCATTCGAATCTCGCACAACACATCATTCATTCTGAAAGTGATGTTACGTCTGAATTTGAATGCAAACAATCCGCAGTAGTGTGTTGCACGGTTCCCTTTTTACTCGGCCGGCGATCACTTTTAAGTATGCAGTGTGCAGTTAGGGTGAAATGCTTCGTGCTAAATCCTTTCGCTACCCTGAGAGCAAGAGAGAAATCTCGCGAGTGTATATCCTCTGGATTCTCCGGGATCTAAATCATACGAGAGAGGATGGTGGTACTGAACCGGGCTGAAACCGACGAGGAAACTGAGTGAATCGGAAGGAGGGAGGGAGTGTTCGTGACATGCAACATTAATTGTGATCGATTCCTCTCCGGTATGCTCCCTTTCTTACTGTCTTCTCACCACCTCGGATGTTTGTAAAAGCGCTTTAGGGGTCGTCTTCCTGGAGCGGATCTGGGGAATTATGCAAAGCCCTCTCCTCTCTTTTAATATTGCGCACCCTTCCACCATCCCTACACTTCCCAACCGCTCTCTCCTCAATCTCTCATCCTAACTCTTTCCCTTCTGTAAATCCCATGTTCTCTCAGGTCGTCTCACTTTATCCTCCCCAATTCAGTCTAATGCATTTGTCTCCTCCTCTCCTGCATGCTTCTTATGTTTCTTCTCTCTCCTTTCCATCTCTTTCTTCTCATCCTGGCTTTTTGTGTTTACGTATCATTTTACCTTCCTCCGTAAGGTTATACCAGTGTCCCGTTTTTATATATACTTTTTGATTTTTATCCTTTTCTTTCTTTCACCACTGCCATTTTGACTGGTTTTATATTGTTTCTCAATCATTTCATTCTTTGTGTAAGTGTATCCTTTTCGGTTTTCCTTAATGAAATGGGTTAAGACTTCCTTAAGAAATGGGACTGAAGAAAGTTGGATACCTGGCGTGCAACGTTCAAGGATTTCATTCACTAAAGTCTGTATGTTAATTCCTCTTCTTTTTTTAAAAGCAGATATATAAAAATTGTATCCATAATGTTTAAGAAAATATTTTTTGTCACATCTTGGCGTCTTTTTATCGAGATCCCTTTTGCTGTCTGCAACGTTTCCCCTGCACCAGTTTCATTTTCCGCATTTCTACCGCAGTCCGCAACATTATTCCACATTCCTCTTTCATCACGTCCGCACTTCCGGCATACCTCCTATTCTTTCTTAACCCTCCACTTCGTTCTCCACTTTCCCTTTCGAACCAGTTTGCTATTCTTTCCCCCTCCAGTTGCCAGTGCGCATCGGCATACAAGAACGTATCACGTTCGAAGATGCGAAATTTTGTATTCATTCCTTCCTCCTTCGGAATTACGGCTTTTTTTTGTGAGTATCATTCCAAAAATATGTAATTCGGGGAAAGCAGCAGAATGGGTAGAGGGAAGCCGGCGATTGGAAATGAGAACGATGGGAAGAAAGGCGAGGGAGAATTTCGGAATTCCCGACTTAACTAGTGTCGCTTCCTTCAAAAAGGAGAATCCTTTTGCAAAAGAAATATTTTCAAGTAAAGTTAATCGACTGGAACCAAGCCTTCTGCTGCTAAAATGTGGAATATAAATTTGTAAATATCATTCAAGCTACAAATAAACCACCCCCCCACCCCCACCAACCCCCCACACGCCACACAAAGAAAAAAAGAAAATAAAAAACTAATTAACAACGCACATAACAAGGA
>WURS02000013.1:8413445-8434120 GCA_011762765.2 Rhinocypha anisoptera | reverse complement strand
TCATCGTCATTTGCGAGGAAGCGGGGCTTCATTTATCCTTTTTACTTCTTCATACGCTCGGCCTTCGATCGAGTGAGTGGCGTCCTAGCCCGGCAAAGAGCTCGCAAGCTCTCGCGGGCGAAGCTTATATCAAGTAATTACGAGTGTTCAGCTTTTATGAGTATTTACTCTCTGTCTATTTCTTCCGGTAATGAAAATAAAGATGTATAAACATCAATAACCTCTCTACAGACAAGCGAAAAATACAATACCTAGGCCATTTGTCATCGGAGGATCTGTTTCTCACGTGCCCATGTCGATACCTGATTGAGAATCCTTATTTCCTTAATATTGACTGTAGGAAATCAATTCAAAGACGAGTGACATCTGCATAAAGATCACATAAATTATTTTGGACTTACAGTGACAATTGTAAGAGAGTTTGTACTTTGAAAATTTTTGCTGCGCTCTGGAGTGGACCGATACGTGGACTAACAGGCTATCAGAGGGTTCGCTGACGTATAGGATATTATTTCCAAATTAGCTTATGTTCTATGAATTGCATATCTTACAAAATAGTTTATCGACTGATTTGTCGGCATAAATAATTACACTCTGCTGGTTCCTACATTCTCCGAAAGCAGAAGAAACGTAGGCTTACTAAGTCATAACACAGCGAAGCGCAAAATTAAGGCTGCAGTCATTACATCTACAACACTTTTTCAAGAGAATGATAGTTAAAATTTTAACATCTGTTGGATCAATGATTAACCGACCAAGCTTTTGTGATTCGTCTTAATTTACATTGCAGTGTTTGTAGTCTGTAACATATCAACATTTAGATAAATCTTCATATGCTTTGTAGTTAATAAGTATTTCTCACAAGTTGCATCAATCATGAGCGTGTCATGCCGCTCAGGATCAACTTTCTCTTCTCTCCCCTCGCCAGCCGCTCGGGCGACTCTTGCTGTGAAGCATATACGGACCGGGATCCGGGAAATGATAGAATGCGCAACATTTTTGCAAACAAAAATCCATATCTCGGCCCGGATGGCATAGGACAGTGCGAAAGACTGCTGAAAAATCGCCTTAATTTTTACCTTCAATATGAGTCCTTTCCCAGCTACCTACGGTTCATGGTTCGCGAGTTATTTCGTCCAGAACGTTGGCCTAGGCTCTATTCTCTTTATTCTACTGTTTATCCAACCTTGGTTATAATGGAACCTTCCCTCGGGCCCACTTTACTCTCCTATGTGTCCATTTGCTTACCTTGAGGCAGCCTTGAGTGACCTTCAGCCACCTCTGGCTCGACCCATTTCCCTCGCTGTGACCTTGAAGCACCCAATTCGTAGCTTTTTTCGTGTTTTTCTGAGCTCTAGAAAATCTAAAGATTAAAACGCGAAAAAGGCAAGGAAATGGGTGGTTCAAGGTCATAGCGGGGGAAATGGGTCGAGCAAGAGGCGACTCAAGGTCACTCAAGGCTGCCTCAAGGCAAGCAAATGGACATATCGGAGAATAAAGTGGGCCCGAGGGTAGGTTCCATTATAACCAAAGTAAAATAAACAGATGAATAAAGAGAATAGAACCTCGGTTTACGTTCAGGGTTAAATAATTCTCGAACCTAATATCGTAGGAATCTGATAAAGGGGTCATATTAAAAGTAAAAATAAGGTAATTTTTTTAGCAGTCTTTCGCACTGTTCTATGACATACGGGCCGAGAAATGGATTTTTGTTTGCAAAAATGTTGCGCATTCTCTAGTTACCCGAATCACGGTTCATGTATGCTTCGCAGCCGAGTCGCTCGATCGGCTGGCGCGAGAGAACATAGAATGTTGGTCCTGAGCGGTATGACACGCTCATGATTGATGCAAGTTGATATAAACACTCCTTAACTCTATAAGAGATCAACATGGGGTAAATTTGTTTTCGCCATCGGATAAGCGACATTAACATTTGCAGATAATCATTATACCAAATTGATAAATTTTTGTGATTACATTAATAAGAGCCGTGTAAATGTAATAATTTGAACGTTATATTCGTGCTTTGTTCTATTACTTGGTAACCCGGGCTCCATATCAGCACATAAGTTTTTCATTAACAACTGAGAAGATTAAACAGTTCAGGTTAATGTGGGGTCATTATTATTCATCATTTTTAGTAGTATTCATGTCAATTCCGCTTATTAATTCGATATTGCTTCATCTCACCCTAAGTTTCAAAACAATAGAGGCCTTTCCTTTGAAGTAGAATGATTTGATGATTAAAAATCATTATGTAAAATTTATGAATTTTTCTAGAGATTAATTAACAATTTCCTAATTATTATTTAATATCTGTACTTGATATATAAAAACATTAATGGAATGAAACTGTGTTACAATGTTTTAAAAATAGGTACTTAAACGTTTTTATTTTATTAACTGATAAGGTAACACATTTAATTTGTACAAATAATTTCAATAAATTAATTCATCATTCATTACCATGACCAACTAAAACTTTTGTACTGACTAAGAAATGTTCTTCCATCTCTTATTGAGTACTTTAATAGTATTATGCTTTTTTCTTCCCAAAACCTTGATGCCATAGATCATCTCTTAAGGTTTTCATGAGAAACTGATAAGATTAAAAGGTTGTTTATTGTGGGATCATTATTATTCAATTTTATTGGCACAGAATATTCATTCCACTTATTAATATTATAAGGCTTCATCTCCACCTTAATATTCATTACAATACAAAGGTCTTTATGACATTCTTTACCTTCAGAGGAGAATGATTAGAAGGTTTAAAAATCTTTCCTGAAACAATTTAATTTTAATAGTTTTTCCAGAGATTAATGCACAGATTTCTAAAATCTTACCTATTTAATATTTATATATCTCATATTAATGGAATAAAAACACGATGCAATGATTTATATATATGCTTTACTAAGACAAACTCAAAATATAATACATATATTACAAGTCCTGCATGATTTGGGAATGCATACTTATGAGTTGATGACAGGGTTAATAACTGTTGAAATTCCACATGTCCCTTTACTTGAATGTTATGTTAGATATATCAATTCTGTTTCCATATTTTTCTTCATATTTCTCCATCTATAGCTCCCTTTTGTGTTGCAATACTGAAAAGTAAAAATATGCATTTGCAGAAAGCATGAGTATTACAAATCCATCGCCATGATATTAAATAAGTAAAGGGGTAAGAACTACAATATAATACTAATGGTTAAAGTAATAGTAGAATTAAACCTATTTTTTTCATGGATGGTCTGATTACCGGGTTGTGCAAGTCCTCTAACTGGTATAGTATTCAAACACAGACCAGATAATTAAGATCAAGGCATACACACATGAACTCATCCACTTTTAGCTTGAAAGTAATATCATCCAACACTCAGTAACAAATATTCTAAAGCTCATTTTCTATTAATTATAGGAAAAATTTAGGACCCTATTTGTAGTTAAACAAGTTTGAATCCCTTGAAAACAGGAATTGATTATTTAAATCATAATCTGGATTTGAACAAATCACCAATTCATCTGAGTTGTGTGATTTGAAATTTTCTCAGTAAATTGGGTGTTGCTCTTAGCTTTTTAAGACCCATGGTCCAGTTTGTTCATCTAAAACATGTCTCTCACCTTGTTCAGCCATTGACTGCACATTATCATCCACTGCATTCCACCCTAATTTTGTAATAGAAGTTTGTGAAGCTCTTCAGCCTAGTGCACAGGGCATCATGCATGTCCAGGGACAGCAGTTTTTGTCATCCTCTGGCTCTTGTGGTTGTCCTTCCCCAGTTTGTTGAATGCTATAACATTTTCTTCTTCCTTGACATGTTGCAATGGATCATCTGGTCAATATGGTAATTCCTGGAAGCAATTTTTGTCACAGCCAAGCCTTTGACACAACAACCCCTTGATGGACTTTTCAAAGGAGCTTCTCCCTCCCTTTTCACCTTCCCTCCAACCTTGCATCTCCCTCCACATGGTCAGTCAGCTCAACTGTTCCAAACTGTTATTCATCCATACATCCTCCCTCCTTGGTTTGGCCTCCAACCTTCTCTTCCTCTCCCAAGTTTCTCCACCTTTCTTCCCCCACCCTCACAACTTTAGAAGCACCCCAAAAGATTAGGGGTTTTTTTGGAGGGAAAGGAAAAAGAAACACTACTAGCATAAACAAAGGTGATAATTTTTCCTCCTACAGACTTCCGAAGAAAATTTTGTACAATTGGAAACAAAATGCTCAACTTCAGTTGGATTTCATAATCTAGATGTGTACGTATGTTTATCATTACAGGTGTATGTATAGTGATTTTTATGAGTGTTATAGATGTAGATAGTAAATATTGTTTGAGTTAAAGTTTCATCAACATTATCTCAACCCTCAAAATAGTTTTAAGACTAGTTAAAATTTTCCTAAATTGTATTATAAAAACCATGAATGCCATCATGGTAAAAACAGTCATCATTCGATGTAGAGCTCTGTTTTGAATGCATCTTAGTTTTAGGACAATTAGATATTTGTATCAATTCAGTTGCGATCATACCCTTATCACGACTCACTTAAATTGGATTATAAAAAGCATTAACATCATCACAGTATAAACTATGCCAATGTTGGTATGTTGGATTTAGAGCAATGTTATGAACATGTCAGATTCGATTTTTTCCCCTGGTGGAGTTCCAAAAAGGGGGGTCATCTTAGCAAATATGTCAATTAATGCAAATAAGATCATTTCTAAGTCATAAGGTATATAGTATTAAGATAATAGTAACTTCATCTTCTAATACTGCTATTGCACTACAGCAATTGTAATCAGAGTGCCAGTACATCTAATTAATACATTTATATGTCTATTCATATATTTTCATCATCGTGCTTTTACCTGAATAATGAATAACAAAATATGCTATTGCTTTCATGGATAGTTTTTCAAGGACCAAAAAAATTGATTAATTTGATTTAGTAAAATAGTATTTCCTTTATGAAAACATCAACTTCCAATCCTATATATTTAATCTTGAAGAGAGAGAGGTCACGGGTTAGTTTCTTCATATAAATATCAAATAAGAGTTTTTAAGAATGAGCCTGCAATTTTTCTTGGATAGCTTTTATACATAATAATTCATAAACATTTTTCATCAATATTAAATGCACAAAATACATAAAAACATGAAATATTATAATCCACTTAGGGAGATATAAATATTTTCCTAATTCCATACAAATTTGAAAATACTACACAATATGTATCCGGTCTTTAATATGTACAGGTACATAACAGTAATTGACATCTGATTAATACATTTAATCTAATCTAAATTCGAAGATAAAAAACAATGAAGGATATAAATTAACTATGAAACAGTACAAAATAACAATTTTCATAATATTAATGAGTGGTCATAGAAGCTTTAAAACTTATCTGGTACAACAGTTATTGCCAACTTGTGTTCAGACCAAACAAAAGTTTGAGGTAGGCACATCTGAAAAAAAGAAAAAAACATTTAGATAAAAGAAAAAGTAATGCAAGAGAATGAGTGAATATAATGAATAAAAGCTTGTAATGAATTAAGATCTGCAATATTTATCTTAATGTGTATAAATATTGACTCTAATGTAAAAGTAAAGATAAATGACCTCAGGTAAAGAATATTTCCTTTCACACATTGTTCCTTCACTATTTAGCTACTTCTACTATCTGGATAGGTATAACAGTATAGGCTAACAGTCAGTGATTGCTATATTAGTTTCCATAGCATGAAGCACAAATAACTGAGGCATGTGATGGTGACCTAGTTGGGCTATTACATAATGAGCACAGCAGCTAACCCAAGGTAGTGGATTAAATATCATCTTTAAAATTTGTCAAAAAATTTAAGATATAATCAATTTGGGCATTTGAGGATGTGAAGAATACATTAAAACAAACAATGAAAAGGGATAACTCAATTTCTTAAAAGCCTACTTAAGTTCATAGGATAGTTTCTATCACTGAGAAATAGATTTGCTAAAAATTAAGTGCTAATCACATTCACCAAACAGATTCAAATGAATGAAGCACACTTCTCAAAATTATATTTGGATTCCTTGACTTTATTCCACTACTACTGTTATTCATATGTAACACACATTACAATGCAGAGATTGTGAAAGAATGTGTACCTGATAAATTTTTAAAGACACCTTGTGAATACTGGTATTCTTGTTTGAATTTTTTGAGAGATTTTTTATCATTATAATAAAACCTTTACATACCATGAGTCTCAGAAGGGGGAAATTAGAGTTTTTAAATTCAAAGGCTTAGATTTCTGAGAGGGGAAAGGGAAATTTGAACACCATGCTTTTTCTAGAGATTAAACTAATATTTTTACATATATTTAAGCTTGATCACAAGGGGTTCATACTCTTCAATGTTTCAAAGTTAGACTCAGACATTGTCTTCAGGAGAGATGATAACCCCTTACTCTTTGATGTCTGCAGAAGATCTTTGTTATCCAAAAACAAAAATCTGAGTTACTATCCCAAGGGAAACAAGAGTTTCTTCAATTATAAGTTTTAAACCAAAGTAAAACTAAAAATAAAACATATAAAGAAAAAAGCTACACTGTAAGAAGGGGATTTTAAGAATCTATTTTCAGATGGGGCTGGTTTTTAATTAAAGTAGAAATATTTAATAAATGCATATGGACAAAATCGTTTGGCAGTAGAAATTGAAGTGCATAGACAGAGTGCAACAATTCAAGTTGTGTGGTCAGAATACTTAGTGTATTCAGTCATCAGGAATGCATTGCACCAAAAGTAAGAGAAATGAAATACAAAGTCTGACGAAAAATGACTTTTTGTTCCACTGGACCGAAATGCTATTACTGAAAGTAAGTTATCACCTCCAGACCATCATGAGGTCTTGTATGTTACAATACATATGTAAGTGGTTGCAGGTAGAAAATTACTATCAATTGGTGTCCATATATCAAATTATGTAATTCCAATTTCAACTCAACAACCTTATGCCCTTTAAAAAGATAAAAAATGATCATGATTACTTGGAAATTACAAAATTAAATTTTAGTTCTGAGGTACTGAATAAATCATTAAAAATATTTTTTAATCTATTTACAGAGTGCTATATAAAACACAAAAAAGTAATGACTGACAAAAATTACAAATTCAACAAGGAATTGGCAGAAATAATATATTAGAAAAAATTCCCAAGAATTTCCTTTTAAAACTCAGAAAATTTAACTTAAATCCATATCTCTACCATCTTCTTGAAAGAAGACTGGTCTTTGGGTTAAAATAATTGAATGTATCTAATAAATTACATACCTTCACTTCATTTTCAGTTGTGTCACTCTCAATATGTTCATTTCCACATTCTGGTGACAACTTTATCAGTTTATCAAATGCTTCACCCATTTTCTCAACCATTTGATCATCAATCAATAACTGAAGCCAACCACCATGGGCTGCATAAGGACTTTCTGTATCAACCATTGTTCCAGTAACTGATGGTGCAACGAGGGTAATTGCATCATCCCCTAGGGCTGCCTTGAAGGTAAAATGACGACCATGTTTCACCCTTCCCCTGTGCCCAAAGATAAAAAGAATAGATAAATTTGACATGTCTAATGTGTCCATATAACACATTTCTTAATTACATACTGCCAAATTTATATGAATGTGAAGAGTAATTCAAAAGAAGTAATTGGATAATACTCAGAAATATCAGATAAAGTCTGGTTTTTGTGGAACCTAAGAAGTAGGGTATGGAACAAATTGATATGATACCATAACACTGTATCAGCACAAAATCGGCTTCACTTGAAAAAAAAGTAAGAAAGAAAAATCTTACCTCAAAGCTAGAGGAAGAATGCAAGCTGCTTCCAGATTTAATGTGATATGAACACCTTCTAACCTTCTAACTCGTAACAGTTCTGTGGATTCCAAGAGTCTAGCCCCAGAACTCTCCCGGTCATAAGAACCCCTCAGTCGTGTACTCCTAGAGATAAAAATTTTTGTTGTCAATAAGATACAAGGGAAAAAGAAACATTATAGCTGAAACATGATGCTTATCCATAAGTAAAACCATATAAATTTGGATTTACTTTTGTAAGGACAGAGCGATTAGTGAGTGACTAGAGATAATTAAGAAACATCTCTGACTAGAGATAATTTAAAGCCATTATGCCTCAGAGTTGTTGCGTTAAGTAAACGTTATGCATTTTAGTAAATAGATCAGAAAGTAAATAGAATTAAATATTAACCATAATCAATGGCAAAAAGCTATGTATAAAACTTTTGACAAAGAAAAATAAAATATCATCACATGTGATTTTCATTTGTATTTTATCATTTCAGGTTATGGATGTTTAATGTATCTCAGTTGTAAATATCAATAATTTTGACAAACATGGCCTTTCTTTGGAAAAATATTAAAATCACACACTTTGGTGCTGTAACAACTAACTTAATAGTTTCTTAGCAATATATGCACTTCCTGAGCAACAACATGCAGTATTGATTGGGAAGATGGAAAATTTATTAGTAACAAAGAAATTGAAGATGGTGGAAAGTAATTTATTTTGCAAGATTTACTTTGAAATGACTGACTTAAATAAAGGTTATATTGACTGTGGCTGTGCATTATGCTTTTCAATAATTTCAATACGTATGCATAATCACTTAACATCGTCAAGTATGCATAAGATTGGGCAGAGATCTGATATATGATTGTTTAAGTTATATGTTTCTTTGATAAGAAAATAAAATTTTTTAGTAAACTACCCTAATCGATTTATGAAAACCATTTGTTATCCAAGTTACTGTCAAGTAATTCCACAATCCAGTAACAAAAATCCAGCAAATTTATTGCAATGTAGTAATCAGATTCCATGATGCCATAAATAAAAGTTATTACTATTGAAATACCTATTATACTTAGTGAAAAAGAGGTTTAGTCTAGTTTGACAACATAACTATGAGCACTTGCGGGTTCATAAAAGCTTCAGGCATTGTAAAAATTAGTACCATATTTACCCAAATATAAGATGAAGATTTTTTCCAAATTTAGCCTCAGAAAAATGTGCTATGGTATGACATGCAGTATATATTCGTCACAATGTTATAGATGCATTATACTCATCTTTGATAGCCACATCGATCTTTTATGGCTTAAATTTTAAGTGCTAAAATAACTTTGTGAAATTATAGATTATAAAAATGAGTGTGAAAATTGCCTTCGCTGCATCAAAAAAGCTTCCGAAAAAGCACTGGTTCGTGTCTAACACAGGTGGTAGTAATGGTACACTCTGATTGGCTGACGTTTTTGCCTGCCATGAGCCGTAAAGATGAGACTTGACCATCTTTCTCATGGCTTATGACAGGTCCTTATGTCCATTGCTTAGGCCGTCTTACGTCCATTGTAGGTTTAATAATGAGAACATTTTTTCCTTTCTAAAACAATGGTCTTCCAAGAGGAAGAAGACACATGCTTTCATTCCATAAATAGTGATGACAACAGGTCAAGGGGAAACCATATAATGGGGGGGATACACCAAGAAAAAGACACCACTACTAAAACATTACATATTACGATCAGCATCGAGAGATATCAATCATTGAATGCATGTAAAGAAGGGAGTAGTATAATGCAGTACTTACTCATCTACAGAATCACCTTGTTTGGCAAAAGACCTATCAACAGAAGTGACAGTAGGTTTTGGATCTAAACCTCTCTGAAGCTCCTCCTTGATTTGACGAGACTCTGGTTCTGATATTACTGGAGGTTGCAATGCCCACGTTGGGGAATCAGACCTAGGTTCCTTCTTGATCTCCTTGTCCAAGAGTTTCTCATTCATGGGATCTGAATTTGGTGATGGGGATCGCATGGGGGAGGGAGAGTACATAGGGGTTTCTGTCACAGGAAAGGAAGTGTCCTCTGTCCAGGCACACCACCTGGCACTCACTCCACTCAAGTTGGAGCCATCAGTTTCTATTCCATTCTCCACTTCTTCTAGTGCACTTATGTCCAATTCGAATATTGTCTCACCACGTCGCATGTCTGTCACTAACCATGGACCACCAGCCCTGAAATATATGAACAAAATTCGTCAAATTTAATAGTTAGCAACACACAAGGGGTACTATCTCCTTACATACAAATAAACACCTGCTGTCTGTACAGGACATAATAGTATATCTGAATATGGAGTTCATAAAAAGAAACACCTTTTGTGGAAATCCTTCACAGTGTGAGAACTATGAAAATCCAAAACTTGGCAATTTCAACTATTATTTTTATTTTTTTCACACAAACATTAGTACAAAGTAACACCTGATGATGTTGCTTTGCAACATTACTATAGTCATGAGGAAAAAATAAGTGGAGATTGCCAAGTATCTGATTTTCCTAATTCTCCAACTACTGAGTAAAAAATTAAAAATGTTTTTTAAAATAAGTTACCTTCAGAGGTCAATTAACATCTTCAATTTTTTTACTTGACACTTTTTTCATGATAAATAAATAACCTGATAGTGCAATATAGTTCTGTATGGAAGCAATGGATATAGAATTATGAAGAAATCTTCTTTCACAAATTTCTAGACATTTATGTTTATACAGTTCCTTAATATTCTGTTTATACTGGGAGTACTAAATTTTTTTATATTTTGAGTAAACATATGCCACATTTGAGAGTCGGCAACTTAAAAGAAAGTCAAATACCTGCATTAATAAGCAAGTCTACAAGGTGATAATTATAGGGGGAGAAGAAATCTTAAAATAGTTAGATATTGGAAGAGTTGAGTGTATAAGAATCATCAACAGTAAAATTAATACTTCAGTTGACAGACAGGAGTTAGGCTGAATTCCAGAGGTGAATTAAGGAGAAAGAGGGGAAGTAATTTGGTAACATTGAGGCAATTGAAGGCAATTGTTTTTTTTTTGGTTTCTGACATTTTTCTTACTGTAATACTGTTTGCCTGCTATCACTGCTGTTAATTTCATGTTTTTCAAGCATATTGCAGTTAAGTTGAAGTCTCGTTGAGGAGGACTGCCTCATGAATATGTATGAGGGCCTCTGATTTATCAAAGAAGCTTTATTTTTAAGGTTTACTGATTTTCTTGGCATAAGGCTGGAAACATGATATTGTTTTACTAGATTAATGCAACAATGTTGACAAGTACTGCATTTTACTTAGTTAATAATGAATTATTCAAGAGGTGGTGTTTTTGCATCAGGGGACTCCCAGCAGGTATAATGTGTAGTTTGTGAATGTGATGCTTGCGTCAGTTTTAGTGGATCTTTTATTGAGAACTACTCCAAGATTTCAAGACAAGAGTAAAACTAAATACAGTAAATTATTTTTCACCATGGTTTTCCATCTATACAATACTGATTCATGGATTCAAAATTAACACACTTTCCACAGTCAAAACTACCTAAAGTATTTCAGGCAACACTAATATTCCCATTATATTTGTGCTAACAATAAAAAACTTCCATTTACAGCAACAATTTCAACCAAAATATTGATTGAAATATTTCATTCACCTAACACCTAAATAAACATTCACTAACATATTCATCTACACCTAACTGGCTCTGGCATTTTACATTATTGCACTTCAAAGTTATGGCCAAAAATGAGTTATATCCATCTTATGCTCCTAATAGGAGTATAAATCGGAGCACCTATTGTACAGGCACAAGCATACAGCAGCTAGTGATGAATGAGAACAAGCTATATTTTAATTATTTGGAATGTCACTGTCAGAGACTTCATAATATCACCACTATCTAAATACAGTTTCTGCTAGTTTCATCAATTTTCATGGCACTTTATTATCAAGTACTTTTAGGTGAGAAAAAAATGAGAAAGATTGGGAATATAAAAATCTAAGGATATTTGTTTGCCAATCGAATCAACGTAAGCTTAGAAAATGCTTTTTCCCTTTTAAATTTTAACATATCCCATCCCAAAAATGAGCAAAAAAGTAGAATCAGATGCTGTAACATCTGATTCTTCTTTAAAGCATGTATCATCTCACGGATCATTTCAATAATTACCCAGGGAGTCTCCTTAGGATTTCTATCACGCCCGGTCCATTCCAGCGCTGTGCGGCCTTCAGCTCCTCGGCGCACACACCCACTATTTGGACGAACTTTACAGAGCCAAAAGATGTTTCCAAAGGTGTGGTGAGCTGAGGATCTTCAGCCATTAGCATGTGTCGAATGCGGGATTCACTGCCATCCAGAGGACAGTGCCATGATACATGGTCCCCAACACACAATGTGTTTTCTGAAAGAAAATATTAGCAAGAAGTTATCAAGCAGTGACATTTCACTTTTTGTAACTAATAGTTAGTTTTAGTTTAGTTAGGAGAGTTTTTTGTAATGCAGGCTGACATAGTAAACATGAACTCAGAAACAAGCAAAATTTTAGTTACTTTATAAGGTGAAAAAGTGACAGAATTTCCTTCTGGCTTGTTGAAAGTGAAAAAGTTATGAACAAAACTCGACTCCAAAGTAAGCTCCATTTAAATGCCTGGAATGGGTTTTAGAAATAAGATTAATATAGTGTGTTGTGATAAAACACATTCAATAGCACTTTAGGAATGAGAACATTATCTATGTGGTATACATTTCATCTATGACTGAGTGAGATGAAACTTAATTAGCTTTTCCACAAAAAAGAAATGCAAAGAAAAATACATGTGAAAAAAATGATGGGATTTCAGAACAATTTCACTACTTTTTTGCAGAATCTTTTCACTCAGTCAAATTTTGAATGAATGTGAAAATAAAATCTAATTTTTACAACTGGCTATGAATGCAAGAACATTAATTTCTTTCTTTATTACACTTTTTAATAACTAAGAAGCAAAAGGACATGGCTTTAGACCTGTCCATATTTACAAATTTTAAACTATATTTCAAAGTTAAGATACTTTTCAATGAAAGGTATAAATAACAAAAAGTAATTGGCATTTTAATTCATATTTTGTATTGCATGCACAGCATAGATAATTAAACGTACCTGCCAGTTCTTCCATAACATTCTCAAGTTAGTTCTATGGAAGCATGTTGGGTAAAATTTATAGAACAAATTAATAAAAAATACCAATTAAGTATATATGTACTATCATGAGAGAAATGAAGCTCCAAGATTAAGTCTATGAATTATGCCTTGTGAGCAAATGAGGTGTCATACATATTATGCAAAGGGCAATGTATTTGCCAGTTTACTATGCACCATCTGTTTGCCTACATTTTGGGTTTTGGACTACAAGTGAATGCTACTCCTGGGATGTCATTCCAGCCTGAATGATATCCCAGTGGGAGTATTGGTGGTCATCCAAAAGATTAACAGTTCTAAACAGATGATAACTTAGGACAAAACCATCTTTTAATCAAACAGTATAGATTTTCTCCAATTTTCTGAGTGAAATTCCATAGTTTTTGTGAGGATTTTTTCCTTTGGGTATGCTGACTGAGTGTGGTCATTGGAATGACAAGAAACCATGATCAATACTTTTCAAAGGTTTATTTAGTAAATGTATGCTGTCATGTTCTTCAAAATTTTTTTCTTTATTTAGCTGACAGAAACTTAACTCCTATTAAGCTTAACTTACACTGTTTCTGGCTCCACTTTGTGGAAATTCATATTCTAAGGTTGAAAAAACATGTTGACTTTTCCACATAAAAATTTTCATTGTATGACCGGTTTCATTAACCAATTAAGTAACAACAATAAAAATTTCATCAGAAACAGATACAGTATAGCAGTCTAAAATTTCAAAAAAATGTATTTTTAAAGATAAACTACTGGAGTAATGAAGACATAAGTAAACTATTAGTAATTAAAAGTAGATGAACTATATCCTATAAGCATTCAATCTTAAGTGAAAGTTGTCTTAACAAGGAGAAACATGTTTTTATTAATCGATCTACCTGTATGGAATAAATATATATTTATGGGAAACTTACATACAATATTTATATACAAAAAATCCTATGATAATGTGCATTTCTCAATTTAGAGAAAAACGTGTTGAATAGATACATATAAAAATTTTTACTACCTGAGTTAAAGACATATTTTGCCAGTGCTTGCATCAAAGCTGCTGGCCAAGTGGGTGGGGCAGTTTCTTCTGGTTCCCGTTTTGCTCGGAAAGTAAGTTCAAAACCAAAACCGCTGGGTGATCCAGGTACCACTGGACCAGAGACATGATGCACACGGCCATCTCCATGAAGATCTGACAGGCCAAAGCTGTAATAAAAAATGTCAGGTTATTATGAGTCACATTGATAAACTAAGTTACTAAATAAGCTACCAAAAAGACATTTTACCTGATGTAGTGCCAGTGAGGTGGTATATCTTTTTCAGGAATTCCAGGATTAGCATACATGCTAATGTAGTCCAGAGGATCTGGGCCTCCTAGCCTTGAGTTGATTATAAAAAGAATTCAGGATTAACCATTATCTTAATGATACATGCAATTACATAAAAGGCAGAAGGTAGGATATGTTCTCAGTCCATGTCCTTAAGTAGTGAATATTTAAATTACTGGCTGGCTGGGTTAGCGGGCTAACCAGGTTTGAATCCCACCTAGGACATGGGTATTGTATTCGACCAATAGGATTTTTTCTATGATTTGAAGAGGTGCAAAATGACCATAGCCATCGAAGCACCCTATAAACAAAAACTACTATTAAAATTACTGTTTTTTCAGGGATTGATTAATCTTCTTAAAACATGACTTATATGGAAAAAAATGGAAAATAAACCCCAAAGTCAAATCCAAAGAGAACTTAGAACACTGAAAATGCGAAAGACAAGATATTTACTTGGAAAATTTTAATCAGACTAAAAAAAATTTCCATAAGCACCCATCAATAAGAGTTTCCTAAAGACCTATTTCTTCATCATTTATTTTATGCCTATGAATAACTAATAATCTGAAAACCAAAGAGATAGACAATATGTAACCCCTGTTATAGGGACCCTCCTTATTACCTCTACAGCAAGCTAATTTAATCCTCTGAATCATCATGTTCCAATTGGCTTTCAAACCATATGCCATACATGATCTATAGACTTTGAACTGAATCCCTTCCCCATCATACCTATTTCTCAATCTGCATTTTGCCCCTATAATATTCTCAATCCTAACTTGTTGTCAGCATGAATAGTAGTAATAATGTATCACTAGAAAATGGCATACAATCAACAGTAAAATACATTATTATTTCACCCCTATCTTCGTGCTTTACATCTGGTTCATACCACACCTTACTTCTACCTTTAGCCCTGAACCAGGTATCCAGAAATCATTCAACTCACTGAACTTGAACTTTCTTTAATTTTAATGTGTATTTTTTGGCTAGTGATTTGATAAATCAAATTTAGCATGCTCCAAAGAGTACATATAATACAATAAGATAATGTGAATGAAGAAATTCACCTACAGATTAGAATAAATTATTCTATATATAATCTAGTAGTATACATTTGAATATAGTCATATTTTTGTTTATAGGGTACATCGATGGCTGTGGTCATTTAGCAACTCTTCATATCATAGAAAAAACCCATTTGGACAACACAACAACCATGCCCTGGGCAGGACTCTAACACATGACCTTTGGGTTAGCTGGCGAGCTCTCTACCCGCCAGGCTTACCCAGTCGGCTTTTATTATTATTATATAATCCAATTGATAACAAGCTATGAAGCGGTGGAAGTGGAGCTTGATTTCCTAAAACTATTGAGATATAGAGAGTAAATTGGGAAACCACAAGTTTCACAATTTCAAGATTTTTATCAAAATGATTTAGTAGAGAGAGAAATTCACATGAAATTATAGTGGGCTTATTGCCTTTACCCTTAATAAAGAGAAATACCTCTGGCTACACTGAACTTAGGAGAGAAGCCAAGTATTAGGGATTAATTGATCAAAATAAACATGGAGCTTAAACTGCAAGAAAGAAATTCTTTATGTAAGTTGGAATATCGTCTAAAGCAGAAGTGAAATTGTAATTGAGATTTCAGATACGTTCATTAATTCTAAAACAGCCCAGGGATTTATAAATTTCAGAGGGAAATGATGAATTACCAGAGGTTGTACGTCCCTATGGTTAACTATTACATTTCCAAAAAAGATAATAGATCTTTAATATAATAGAAATATAATAGTTATTTAAAAAAACATCACTCTATCATGGAATTCCACCAAGTGATGGCCTCCACAGTGAAAGTGAGTGTTGTGTAAAAGTAAGTAAAGTGTTGATTTGTGGTGCAGATATCAACTTTCACAGACACGCAGATGCAGTAAACATTAGACCAATTGTGGGAATGCAGTCATATTCTCATCAAAAAAGTATAGCATAATTTTAAATCAATTTTTGGGTTAAGTGCTGGTGATATACAAATTAATTCAAGAATATTGCAGTTGAAGTCACATGATATGATTAGCAGAGGTCTTTTTATCAGAATGATGTATTAGATACACTAGCCAAAACATTTCACAGAGGAATACAATAAAACTGCTTGGAGAAGAATAATAAATAGTAGAGTATTCTGAAAATGTTTACTTTAAATGGTGTAAGCCAACGTTTTTTTATAGCAATTACATCTAAATTATGTTCTATCACCTAATTTTTACGATCAACTAGTTTATTGCAAACAGTGCCATTTGAAGAAATTTTATTGCTCTCTCCACCAATAATTATAACCAATGCTATGCAGCAATCATTAAGGCCAAACTTCAGCAGCACTTTTCCACTGAACATGTCACTGAAAGCCCTAATCCCTAATAGGAGGGTTAGGATTATCAAATAATTAATTCGGGATGTATACTTAAAAAAAATACGTCAACCATGTGCAGAAAGGCATCCATTTTCCCCTTAAAATACTCTTCATGTACGTGGGTTTTCTAAAACATTCCACATGACTACCATAAAAGTATTTTATATATAAAAATATTAGATAAAGTACATATTATTCTCCACCACGCAACACATTTGCCCATTATTAATTTGCCAAACTCAAGTAACTTAAAATAATTAGAGCACAAAGTCTTATATGAAATACATTGTTATCCTACGATTTCATGTCCGTGAGTTGGGAATAGCTTATCATAACACCAATTAAATGACCAAATGCTTTATACTAATGTCAAATTACTAAACTGTACTTTGCAAGAGGCTCGATAGTTATAAAATGTGACAAAAATGCGAGGGGCTCATCATCCATCGGGTTCTTAAAATAGAATACAGACGTCTGGAAAAGGGGCGTGTTACAGATTGAACAGATGCAACGTTCACTTCAAGCATGAAAACATATTTTTGGTAAAATATCTTAAAATAAACTAAATGGATTCCCCGTGAATTACAACACAGAGAAAATTATCAAAATTCTCCATGTAATGTATTTAAAAACAGAAACTGCAGTGAAGACAATGGAAGCTTTAATGCATACTATTGACGAGCCAAGTGATTAATATTAAAGGGGTATATCTCATCATACAAGTGATCAAGTATCAGATTGCGTGCAACAAATGAACTATGTTAAGTTAAATTCTAACTTTGTCATGTGTTGGACTTAAAACGATTAAGCCGGATGAACAGAGGGTTAAACATTTGATAAAAGATTCATTTTGAAAAGCGAAAACTATTACGAAATTATAAAATGAAACACAAAAAATCTCAAACTGTGGCATATACTAGATAAAAGAGATAAAACCCTCGGTAGACACTGTATTTCAGAGTTTATTTACAAAACATTTCATGTTTATCAAATGCAGTTGATGAACAAAAATAAAAATGTACTTACCAGTATTTAACAACAGCTGTAACTTGTAGAGGGTTTGGCTGATCTGGATAAAGGTTTTTGCAAGCGGAATATAATGCTTCCAAACCCAATGGAGTAGGTGGTAAAACATTTTGAGCAATACTCCGGGGAATAATCTTCTCCCGTTCCTCCATTTTTAATTGGAAGACCGTAGCCCCCGTAGCCGGACCAGCCGGACTTTATTGAAGCATTTCCACATTCACTTCATAGGTGTCACTACTGACGTGTAAACAACTGCCAGGATCCTTTGATTGGGAAAGGGATTTCCCTGAACCCTGAATTACTGCAGTTAGTACAGTGTCATCTAGAGATCGTAGGAAAAACGGAGTTTAAAACCAGAAATGCATATTGTGATTTCCAATGCTAATTAGGTTATTTCTTCGTCCTTTATAGGAAAGAAACGACACTTGATTAATGCACTATGAAAAAATCGTTTCATTAAGAAAGGGCGCACTATTTAAAGGTGATATAAATCAAACAACAGGAGTAATCTCTTTTACATCCAAATATATTAGTACAATCCGTTCAAATAGATACACAGAAATAAACACACATCACACATTTAGTTAATACTGAAAGGATGAGGTAAGTTGTACGCCAGAGTTCATAGAGATTGCGAGCACGGAAGAACCTCTGTCCTTTTCAACTGGGTATTTTTTTGCCGACAAAAATACTTTATATCCCATACAATTCTTGACTAACAGAAGAATATCCTACGCGGTTAGATGAGGAATGACTGCTCGGCGTCAAAACGGTTGATGCTGCTAAGTACTGTAAAGAGACAAAAAATTACAAATAGTATAATGAAATTATTTTACAATAACCAATACTAGTAACTTACGTGGATTAATAACATGCTTTTCCTGACAGTAAAACATACAAAACCGCAGTCGTAGATTTTTATGTCTTTTTTTTTTTAGAGTTATGTATTTTCAATTTAAAAATTTTTTTTAGGTGTATCGTTTTTGGTGTCTAAGGGATGCGATTACCCATGATTAAGCAGTAACGTATTTGTGAGTCAGCAATGTATTTGCATTTTTGAAACGAATCAGCTGTGGTCTTCCTATCGTGGATAGGTAACTGCAAGGAATTCGAGGATATAAGCATTAGAAATTATGCCAAATAATACTCAAAACCATTATGACTGTGCTTGAAGTCCTCAGAGACGAGAGCATACGGAAATAATTATATTTTTTTAACGATAAACTAAGACAAAACTAAATAAAAGCAAAGTTATGTATGTTAAAACACCCTAAAAATGACAAAATTCGTCATAAAAGGGGGACGAGATAACAAAAATTACGATTAAATTAGCTAAGATACCGTGAAAAGTACATAAATATAATAAAACACTTGTATTATTAATTATTACATTAAGGGATTTTATCTATAAACTTCGGTTATATCCTAAAGTTCTCTCTGTGAGTGTCATCATTATCGTAATTTCATCGATTGAACCCTTTCGTTTCTTAGTGCCAAACTGATCTTTTTATAGGAATTAATTTTTCCTTGTTCTGTGTTCAACCTTATTTTGATAATTATATATATTACCTTAGCCATGTGTATCACTTTATGTTTAGTTTAACAAAACGTTGCATCAGTCTTTTTCGAGGTGGTGGCAGCAATATTGATCTGATAAAGTTATCTGGCCAAATACCTTCTTAATAAACACATGTGAGACCATATAACCTCTTCTGCCCACCTTTTATGTAACAATTTAATAATTAAGCCGTAGTATTATGTACCCTTAATGTTTTGTTACACCTTCAAAATGCTCATATTTCTCTGTCTGGAATACCTTGACCTAAGCTGTTTTAGTCTTCTTCACATTACCTTTAAAAATATATAAGGAAACGTTTAATTTATCGCTGAAACGCATTCTATATCTATTGAATCTCCTTATGGCCTTTCAAGAAATATGCGGAAAATATTTTTATTGTGGAAATTGGGTATGTAGTTTTCCTTGAATTCTCCCATTCAGTGGTGTCCATACATCAATTTCTCTAGAAGCCGTGCTTCAACTTCATTAAACAATGTCATAGATATGATAAACGGTATCAGGATTCACTTCGTGGAAGTTGTATATATCCGTGTTAGGAATAAATATACTTTGTACTTTTCCACAGATTTTCTGATCTGTGGAATCTTTCAAATCTGTGGAAAAGTACAAAGTATATTTATTCCTAACATGGAAATGTCATAGATATTTGAAATAATGTCTGTGAGTCATTATACTTTTTCTTTGTTGGATATAACTCCTCGAACTTATGTTCCTGTCTCCTCTAATTATACAGAGTAATTAGTATATTGTGTGAGAATAAGGGTTGATTTGTTTATATTATAGGTTGTTTCAGAAATCTATCACAGCAATTCTCTCGTGTTAATTTATGTCCATTCATCTAAAAGGAGAGGTAAAACCATTAAACCACAATCTGTCACTGGCAATAGCTGCAGAAGGGACAATGTCTGATGCCTTTTATACTCGACGTGACCCTTTTACAGCTAATATTAATTTTTATTGATAGAGTGCGCCTCAATTAATAGTTATATTAGATCTCAAGATATTTTAATTAATTAATTGCCTATAAATGTCACCAAAGGATTAAAAATCTTTAATAAATAATTAGAGACCTACATAGAAAATGGAATGGGGAGACGACAGCATTAAGAACAAAGTTTACTGTGGAGGCCGTCATTTGGTGGAATTCCATGATAGAGTGATGGTTTTTTAAATAACTTTTATATTTCCACAAAAGATAAAAAATTACAAAATATGACCGGATTACGGCGATGATCGCCATCATCAGGTGATCGCCATGATGGCG
>WURS02000013.1:8359545-8374714 GCA_011762765.2 Rhinocypha anisoptera | reverse complement strand
CACCCCACCCGCCCTAGCGAACCCCTCGCCCACGTACCCTCCCGCCTTGCCCGATCCGTCTGCGCGCATGCCCGGGCCATCCGGAATGGATCTGTTGGCGGATGCGAAAACCACTTGGAGGGAATAATGAAGTGGCACCGAGCTCACCCCCTCCACCACCTTCTCGCCAATTCCCGATGGGATATGGCGAGAAAAGCGACCGTCTCACACGTGGTCGTACGCCGAATCGAGCGGCGGGAAACTTAAAATGCCCACGGCTACACACATCCTCAGCGTAGGATCATCTCCCAGGTCGTAAAAAGGTCCGGGTGCTGTTCGATACACACGGCGTTAAATATCGTGCTTGCCCTACACGTGCGATGACTCATCGCCACTATATCCTGCGACGGGTGGCGGGTAGATTGATACCCTTTTCGTATATCAGTTATCTTATCAACGTCCTATATTTAGTTCCGCTTCGCCAGTGGCTTCCAAACCTTTTAAAGTATCCAATCACTAAACTTGTGGTGATATACCGGTTTGAAACACGTAATTTTTAACGAGGAAAATAAAGTACCTCCAGCGTTTTGCTCGGCGGGCCAATTTTTCTACGCAATTGCGTATACACAAAATCTTTAAATGAGAAAATATTTCAATAACCTGTCCTAAAAAGATTTATATCTGAAATCGACGGAAATATGCTTTATATAACTTAAGTAAATATCTTAACATAGTTTATGTTTGAACTTTTTTTCGATTACCAAGACTAATAACTCCTTTGTTATATGTTCAATATAATTGGCGTTGTGCTGTCTTTGAACGAAATAAATAAATAAATGCCAAACACAATCTTCACGGGTAGCAGTGGGGATACCAAAATAAGCAGTCGACTAGTGTTCTTTTCCTTGACATATTCAAAGAGGGCCCCGACAACTCGTCTCTACGAGAATAAATAGTCGAACTTGAAACGATATCCACGCACAAAATTTAGCGATATTTCCTCGATATTAAGTAACGGCAGTGATAGATCGCACATAAGCGGTACCTTTCGTTCGAAGTTAACGGCTATCTTACATCAAAACTCCCGCGCAGTCGAGGGCATACGGTTTAATCGAAACACTTCGATATCAACGCCCATCACACAACCACTGTGTTTCGTTTATTTTTCAACTAGTACTAACACAGAAGAAAAGAAGGAAATGGGGTTTACCACCCTTCTGATTCCCCGATTGAATTTCAGTTCCGCACAAAGAGTAATGGTACAAAGAGTAGAAATGGATGTTTGCGGCTGGGTGCATTATTCAAGTCGGCATGCACGAAAACTGGAGGGAGGGGGTAAACAACAGAAAAACGAAGAAATTATCCCCCGTGTTCCATAGATAGCGAGCGGAGTTTTGCGACAAAACAAATGGTCACAGAGAGAAGAGTACCACAGGAGACTGTCGAAAGATTGATCGACGAAAGAATGCATAAATATAAACTGGATGTAGTGAAAGACGAACGGGGAACTAGCGGCGATGGAAGGATGATAGTAATATGGTTTGGGGGGGGGGGGGTCGACAAGTGGACGGGAACTGAGAGGAAACTGTTTAGAAAACTTAAAGAGACATCGAAGGACCTACTGGATGATAAATTGGGTAAGCAGGGAAAAAGATGACAAGGATCAGGTCGCATAGCGGACAAAAACAATCTGACAGTGCACGCACCTCCTTTCGAAGGCGAATTTTCTGCTCGTACCTCTAAAACTACATCGAGCTCATAAATTCAGGGGGAATAAGTAATGGATTAAGAGGAATGAAATGCAAAAGAAGTTCTCGTGCAAGGTGAACATTTTGGAAATCATTCAGGGTCGACAAATGAACAAAATTCCGAAACAGGAATAATAAAATCCGGGGATATGTCGCAAAAGTTTCATGGTCAATATCAGTCAGATCAATCAGCACTAAGAATATACAAATGTGAGTCACCGAGAACAACGGATATTACGCGGGGGGAAATATAATGGGAGAGAGAGAGAGAGACGGAAAATGGGCAAAGAAGGCGTACTCAAAGCCCTGGTTCTGTGAATCGTCTGAATGCATCATTTCACTATTGTTCACTTGATTCCAATGTCAAAATTTAATCTTAGTTCACAGCTTTGACGTACATGATAGTACTCTGTTGACAAGGGGGGTTTGAAGGTTTTTGATATCATCCTAATAAAATCATTGAACCACCCACGTTTGACACTCGGAGTAGACGCCCCTATAGTATTGAAAGAAGGGCATCCTGCAAAACACACCTTCGATATTCTTCTTAACAAATACTGCTTCCGGCATTAAAATTGGGCATTGGATACGCAATCGGCAATATTGCTCGATTTCTCTATATATAAAAGCCGTAGCTGTAATTCAAAAGTAAAGGCTGGAATACAATTAAAATTTAAGTAACTGACTCACTCAAAAGGCATGGAGTGAGATTCCAAATGAAGTGAATTCCTCAAATTTAGTACGCAATATGAAATGCATCTTTACCTTAAGACATGCTTCCATTTCATTCAGCCAGGAGGATATGAGAAGGAATTAACTGCTACTGATGGTTTTCCATGGATTACCTATATTTCGGATACATTAGTGAATCCTATGCCTGCAATAGTAAATGTATGGTCCCTTAGATATACATTGTTCAACTTTGGGATTAAAGTATAAATTTCTTCAAATTCCAGAAAATGTTTCACTTTCCTTACTCTGCAAACTATTATTCTTATTTATTATTCTTGAGGAAGGAATGCAATGACTAAATTTAAAAAGTTCAAAGCCTATGGAAATGTTGAATCACTAGTGCTTTGAACACTAGTTTCCTAATATTCTACATTTTATCATCAAGTGAACAAAATTTTAATAAATGAAACCCACAAATCTAATGCAGTCGAGTTTATGATACTTGAATGGAAGTGAGTTTTACTATTACAAAGCATTTAAACTGACATAGCTCCTCCCTGGTTTAAACCCTAGCCCAGGATTCCCAGTGGGCAACCAGATAAAACATCTATAAAAGTTTATCTGTAATAAGCACCAGTTCAACTTTAATTATTTCTCAAGGATCCATAATACATTTTTAAAATGAGTACCTGTCCATTGTGTTGTCACAACGGATTAATTTTCTTTTCATCTCTTTCAGTACGGGAGTGTAAGATGCGGTGGAAATCATTGAGAGAAAGATTTGCACGGGAGAGGAAAAAAATCATTATGAATAACCATGGTGAAAACATAGGCAGCGATGATGACCCTGACAAGGAAGGACAAAATAAAACTGGGACTTGGCACCTAATGAAGGAAATGTACTTCCTCTGGAACTTTGTATTTCACAGAAAGTAAGTGCTATCATCGACTAAATCATGAATATCATTTGGTACTAATTGTAGCAACCACCAGCAGTCATCATCTATTTGTACCATTAAAAATTCAATATTCAAGCTGAGTCAATTTTATTGATTAAATGCATGTGTTTACTTACTTCAGATGGCATCAAAACAATGTATTTATGTCTGGTAATGACAGTTTTCACATGAAATAACCAATATCAGACAATGGAACAACAGTTGTAAACTAATCTCATGATTACATTCTAATACATTTACTGCAAAAAAAATTTTGTTACCACTGAAAAGGATCCCTACTGGGGAAAATGTATGAGTTGCCAAGTGGGAGAATGAAACATGTGGGGGCATTAAAGATGATTGATAAGGACACAGGCACAAAATAATATTGGTCACTCAAAGGAGTGACATAAGTAAGCATTCCTTACTCAATAAAGGCATTAGGGATTGTAAAAAAAGAGTAGCCAAAAATATTGAACTACTTTTTTCATCCTGTATGTCAGAATATTCTCGATATATGGTTTATTTTTTGTTTCCCCTGATAGTAACTTTTTATTCTTGAGTGATGGTTTACCTGTGCCTTGCCACCTGGCTGACTGCCAAATTGCATTTAACCCTAAATAATAATAATGATAAATAGCCAACTGTTGTTTGCTTCCAGTAACTGAACTCACTTGAGTTTAATATAAACTTTGGTAGTTATGACAAAGAAAATAGCAATAAAGAAAAGAAAATAGGAATAAAAAACTACCTAATTTTAAAAGCATTTTAGATGCTTCTTCATGGAAATGTAAAATATATTTTACTTTTATGTCATCCATAAATATTTTATTATATGAAATTTTAAATCACAAGAAGTACAAAATACTTAAAACTTCTGTACAAAATTAATATAAAGACGTGCAATTTTCCACAAAATAATTTTTATTACTACCCAGGTTTCAATGATACTACATCATCATCAGGTAGGAAATGAAAAATGAATAATTTCTTACCTGATGATGATGTAGTAACATCGAAACCCGGATAATAATAAAAAATATCTTGTACATCTTTATATTCATATCGATGAAATTCTACCACATCACGCCAGATACATCATCCTTCTGAACAAAAAATTGGTTGAGTGATTTTGCAGTAACTAACTCCCCCAAAATGGTTATTTTTCCAAAATGGTCTCTAATTAACATCTCCATGCATAATGCAATATGCAATACAGTTGATAACACAGTTTATAGCTATGCCGTATAAGTAGAAAAATTAAATTCTGCATTCAAGCTAAACGTCTCATATGCTCTTACAATGCATCCATGCTCTGTCCAAGCTATTTGGTACTAAAAGCTACATGGGAAAGACCTAGGAACTAAAGGTGGTAAATAAAATTATATTAAAAAACGACCTAGGAATAGTTAATTAGCCTTGGAATTGGCTAATGAGCTTGTTCAGTTCACTATACAGTCAGCGTGAGCAATATGATATAACAATAAATTAGTAGAAAACGGTGTTAATGAGATTTTCAAAAAGAGAATGATCTAATGAAGTTAGGCAGAAATGTAAGCAGACATTAATTACATCAGGAAAAATACTTTTCATACCACCAAGTCGGTACTCTGTACTAAAGTCGGTATAGAGGCAATGACAGTCAGTGGCAGAAGTACATTTGCTAAAGAGAGAACTCACAAGGGAATGCAGATTTAAGACTAGTTCTATATGGATGCTGACCAAATGTTAACAAAAAAACTGGTAACATGCTTAACAGTTGTCACTAGAGAATGGAATGTTGAAAGCAATGACAGATGGTAGAGTGGTGTTATGTAAGGTAGAAAGAGAAAACAACTAGGCATCTAAATGACTAGTAAAAATATTTTTATTTAATCATCTAAGGAAAGTGCATGAATTTTTACAGTCCATCAACTGATGTTGATCAAAAAATTAACAACAATGTATTGCAAAGATATTGCAGAGAGGTGAGGTGGTAAACCTTTCAGCTACATGCAATAAGATACAAAAGATCATAGTGTTGATGCTTGAGGGAATAAGGAAGAATGATGTTAATTCTTGAATGAACTGAATGAAAGAATGAGTTTATTAATTATTTGAGAAAGGATTTTCCTAAATTTTCCACAAGAGTAATTTATTGCAAGACCTAGGTTGTGTCATGTAGTGACTCGAAATTCATCCACATATTCATTGCATAAAGATAACTGACCTGCTAATTACATAAATGTTTAATGTAACATCGTTACATAAGATTACATTTTCGGGAGGTATAAAGTAATAACCATTAATATTTATAAATAAACATAATAACCTTGTATAATTTTGGAAAACTGAGACAAATATTAACGTGAAGTTAATTTCTTTTCAGCATGAACAGGTCAAAAAGCCTATTGTACATAAATGCAACACAGGATGACCACTCAAACCTGCAAATTCCCACCAATTCCTTAAGTGCACCAATATGGCTTTTGCCAAACATAACCCATGGTGTTCTGCCACAAAATATTCAGCCTCAACCAGTCAGTCGTGATGACACATCAAGTGAATGTGGAGAAACGAGCACAAGTAGAGTGAAGGATCCACTGAGCAACGATGAGGATAACTCCCTATGCTTCGACATTGGTTCCAGTGACTCCGAAGATGAAACACCAGCGAGAAAAAGGCAAATAGCAGAATCAACACCTAAACCTAGAACAGATGCCACTGGAATTAAGCGAATTCGAAGAAACAGCAACGAGTACCCATCCAGCACAGTGGCCAAGAACGTACCAGTCACAACAAACATCATTAGACCAAACCAAAATGATGCATTGACCAGCAGCAGTATTCAGGGGGGAGCAAATGTGGTCATTGTGAACGAAAATGAAAGAAATCAAATGCATTCAAATTCACCTATCGATGGGAGCCATTTCAACACAAATGCAACTGACATCAACGAGGTGGAGCATACCAGTGAAACCATGGAAAAAAAAAAACTAAGTCGCATCATTTCAGCAAACACAAAGTGGTTTTGTGAGTGTGGGTGTAAAAAGCAATCCGAAGATGAACTGTTTTGCTCCAGCATTGCAGCATCAATGCAACGATTAACTGCTAAGCAAAGGGCACTCCTGAAGTTGCAAATTCAGAAGGTCCTGTATGAGATTGAATACCCAGAATGAAGCTCAAACATTTCTGCTAGTTCAACTGCTGTACTTAAAATTGTCTTGTTAGTTGCTTTGTAAAAATTGATTACATTATGTCATGTCTAATGAAGAAAGACTGTAGCTCAACAATTACATTGCTAATCAAAAGAGCTGTTTTGGTACAAAAAATCATCCTCATGTAACCATTTTATACAAAGGAAGCTATTAGAATTTGTGAACTAGAGAATTTAATACAAAACTAAAGTTAATGTTTACTGCAATAGTAAGTTATTTTCAATGCATTTTGTTTGAGACACATTGTATAAATTTTAATCATAAGCTGCTTGAATGGTATTCTAGCACAGGGGTAGGCAATCTTTTGCTGTGTGCCGACTTTAGGGTTTAAAATCATTTAGAGTGCCAACAACATATGCATTTTTACACAAAACAAGGTCAGTATACTTGTTCTACAACATATTTTATTTTAGAGACTAATGTATAGTGATTTACAGCAATACGTAAAGTTGTAAACCACATTAAAAGAAATAGTGCTCTTTTAAAAGATAAAAAAAATAGAATTGACATGTAAAACATCGAGCTTCTGCATGCCTATGGAAATTGGTTGGCGTGCCAAGTGTGGTACGCGTGCCGTAGGTTGCCGACCCTTGATATAGCATATTTTTTAAATGTACTACACACCTATTACTTATTAAAACTATTGATTACATCATCAGATCTGCTACAATAATGAAAAACCCACACTACCTGGCATTCATAATTATATCAGAATTATATCATAAAATAGCCCTTAGGCTTTCTTTGTGGCAACTTGGGTACATTTTTATAGAATTTGATAAATAGCCAAATGCAGAAGAGGTACCACATTGTTATTAAACAAGGTTAGGGATCTTTCAAGAGGAAAATTATCAGCCATATAGAGAGCTAGAGTAATTGTAACCATCAATCATTCTAATGTTTTCATTTAGAAACCTAAAATAATTCAAGGACTGGGGCTGCTGGTGTCAAAAGGGGACCCTTGAGATCTCATTTTTCCTTTTCATCATTCTCAGGTAGGATGACAAAATTTTGATACTTCCCATTTATCCCCAATCCTATAAAAGTTACTTAGTGATCTCTGGGACTGATTTCATTGTGCAGGTAGGATTCACATTTTTCCATATTGGAGTAACTTGAATTATAAGACCACCAGGGTGTAAATCCCAATTGGGTAGTATGCTTTACTTATCCTATGGAAACATGAATGGAAATGACTCCTTAAGTGCACTTACAAAAGTGACAATGACAGTATGAAGGAAGTATTAAGTGAGCCACACATAAAGAAGCATATTTTCAGGTACTCAAAACACATTTAATGGTCAATAAGATGAACACATTGCATGCATTTAACTAAGTTTTGTACAGCGCTAAGATTTCTGTCTAAGAACACCCTCTCTGAAGTTTTTCTGTGTACCTCTGGGAAAAAACTCAAGGTTAATAAGTGAATCTTTAGACGACCCGTGTAATAACAATAACAAAGCAATAAGTGTTTTATGTCTTAAATTATAACAATGCAAGTGGAAGAAGAACTGATATATTTTTATTCGAAGGAGTACAGCCCCAGGAATGTTGGGCAAAACAACCAGTTGGGAGATCTTCACAAGTATAATTTTCTTGATAAGAAATTTAGGAATTTGACGTTTCTGTTTATCTTTGGGCAAAATCTGAACTATAAGGAATGCATACATATATTTTGTTATGTTCTTAAAGTTTTCTTGTTTTTCTACCTTTTTCTGTTTCCTCAAAAATAAAGCTATCCCAAACTATTCCATGATGTTTTATCTAAATAATACATTTGGATCTTTCCTTTGAATTTTGTGCAAAATAACATAAAGAGACCCAGGGATGAGAGAAAACCAAAACTGAGGAGACATCGCCTAAATTAAATATCCAGATACAAGAAATGAAAGTGAAATCAAAGTATAAACCAAAGACCTCCCATCCCACTTTGAAAGCATTTAGGATTACCATGCTGCAAGGCAGAAGACAGTGGTGCCAAAATGCTTCATACCGACTTAAAACAAGCAAATACACCCTAAGAATAATACAAATTGCAACTTGGGATAAAATATGTAAATTCAAAAAGATTCTTCCATTAGTACTTGGCAGGTTCCCTATAAACTAATCCCCATCCATTAGCAATTCTATAGCATTAATACAACCGTACACTGATGTAGCAACTGTTCTCCGTCTATAATCTCTTTTTATCACCCCAAATTACTTATCTAGTCTTTTCCCAGTTTCTAAATTCTCTCGTTTCTCTGTCTACAACTTCTCACTGTCAATATCTCCTCCATCCACTATGGTATTTATATTTCAACACCCTTAAGTTTTATTCCTCAATGGCTCAACTTTTGCCTCCACCATTATCGTTGTTTTTCAGATTTCTACTGAGACTCATATTTGAAAGCTTCCAAGACTACTACTCCACAAAGCACCATATACTTAACTATAGCAACCGAAAAAAATAAGCATTAACATTGATATTAAACTGAGAAATTGCAATCACTAAGAGTGCTGGTAGTATGGAGATAATCATTCATTTTAACGAAGTGACTGGTATTCCAATAATAAGGGAAGTCAGAGAAGGAAAGGAAAACGAAGTTTTTAAAAAATAATGAATTGCATTTCATGATAAAAATTTTCGTCATGAGATTTTAAACTTTCACGCGCTATTACCTGGGCAAGACGCCAATAAAAAAGAAAATTTTTAATCATGGCATTTGTTAAATTATTTTTTTAGAGCTACTTCGGTGTTCTAATACTTTTTTTACTGTCCTTAATCTGGGCATACTAACATAATGATATTATATAATCGAGTAACAATAGAAAACTATAATGCCAAACAACGTAAGTTGTTGGGCATTATACATGTAATTACGTCGCTGTGAAAATTTTCATCGTCCGGTAATAAGTTAAATTGCAGGACTTTAATACACACGACTGAAACATTGACAGTTAATGAAAAGCATGTAAATACAAAAAAAAGGAAATTGTATAACATCAAAAAGCCCCAATATTACTTTGAAAATATGTAAATGCATTCGAATATCATTATCAACCTAAATAAGTGGAAAATTCATGGTGATGTGTAAATATATAACTGACAACGAGCAATGATGCTTTTGGCATCTTAGTGAAAGCCCATCCCTCTGATCTTCAAGAGTACTTATATATGTATGGATGATCAAATACAAGTGCGACCTTGTTTTTACAACTCTACATGCTGTAACCAATTACAGTAACCAACACAATAACCTTATTTCATGAGCATACGGCATTGAAATTGCTAAACAGAAATGAACCGAACCTAATATTACGGTTGAAATGTATCATAACAATTTTTGGAAAAGCATTCATAAGATTTTCAAAAAGGCTTCGTCAAAAGTATGATTGATTAAACTGGTTGTTTGGGGAAAAGGGCAGTAGGAAGTTCTCGTGTGGTTGGACGACATATTTATTATATCTGTTACTTCACGTATGCAGAGAAGCTTATAACATTCTTTTCACCCACTGGTTGACAAAATTATTGTCTTTCTGTAGCGAACGTAACCTCGAGTAAGGAGAATCATTGTGGGATAACATTGTTTATCTACTGTAAAACACCTAGACCAAGGGCCTAAGGAAAACAAGGTAATTTAACGACTATTTATGTACATCTACACTTAATATGGCAAGATATGAATTTAAAAATCTTCAAACTCACTCTATATGTTTTCAGCTGACGTTTTAAATCGTGTTCATCGCTCACATATTCATTCGAAAACTCACAATTACAACGTACTAATTTATCAATAACTATTGAAAATGAAGATGCCAGCATGCAAAACACAATAAGTCCAGGTTCTTTTCGATTAGAACCTTATAGCGCTCCAACAAGGTCGAAAAATTACACCGACATTGGTAAATATATTTCATACCACTTGCACTTCCATAACTGCAAATACAGGAATTTGATAATTCCCTTGAGCTCACATACTAATCATAATATTATATCACTACCTCCAAATTCTCATTTTGAACTCGCATATTTATCACATTGTTTAATCATAACTACAGCCATTAATCCTTGAGGATACATTGAAGTTACACCCGCTAATTTATCAACGAATCTTAATACCAAACTATTTACTTAAAACTTACAATTCTGATCAGCATTAAACGATGCAGCGTCTGAGTCACTCATGGCCACCCTGAAATTACAAAATGACATTGAATTTTAAGGCTGTAATAATTCAAGTCACCCAAAACGAAAAGTATAATACACTCAAATGCTTAAAAAGCATACTAACTGCCACGATACAGCATTTTCTGAGACATTCGCGAGCTTGTGGCTATTAGTAAACTCATACAAGATGTTCTAACATTTGGCGCCTCATTAATCAAGCACATGAGCAGACAAACGAGGAGCGAGATGCTTTAGGAAAAATAATCAATGTGAAATGAAACACCAATGCCTCGATATTCTGAAAGCTTTTTTTTGCATAATATTAAAACCACAATAGCGCCAAAAATTTTATCTCATTTATAAACAGCATGTAAAGATAGTAAAACAAAGTACAAACAAGTAAACCTTTTATTTAGCAACAATACCGGAAAATGGGTAATGTATTAAAAATCATTAAACAAGATAATTATGAAACTATAGCAACTGAATATAATCAATAGGGTAAAAATGAGCAAAATGTAATCTAAGTCGTAAAAAATTTGTAATTTTCGCGCGGCATAAATGAAGATTTCGGCATGAAAGTACAACTACTGCTCGAAAACATAATTTTTCTTGATTCTTCTGAAAATACGGCGATTCGTTTCAGTGATGCTGACAAAAGTATCAGCAAAATTGCCGCCACGAGAATCACGTACGAGATTTGACTATTCACAAAAAAATAAATCGATAAAGTCGACTTGGAGAATTTTTTTCGAAAATAAATGACGCTCGATTTGATGCCAATTAAAGAAACAACTCACCAATAGGTGTCAGAACCATCGTGATACACAGCAACCGAGAATGCCTTCCACTTTTAATGGGTTATGTCAAACAAAACCAAGTACTTGGTAACACTTGTGTAACTGATAAAACAATCACGGACACAAACACACGGCGAATGAACAGACAACTTCCGCCGGCGACAGCGTTGCACGTCACCGTAGTAAAGGAGACAACTCCGTTCTGAAAAGATCACCTCGCGATGAGCACACCGCTGGACTACCTAACACCCCTCACTTGGAAGTGGTATCGCCTAGACCAGACAGAAGGTGAAGCTCCGCCTCCCTACCATCTGCTCTCCCCCACCCTCGTCTTTCCGTTAACCAACCAGCAACTCCAGGTTTCATGGCGTCCTGGGGAGCGTGGTATGGGGAGCATAGAGGTCAGGCGAATGAGAGCGCGGCGTACATCTGCCCTTACATTCACAAAGATTTATTTATTTTGCCGTCTACTCTGTGACATATATATCGTACTTGTCTTCACTACATTCCTATTTTCTATGGGTGAACTCTCATTTGTGTTCCGTGATAAATCAGAAAAGATCGATTTTCATTACTTTTAAATGTAGTCTGATACTTCAGCACATTAATTTGATTACGTATGCCTTAGAAACTCATAGGATCACATCGTTTATATTACGAGCGACATTCACTCCCAAAATGAATAGATACTGACTACAATTTCCATTCGTTAACGAAGCAATTGTAGATGTATCAGCTTCAGTTGAACCTTCCCCCTCTTTCTCTGCTTCAGGGGGAACATTCCCCCTCCCACTTGCTTCCCCCTCCAAGGGCATTCAGTTTCCCCATCTGGCGTACTTCCAGTCTTCCTCCCCTCCAATGCCTCCTTTATACTTCACTCCTACTCCACCTCCCATTCCTCTCTCACCTCCCCTTTCTCCCTCCTGCTTTCTATACTCGCTGGTTGCCAGGCAACGGCTCTTCTGCCTCGGGTGACATGTATGTAGCGATCTAATCCGCAGGGGCCGGAAAATATATTATTTATCACGGGAAGAGGTCGCTCTCCGCCACCATGTTACTGAAAGTGAAGAACGCCACTGGAAACATTCGAATTTAACGACTAAAATTCCATATTTTACTTTTACGTAAAAACTTGCATTCTTGCATCGCAAGCTTGTATTCTTGTAAAGCGTTCCAAAAACATGGCCTTGGTTTTTCTGCTCTGAATTCTATCTAAATTTCGAATGTTAAATCATTACTCCACAGTTGTGAATTAATGGTTAACTGCAAATCTTTAAACGTTTCTCAGAGTGAATTTTCAAGTTCCCAGAAAACAAAAAAAATGAAGAGGAATCTTTTTTTCATAAATTGCTATGACCCATGTAACTTTGAGATGGGGTTTGATATAGCATTTGATAGCAAAATACTCTATTTCAACTAACCCGATTTGATGTGGCATCTAAATACAGCAATGCTCTAATGACGAGGCAAATGTGCGTTGAATACTTACATTTATCCCCAGCCGTAGGTGGTGGGAGACTGACTAAGAGGGCCATCTGCGAGTTGACGACTTCGGGATGGGATGACGCACGCTGGAGTTCTGGAGACGGGGAAAGGGTTAAGAGGAAAGCCAGGAGGCAGGGGTCTGAAAATGCGTGGGTGCCTTGAGACATGAATGCGTGGATCTAGGGGTGCCTATCTCCTAGGTGCTCTGGCGCAGGGGCCTCCCTTTGCGGGCATCCTTGATAACGCTTTCCCTTATCGGAGAGGAGACCCCGTCGATCCTGATGTCGACGAGAGGACCTCGTCGATGCATTTTAATAAGCCCAGATTTGCGATCATAACCCTCCGGTTTTTTTTTTTTAATAAAAATATTTTTTTGCGAAAATACCACTTCTTAAAATGGCACGATGTAATTCTACGGCTTTCTTTTGCTTGGATGAGTGCCATGAGGTCAAACCTAGTACGAGAGGGTAGTCCGAATAAGGAGAGTCATCCGTGAAAAAATCTAGATAAAGAACGGGAGCGAGTAAGTTTTGGAGCTGGCTTTTGCGGCGATTACGCCCATTCGATGGGGTCGTCCATGTCTTCTCTTCCCCCATTTCCTTTCCACAATTCGGCAAGGCCCTATTAGAACTCAGAAGTGATGTAGCAACAGTAAATATACCCTCATCAAAGAATTCAAATGGATCCAGAAGCTTCACAAGAAGAAGAAGAGTTTACATAGAATAGCTAAATACATAAATTAGAAGAAGGGCTAAATACATAAATTCTTACTACGCAATATTCTGAGGGTGTAAAATGGCTTCGCCTTCAAAAACCTCCGAGGAAAATAAGAAAATTGAAAGGAGTGGCCGGAAGCATCTTGCTATGGTTTTTTTTTGTTTACCATAGCATATTCAGGCTCAATCACCTTGAAAGTGAGTATTTTTCAACTTGAATGTGAGTATGAAAGTAAGAGATCCAAAGCGTTTATGTATATTTTAACGTGCACTTTCACACCGAAATCAATACTTTGATGAATCGCCATTTAAAAGTCAGCTCAAATTCCCACCCACAATAAGCCTCGGAAATTTCTATGGGACACAGTTGACAATTTCAGATGTAAAACTCTGAAATGCATGCTTCACTTCACAATGGGCGCAAAGATATAAAAATCAATTGAAAGAAATCTATAAATTGAAATATTTCGCTATCTAAACGTAGTATATTACTAAAATTACAGCTTAAGTTCAGTAAAATGAGACGAAGATAGTAAGAAAAGGAAGTGATTTTTAAAAAATCAGTGAATAAATACTTTATCCTTCTATTTTAACTACAGGAGGAAGGCTTAATATACATCGCGGTAATTAAATATATGCATAATTTTTTGATATTGAATGTTGTAATTATTAATGTGGCATTTATAGGAGAGACAATTAATATATGGTATCAATAGGAGTAAGATGAACTCCTCACCCGATCACTTTCTATACTAATTGCATTTTAACGCATCAACTGCAATTGCATATGCGCATCAACTAATTGCATTTTAACATTCCGTCTGAGATGTGTATCCATCGTGACTATTCTTGCAATCATTTAAATCACTGATAGGAATATAATATGATAATACGGGCAATTTAAAAAAAACAAATAAGACTAGTTTCTAAGATTATATACAGATTTTACGGTTCATGACTGTAATTTATGAGTAACAACACATTATACTCAATGTCATTCCTCTTTATTTGTTCAGGAATAGCAGAAGGTAGCAAGTGCATTGGGTGGTCAGCAATACTCTATTCCATCTGGATGGTCGTCTTTGTCTCTTGTCGAAGCGGACGTGTGTGCATAAAAGCCGGCAAAGGAGATGACATGGACGCGAACTGAAGGGTCCGAGCATACACTCCACGATGACCTGGGCGGGATAAGACCGGCACAGGTCACGAAGGGGGGGGTCGAGATGTAGGCATGAGGTGAGCTTCGCAAAGAAAGGCCCGAGTGGCGAAGCCACGGCTTAACAGTCCCTACTGGACCTGAGCCAAACTAGAGACGAACATCGGAAGGGTGCCCTCCGTCCCAATTCAGTTAACAATTCCCGCGTACACCGAAAGCATATGCCGCGTTGCATTCGACCAGGCACCCCTCTCCGTCGTCTTACCCTGGACGTTCTCGTCTGGGCAATTCCAGTCGCGTGGGGCGCCATTTCTCCCCGCAAACCCCC